>CM064527.1:46084644-46087144 GCA_032716605.1 Paralithodes platypus | reverse complement strand
TGGCTTCTATTCCACTTTTACCAGGACGGTTCAGTTTTAGTTAAATAAATTCTGATGGTTTACATATTGTTTGAAAAGGAAGTATATCTCACAAATACAAGTGACTTACATTAATATAAGTTTTCATATAATGTTGAAAAATACCAACAAACAAGCTTTATTATATTATACACTATCAAACATCACTATCAAACCCAGAACTGGTAGATTTTACCAACATTGTTGAGCTTGGGTTGGGTGGAGGTGCATACAACTGTACAAATGGCTAAACTGGATTGCATAAAACAGGCTAGCCTCAGGGGATCCTTATCACTAACTCACTTCTGATCTGAATGGAATAGATCGGTGGAGTTTATTCAAGTCCGACCATTTTGTGTTTTCTTTTCGCGTGTGTATCTACGACTCTCTCTTAGAGTTTATATGTATATTGAGAGAGAAAGATTGTATGTGTGTGTGTGTGTGTGGTGTGTGTGTGTGTGTGTGTGTGTGTGTGTGTGTGTGAGTGAGAGTAAGAGGAGTGAATATACTATTACAGCTGATCCCCTACCTATCCCATACCTACCCTTATTCATCCTACCATCACCGCACCATTAAAAAGGAGATAGTGTGAGTGTTGTGTGTGTGTGTGTGAGAGAGAGAGAGGGTGTGAGGGTGTCCGTAGAGTTCCACAGTTCATCCACCGCCCATATCCCCCTCCCTGACCGCCCATTAGTCTACCCTTTACGCCCATCACACACCCACCCTTCCTACGCCCACCCTTACGCCCCTTAACGGTAATGGAGCCATGACAGCTGAACGTGATTGTGACGCCCCTTGGAGAGAGAGAGAGAGTGAGTGTGTGTGTGTGTACATGAGAGTGATAGTGAATTTGAGAGAGAGAGAGGAGATTATATGGTATGAGGATATGGGGTGAAACTGGGTCAAGGTGTGTGTGTGTGTGTGTGTGTGTGTGTGTGTGTGTACGTTTGAATGATAGTCCAGTACTTTGTACTCTTTTGTACTATAACTTCATCATCCAACAAGCCATCATAAATTATTCGTATATAATAAATTCACAGTTACCTCATGTATCTTATTTTCACCTGCTTATCACCTTCTTCTTCCTATTATTCTTCTTCTTATTATTATTATTATTATTCCACCCTGCCCTCCTTCTTCCACTTCCGGTCTCTTCCCAACGTCATCATTACTTCTCTTCCTCCTCCCTTCTTCACTCCACCACCACTACCACCACCACCACCACCTGCACCAACTCTTCCTCCCCCCTGCTCTCATCCTCTCATTCTTCTTCCTCTCCTCCTCCTTTTCCATTTACCCCCATCCAGGTGTCAATATTTTTCTGGCGAGCGGTAACAAGCCAGCATATATATATTTTTTTGTTTTGACAGCAAGCTAAATTTTTACATTTTTCGATAGAAAAATGTTTCCGGCGAAGCCGGATTTCTCCATTCCTCCGTTACGCCTCCCTTCCATCTTCTCCCCCTTCACTCCACCACCAACTGAACCAACTCTTTCTATTATCTATTCTTCTATTCTTATTCTCCTATTCTCCTCTCCCCCATTCTCCCTCATCCTACCTTGAAACATTGTGAACCATGATGATACACCTGAGATATTCAAGAACCGTCTAGATTATTTAGTTGGTCACTAACCCTCAATTAACACAATATATTTACTTGGTCACTAAAACTCAATTAACACAATATATTTACTTGGGTCACTAAAACTCAATTAACACAATATATTTACTTGGGTCACTAAAACTCAATTAACACAATATATTTACTTGGTCACTAACCCTCAATTAACACAATATATTTACTTGGTCACTAACCCTCAATTAACACAATATATTTACTTGGTCACTAAAACTCAATTAACACAATATATTTACTTGGTCACTAAAACTCAATTAACACAATATATTTACTTGGGTCACTAAAACTCAATTAACGCAATATATTTACTTGGTCACTAAAACTCAATTAACACAATATATTTACTTGGGTCACTAAAACTCAATTAACACAATATATTTACTTGGTCACTAAAACTCAATTAACACAATATATTTACTTGGTCACTAAAACTCAATTAACACAATATATTTAATATATTAACTCAATTAACACAATATATTTCAGAATAACTCCAACTCGTAATGAAGAAATACCACAAAGTTCAATACATCATAAAATGTGCATACGTTTTTACCGATGGCCGAACTTATGTTTTTTTTTCCCGCCAAGATCTTAGATGTATAATTAGCATAGATTACTAATATTCATCTCCTTTCATTCTATCCTATCCGAAATTCCGTGTCTGATTTTACATGCTGCATGGTATTTTTTTCCAACTGATTCCAAACAATAGTATAGGCTGGAGGGAGTGGTGGGTGGGGGGGAGCCTTATGCTTTGCTATCCTTTTCTCTACCTAGTAGTTAGTAGCTTAGCAGTTAGTAGTTAGTAGCTTAGTAGCGTAGATGTCCAAACTATCCCG
>CM064527.1:46062144-46082144 GCA_032716605.1 Paralithodes platypus | reverse complement strand
AGACGATAATAAAGGGGGGGACTAGTGAATAGAAGGGGAAGGTGGAAGAAGAAGAATGAGGAGGAAAGAGAGAGAGAGTATGTGTGTATGTATGTGTGTGTGTGTGTAATAAAAAGAACTAAGACTAAAACAGAGACCAACCATAAGGCCAGTTTTTATTGTTCACTAGGGCAGTTAACACCTCCCTCTCTTTCTCTCTCTCTCTCTCTCTCTCTCTCTCTCTCTCTCTCTCTCTCTCTCTCACACACACACAGTGGCTCACATACAGACACACAAAAGGCATCACATTTATGGTTCGCCTGATCCCTATTCACCTCCCCCCCCCCCTCCACCCACCCCGCACGCACAGTAAGAACCCCCCCCCCCCCTGCTCCGACACACACACACACACACTCACGCATACAAACACACACACACGCACGCACGCACGCAAACACACACGCAAACACACACACACATAACACATACCAATCTCAACAATCACACCCATAACGCCCAACTCACGCCTCATCGAACCAACACTCCAGATACGAAGGCCTCTCTTATCGTCATGCATAAAATTATAATATGGAAATGCCCCACGAGCGGGTTTATTATATGCAATCCCGTTCCGCTGTAGAACAACTATAGGTGAGCACTTATTTGGGAACAGAGTTGTAGAAGTCTGGAATAGATTGCCTAGTGCAGTGATTAGCTCAGAAACGGTAGAACATTTCAAGTGCAAACTGGATAGTCATATGAATGATATGGGTTGGGTGTGAATGGGATCTGCCTCGTGTGGGCCGGTCGGCCACGTGCAGATCTCCGGTTTATCATGTTTTTAACGTTCTTATGTGCTTTTATATACAGTAACTCTTCCTAAAATAGTCAATCTAACCATACCCAACATATCCTAACCTAACCAAAACATTCCTAAACTAAACTAACCTAGCCTAACTTAACTTATCCTAAACTAAGCTTAACCTAACCTAACCTCACCTAGCCTAAACTAAGCAATCCTAACCTAAGTTCTCTTATTCTCACCTAATATTCTCTAACCTAGCCTTACATAAGTAAGGCTAATTTAACCTAATTTAACCTAATTTAACTAGGCGAATCCTAATCTAACCTAATCTTACCTAGCCTCACCTAAGCTAACCTAATGCTGCTTATCCTAACCTAACCTTATTTACTCCTTCCCATTCCAGATTTATATAAATGTCACTAATCCATGAGGATAAAGAACATAGAAGGGGTAATGTAGAACATGGAGAAGTTCAGTCAAACAATATTAGGTGATGTCAAATGTACAGTCGAGATCAACAGGTTACTAAAAACATTGACAAGTATTTATGAGTAATAACACCCCGTTCTTTAACATTAATATCAAATACAAACCCCAATGTACTTGAATAACTAATGAAAGCATATGGCCCTTCCGGGATTCGAACCCAGGACATCACACCCAGAACATAAGCATCTAAATATTTAATATAAGAAGAGGGACACTTACACGTCCTTCCTATAACGTGGAACAAAAAGGAAGAAACACATTAAGACTTTCGCTAAAGTGATGCTAACTTGAATTTGGTTCTCATATCATTCTTTCAACTTACGGGGGGAGGGGGCACACTTGCTACATGCAGCCCTGCGTTTTGTTTCCTTCATAAAAAAACTTTAAATAGCAGTTTACGAACACAGTTTTAGGCGGATTATTGATGTGTTCCCGCACTGTTGCTTGGTCTGATCTAGATTTCCTAATTTGTATTCGCGGCCCAACCCTCTACCACCACCACCACCCTCCCTCCGGCTTCGCGCAAAAACGTACGACCAGACTTGCGGATTCACGGTGCCTGATTTAAGAACAGTATTCGGTGCGCGGAAAACGGGGCTCATTACGGGGATTATTACGGGGCTCATTACGGGGATTATTACGGGGCTCATTACGGGGATTATTACGGGGCTCATTACGGGGCTCATTACGGGGATTATTACGGGGCTCATTACGGGGCTCATTACGGGGATTATTACGGGGCTCATTACGGGGATTATTACGGGGCTCATTACGGGGATTATTACGGGGCTCATTACGGGGCTCATTACGGGGATTATTACGGGGCTCATTACGGGGATTATTACGGGGCTCATTACGGGGATTATTACGGGGCTCATTACGGGGATTATTCGCGGAAATTGAGGCTAGGGGTGCGGGCCAAAAAAAGAAAACATTAAAATTGAGCTGGATGGGATGGAAATGCTGGAAATGCTAGAGTATATAATTTATAGTCAATAATTAATGTTCTTGGATTGCACAGTAAGCTACGATCTATATTCAATGACATTAATTGTACTTAAATTCATAGCATCATGTAAAAGAACGAACTTGTGTTGGCTACATTACTTAATATGGTCTAAGATACAATAAAAACAAAACACTGATGGCGAGAGCAAATACAATATGACAAATATAATAATATAAAAACAAATGTACAAAATATAACATAGCAAGATAAAGCAAATATCGAACGAAAAAATAATAAGAACAAATAAAATAAATTATAGAAAAACAAATACAATAAAATTAAAACAAAGGCAAACTAAATACAAAACTAGTGCCAATAATTATAATATAGAAAGCTATAGAAAAGATCGAAACCATAATAGCAAATAATAACAAATAAATATATATAAAAACAAGTAATACAAACAAATATATACCAATAAAACAATTAAATCAAACAAAAAAACTGCAAAAGATAATATAGACAAATAAAGAAACGGCGGTATACAAAGAAGAACAAATAATACCAAACACAAACATGTACATCACAAATATAAACAAGTAATAAAACACTAACACAAAATATAATAATTAAATCAAACAAAACACTACTGCCGGAAGTAAAGAAAATAAGGAGGAGGAGGAACTCTTTGAAGCGACCGTCGGAAAGGCATAAATAAAAGAGGCTGGGATCGAAGGGGATGCAAGGTCTCAAGGGAGGGTTACTTCCTGATTGTGTGTGTGTATGTGCGTGTGAGAGAGAGAGTGTATGTGTGTGTGTTTGTGTGTGTGCTTATGCGTGTGTGTTTGTATGTATGAACGCTTATACGAATAGGCGTATGTCTACAGTGAACAAGAGTTATTTGTTTGGGAGAGAGAGAGAGAGAGGTGAAGTGAGATACAGACAGGAACACGACCCATTGTATCTATACAGTATATTGGAAAATAGAGTATATAAAATGTGGAACATAATGAAAGTTTCGTGTTTCACTGACACGTGGGTTAGAATATATATATATATTTTTTTTTATTTTTTTTTTAATGCAAGGGAAAGTGTATATTGTCTTGATATTCAATTATATATCGGTAAGCAGGACTTGTTATATATATATATATATATATATATATATATATATATATATATATATATATATATAAATATATATATATATATATATAATTATATATATATATATATATATATATGTATATATATACAGTATATATAAATGTATATATATATATATATATATATATATATATATATATATATATATATATATATATATATATACTGTATATACTGTATATTGTTATATATAGTTGTACTACATTCATTGCCTGTATCATTTTGAGAGTCGGTAGGAGTTGAAGCAGAGTCTATCAGACTTATCAAAGTCTGTACCAAATTTAAAACATGCTTGAACATGTTTGTGCCACCCTGGAGTGCAACAGACTCAGTGTAGTGATATAGACTATTCAAGGGTACGACAGAGTATCTCCAGGAGTCCATGGAGAGTCCATACAGAGTCGCTACTCTGTTACACTCTGCTCCACACTCCTTGATCACTCCATGATGTGGGAAGGACCCTTTATAAACCGTTTCTTGAATTGCACCAGTTTCGGTCTTTGGCCGTTGTGGCTGTTGCCGTTCTGACCTGCTTCCGGCCAAATGATAAAAGAGAGAGAGAGGGGAAAAAATAAGAGGGAATGAGCGATGATGAGGGTGTGAGAGAGAGTTAAGGAGACGGGGCCGGGCGGAAAAGTGGTGGATATGAGCAAAGTCGTGGCGGAGTTAGGGAGAGGGAGAGAGGCAGAGACCAAGGAGATAAGAAAGGGGACAAAAAAAGCCGAGGGGGAAGTTTTGGAAGTAATCATAATAGTGATGGGATGGGTTAAGGGTTTATGGCAGGCGGGGTATATGTGCTGGATACAACATGATCGACGAAATAGACAAGCTACCTATGACATAAAAGATGTGCCCTGTAAGACAGACGAAAATAAAAGTTACACTAAATATGCCTGATGAATTGTGAAGCGCATGATAGAGGAGAGATGTTTTACATATATTAAAAGAAGAGGAACAGAACAAAAATGCATGAATAAAGGAAGTGTGACAAACTGATACGAGTGTACAATGTTGATAGATAGAGTGTACAATGTTGATAGATAGAGTGTACAATGTTGATAGATAGAGTTGAGTTGAAGGGTATATCACGTATGACACAGGAGGGAGATGCACCACGTCAAGAAAGAAAGGAAAACAATAATAAAGAAAAATAAGGACCCTTAAATAAAATAATATGTATGATTATGAAATACATATGAAATACATATGAAATACATATGAAATACATATGAAATACATATGAAATACATTTGACATTTTAATAGAGAAAGAAACGCGAAGATAAAGAACGAACATTTGATAAATATTACGCAAACAAAACGATCAAATAGATAAAGATCTCTATAAAAATATGGATAGAAGGGAAATACAGAACATCGACCTACGAAGAGAGAAGAATGAGCTAGCGATTATGCAAGGTCGAGAGAAATGAGGCAGTGTTGCGATAAAACAAATACAGATCTATATGATAAACAGAGAATAAAGGGAAAATATGGATAAAAGGGAGATAAAGAACATCAACCAAGGAAGAAACAAGAATGAGCTAGCGATTATGCAAGGTTCAAGAGAGATGGGGCAGCTAGTGGCATGTTGGAGAATTAATTAAGAAGGAATTTGTAGGCCGGATAAAGTGGGTTACACGAGAGAAAGAAAATGTTTGATGAAGATGTATGGGTTTTTTTTGGGTTTTTTTAATGAATCATTTTATTCACTGGTACCTTATACCACATTTGAGTTGTTGATAATATTGCATAAATATCAGTTAGGTATAAAGTTATATTGGATTACGTTAGGTTAAGTGTTAGGTTGAATTTGGTTAGATTAAGATAAGTTTGGTTAGTGTTTGGTTGGGTTAAGCGGAGAGGAAGAGAGGAGGCAACAGAAGAGGGAGGAGAAGGAGGGAAATTGGATGAGAGGAAGGGGGAAATTGAATCACGAAGGAGGAAAGAAAACAGAGGTTGTGAAAAACGAAAAAGAAGAAGAAGAAGAATTAGAAGATGAAGAAGGGAGAGAGAGGGGCTTACTTAGATTCACGTAGATACACTGACTGTACAGGCCTCACGGTCCAAACGAGGTGAAACTGCCAAGCTCAAAGGAATACAAAGGAAATCAAGCAACAACAGATCTAAAGCCCCCTCTAGGTTGCTTGTTCTCTAAATCACTGCTGCTGTGGTTAGGGGTCAATTGGAAAGGGAAGTACTGCCCTTGGTCTAATGTCCAAGGCAGGTTTAGGAGAAGTTTTGGGGGGTTTATTTGGGTTTGTAACAAAACACAGCCAAAAGTGATCCTTCGTGTATCTGGGGCAACGAGAGTAACGTCTTAGTTAGTCTTCCTCCATGTATCTGAGGACAATGGGAACGTTGTATATTTCAAACGAAGGAGAGAGAGAGAGAGAGAGTGACAGTGTGAGAGACAGATAGATAACTAGAGATAGCGAGAGAGAGAGAGAGAGTGAACGTGAGAGAGAGTGAGAGTGTGAGAGATAGATAGATAACTAGAGATAGAGATAGAGAGAGAGAGAGAATGAAAGTGAGAGAGAGAGAGGGGGGGGGGGACTGGAGAGCAGGAGAGGGGGTAAATTGGTAAGATTGAAACCGGAAGTGGTTCATAAAGGCACTGATGAAGTAAAGGAAAAATCAGGTTAAGATTGGGCGTGTGTCAGAGAGAGAGAGAGAGAGAGAGAGAAAGGAGAGTGTAGATGGACGAAAACCAGATAGGGAAGAGAACATGAAGAAGGCAGAGAAGAAGAGAAGGAGAGGGGAAATTTATGAAGATGAGAACAAGCAACAAATGTAAATAGACGAGTAATATAATACGTGCAAATCAGAGAGAGAGAGAGAGAGAGAGAGAGAGAGAGAGAGAGAGAGAGAGAGAATAAGAAGACAAGTAGGAGGGAATAAATTAGATGAAGGCGAGGAAGTCCAACAAATAAATAAACAAAGACGAATAATATGATACGTACACATCAGAGAGTGAGAGTGAGAGTGAGAGAGAGAGAGAGAGGGGGGGGGGGAGGTCTGTAATTCAATGTGCCAGAATGAGGAAGACAGATAAACCCGGTGCCAATTCTGAGCCCGGGTGTCCATTTGTCCTCCCTTGGCACCAACTGTTATTTACCTTCACAACAACATCCTGAGAGAGAGAGAGAGAGTGTGATAGAGAGAGTGAGAGTGAGGATGAGTGAGTGAGTGAGTGTGTGTGTGGTTATTTTACTTTCAAAACATCCTGCAAGATAGTTAAACAGAGTTACATAGATACACGAACCATACAGATTTTGCATTGCTTATTAGGCAGTCCGGCCTTAAACTGTCTTGATGGTGTAATGATTAGACTGTTTAAGATCTGTATGTGGTAACCCAGGTTCGAATCCCGGGACGATCACATGCTTTCATTAATTTCATTGGGACGTGCTTGGTGTTGAGAGTGGAATTAATAAAAATATGATGTAAGATAGCAGTTGAACAGAAGGCTCTGTCCCCACCCACCATCACCTCCGACCTTTGAGCCATCAATTAACACCCATTTTCCTCCTCTTTTACAACTAATAGCAACACAAACTCAACTAGCACTCTTTTTCCTCATCTTCATTAGTGTTATTGATTTTATTATTAGGTTTATGTGTAAGTTAATTGGTGGGTTAGTGATAATATGAGTAACTAAGCATAACGAAAATGCATATATTTGCACCTATGTTTTGTTATGTGTCCATCCTTCCCCATTCTGTACCCCTCTCTCCTTCCTTTCCCCATTTACTTCAATCATTTTCTCCTTTCCCATCCTTCCCCATTCTGTACCCCTCTCTCTTTTTCTTCCCTTGTCCCCCCCCCCCCCCCCCCCTTCCATCCAGCCATATTTCTGAGTGAGCGAGCCTGCCACTGGCCAGAAAGGATACTGATGATGGAGCTAAAGAGTCGCGCTGGTGGTGGTGGTGGTGGACGGGAATATTGGGTTTCATCATGACTACCTCCGAGCGATTTTAGGCATTGTAGACCGGGACAGCGGGAGGGAGGTATTGGTACACGTTTTACTATCAGAGGTCGTTCTTAAGCTGAGTAAAGCCAATCAGTACACTATAGAAACTGTCGGGTCTTGTTGATAGGGATAAATAGTCATGCTGGTGGTGGACGGACATATTGGGTTTTATTCCGGCTAGGTCCAAGCGATTTTAGATATCTTAGAACGGGAAAATGGGATGGAGATATTGGTACACGTAATACTATCAGAGGTCGTTCTTAAGGGGAGGTTTTTAGTTTGGTCTCTAGATATCCGTCAAGCTTAAGAATACACCCCCTTGAGCCCCTTTCAAGATAAATTTGTACATTTTTCGGTGAAAATGTCCCGGCTGAAAGCCCGTTCCTCTTAAAAAACAGGCTCGCTATCGCTCGCCAGGATAAAATCGACACCTAAATGGCACGAAAGGTCTTAAAATTAACAGAAATGGGTCGAAAGTTCTTAAAATCGTCAAAATAATGTGGCGAACGTCTTAAAATTAGAAAAGCAATGGGGCTAAACATGAGGGAGAAAGGAGTCAAGAAAAAAAATCCCTCAAGTGGACATCTCCCCTTAAGCTGAATAAAGCCAATCAGTAAACTATAGAAACTGTCGTCTTGTTGATAGGGCTACATAGTCACGCTGGTGGTGGTGGTGGTGGTGGTGGTGGTGGCTGACGGACATACAGTATATATAGAGTTTTATTCTGGCTGCCTCCAAGCGATTTTAGATATTATTACGTTTTTCCCACCAACCAACTTCACCTCTAAACTCAATTAATGAAATCAAGAAATACATGTGGCACTCCAAGGACTCCAACCTAGGATACTCACATCGAAATTCCGCGCACTTATGCATTACGCTATCAAGACAGTTATCTAAGTACGGGAAGTGGGCGACATAGTCATGGTGGTAGTGGACGGACATATTGGGTTCTATTCCGGCTGCCACTAAGCGATTTCAGACGATGTAGATATTGACCAGAACTGAAACTGATGATGGGGCTAAATAATCGAGATGCTGCTGGTGGTGGTGGTCGATGCATATATTGGGTTTGATTCTGACTTGATGAAGGTCTAGGGAGGAAACTAAAGACATTATTAATAAACAAACAAACACTTCCCCCTTGAATGCCGTGTCTGAATTCAATAGTTTCAGCTTTTGTGATATTTTTAATAAAAGAATATAGTCCCTGATAAAAAAAAAAGCCTCTCTAAATTGCGCCCATAGCCTTCAATCTTATATCTTAAATCTTTAATCTTAATATCGTGTCTGCATTCAATAGTTTCATTCATTATATTTCTTGAATGAAGGCATAATATAATCCCTGCCATTCATAACAAAACCCTTTCTAAATTGTGCCCTAACCTACAATCCACGACAGATACATTTCAACTCGTATCATTTTCTCATGAATGGAGAACGCCATTAGGTGAATTAAATTTGGTTTCCTCGGATTTGGTTTTACTTCCTGTATTATTGTATGTATAGCTATGAGCGAAGCACAACAATTTAACCCCTTCAGACTCATATGACGTAGAGGTTGCCAGATTAGCAATAAGAAATAGAGTTCTCTCACTCTTATAAGTACCTCTCCAAAATTAGTTTTCTGCCCACAGCTAACTCAAAGACAACTGCAGAGGTTGAAGTAACTAAACTAAAGGTTTCTAAATACCCCTGATGGTAATAAAGGCTTTAAAGTATCCCTAATATGCTCAAAATTGCGTCATATGTCGGAGAGGGTTAATATACGCTCGAATTAATGTTCCTAGAGTATCCATCATTTCAGAACTCTTAGCCAATGTGTAACTAGGGTGTCAGTTTACTGTATTTGTCCTCTGACCCTAGCTCCCACCACCACCACCACCATCAACCCCCTCCCCACCATCAACCCCCCCCCCCCATCCCCACCACCACCACCTTACGAACCTCACCACCACCACCACCTTACGAACCTCACCACCACCACCTTCAAGATCCTCACCACCACCACCACCACCTTGCGATCCTCACCACCAACTTACAATCCTCACCACCATCACCCCCCCCCCCCCCCCCCCCCACCACCCCTATTCCCACTCCCACCACCACCACCACCCTCCCTGATCCTCTCCACCACCACCACCTTACAATCCTCACCACCATCACCACCACCATCACCCCCCCCCCCCCCTTTCTCCCCACCACCACCCCCATTCCCACTCCCACCACCACCACCACCCCCATTCCCACTCCCCCCACCACCAACACCCTCCCTGATCCTCTCCACCATCACCACCTTACAATTCTCACCACCATCACCACACTCTTCCTGATTCTCCTCTCCCCCCACCACCACCACCCTCTCCCTGATCCCTTGCTTCTTGCCTCACTTGGAATTTCAGATTGGGCCAAACGAATCAACACCAGCGAGCTTTTAGTAGACCGTCATCGGGCAGGGTTTTCTCTGTGGCCTCATGTTTAGCCCCAAGGTTGTGCAGGACGACATTGTGTAACCCTTTCAAGGTCTAATACGCACTTTGACAGTTTATATGGCTCTCATTAGACGATGTTATACAGTCTAGGAAGGATCTGTGGGAAGTATAAGGGTAAAGACTGTCTCAATTAACCTTCTGACTTCCCCTCCCAGTCCCCTCCCTCCCTCCCTCCTCCTCCTCCTCCTCCTCTCCTTTTCCCGTTCTCTCTCTCCCCCCTCCTCCTCCCCCCTCTCTCCACCACACTTACCCCCACTTTCTCACCCCTGTTTCCTGGTAAACGTTTTCCAATTGAGAGAGAAACCAGAGGGGGAAAAAAATAATGGAAGCCAGATGCGAGGGCGAACAGAAAACGAAAACTGCTAATCAAATAAACATTGGAGAGTTAGGAGGTACCGTACTGTTATGAAATTCGCATGGGGTTGAAAATGTACTCGCTTCTTGACTGTATTTCTTGATAATATACAGTACTTACCAAACCGTTATGAGATTGATATTTTTGTTACGTTTTACTGACATATAGAGGGTCTTTCTTTCGAGGAATAACAATGTACTTGGACCATTATTTTGCTATCGTATGTCTTCATCCATTCACATACCTTTAAGGGGAGATGGGTCGCTTTTATGGTCCCCTTTCTTCCTCATGTTTAACCCCACTAGTTTTCGGATTATAAGACGTTCGGCCCATTAGTTTAGCGACCTGTCACCCCATTTCTTTGTCAATATAAGGACCTTTCGTGCCATTTAGGTGTTGATTTTTTCCTGGCGAGCGATAGCGAGTCTGTAATATTAGAAGTAGCCTAGTAAGGACTATTAGGGCTGTTGTTGCTTGTCTTCCTTTGTATTATTTTGTATTATTCCACATACGCAGGATAACACAAAAGATCACCACCATGAAATGTTAGGACAATATCTTTAACCCTTTCTGTACCGGTGCCGTCTGTTTAACGATTCTGGCTACTGTTAGACGATGTTATTCAGTTTAAAAAGGGCCTCCAGCAATTAACAGGCTTCGAACTATCTCATTTAACCCTTTTTACTACCACAGATCCTGCTTAAACTGCACAAAATCGTCTAAATGTAGCTTAAATCAAATATAAAAAACGTCGCCGGTACAGAAGGGGTTAAGGATGTGGAAAGGGTGTTGCTCCCATTCCACCTCCCCCTTCCTTCTCTTATATTGAATGATAACTATTAAACACTGAAACACACAGGCAAACACACACGTACATTCCGTGTGTCCAGACATTTTGGCTCGAACACTCCTTGATTCTGGCCCTGTCGATCTTTCAACTCGTCACAGGCAGTTTTGGCTTTTGTCTGCCTCACCCACATAGGAAAAAAAAGACACACACACACACACACACACACACACACACACATACACACACACACACACACACACACATACACACATACACACACACACATACACACACACACACACACTTTAGAGTAGGCCTGGTTCTTGTAGTGTCTAGGATGATTGATGATACGACCTTACAAGGAGACATCTTCAACCAGAACCTGTCTCCTTCCCTCCCTGCCACCCCTGTTGCTCTCTATCTAACTGTTAATCTCCTGTTGGCATGTCTCTTTGTTTATCTCCTGTTATTGTGTCTTTATTATTCACCTTTTACTATTCATCTAACTGTTCATTTCCCGTTATCGTGTCTCTGTCTTTATCTCCCTGTTGCTGTCTCTCCACCCCTGTTGGCCTCTATCTAATTGTTATGTCTCTCTGTTTATCTCCTGTTGTTATTTCCTTTACTATTTTCCTGTCTCTCTGTTCTTCCCTGTTGCTCTTCATCTAACTATTCATCTCCTGTTGCTACGTCTCTTTGTTTATCATGTGTTATTGTTTTTTTGTTCTTCTCCTGTTGCTGTCTCTGTGTTCTTCTCCTGTTGCTCTCCGCCTGACTGTTCATCTCCCCTTGCTATCTCGTTATGCATCTCCTGTTACCCCATCTTCCTGTTTTGTTGTTGAAATCATTGAGGTTCAGGAATGTTTATAGGTCACTATACCTCTACCTCAAAAATCCGTGCACCTTCCCTCACTCATATATGTACCCATTTTACCCTAAAGTCACCCACGTGTACTTGCATTAATTTGCACTCCGCGAGCGATAGCGAGCCTGTAATGTATGAGGAACCCGCCTTCGGCTCTGACATTTTTCTACCGAAAAATGTACACATTTATTTTGAAAGGGGATCTAGTGGGTGTAATTTTAAGCTTGATGGAGGTCTACGGAACAAACTAAAAACCTCCCCTTAATGGAATGTGTGGTACTGGTGTTAAGATGGATCTCCCGGTCTCTCCCCCGTCCATATCCAATACCCTGGTACTAGATGGCCACATTTGTCCCAATCCCCCCCCCCCCCCTTTCCCCCAGCTATGACGCTCCTGCAGTAGCGCGCAATACTCCCAGACCTTCAACGTAGGCCATATCCCTAATTTGATTATATATACTGTATATATATATACACTGTATATATATATATATATATATATATATATATATGTTTAAATAACCTACTTCATTTTCGCATATCAAATTTAGTTGGAATTAAGGGGAGGTTTTTTGTGTGTTCCCTAGACTTCCATCAAGCTTGAAATTACACCCCCATGACCCCCTTTCAAGATAAATTTGTACATTTTTCGGTAGAAAAATGTCCCGGCCACAGGCCGGTTCCTCTTGAATTACAGGCTCGCTATCGCTCGCCAGGAAAACATCGACACCTAAATGGGACGAAAGGTCTTAAAAGTGACATAAATGGGGTGAAAGTTCTTAAAATCGCCAAACTAATGGGGCGAACGTCTTAAAATCTCAAAAGCAATGGGGCTAAACATGAGGGAGAAAGGGGTCAAGAAAAAAATCCCTCAAGTGGAGATTTCCCCTTAAAGTTGATCGCAATAGTACATCTTACCCTTGTAAATCCATAAACGAGAACTTCTCAAAACGAGTGACAGAAAGCAAGTGGAAACGAAATGACCTGTGAACGAAATGATCTATGGACGAAATGACCTATGGACGAAATTACCTATGGACGAAATGACCTATGGACGAAATGTCCTATGGACGAAATGACCTATGGACGAAATGACCTATGGACGAAATGACCTATGGACGAAATGACCTATGGACGAAATGACCTATGGACGAAATGACCTATGGACGAAATGACCTATGGACGAAATGACCTATGGACGAAATGACCTATGGACGAAATGACCTATGGACGACATGACCTATGGACGAAATGACCTATGGACGAAATTTCGATCTATAAGTGATACACCACCCGCATGTACGCAAGGAAGGCATAGACTGGCGGAAGAGGATGAGTAAACAGAGAGAGAGAGAGATGTGTGTATCTGTGTGTGTGTGTGTGTGTGTGTGTGTGTGTGTGTGTGTGTGTGTGTGTGAAGGAGAGGGCAAGGCATGAGAGATAGGGTAATAACTTTAAAAAAGAAGATAGAAAATCAATATTGGCTTAGGGGGACGAATGCGAAGATCTGGAGAGATGGAGATGACTGGATGGAGGAGCGAGAGAGAGAGAGAGAGAGAGAGAGAGAGAGAGAGAGAGAGAGAGAGAGAGAGAGAGATAAGAGAAGTTAGAAAGGGAGAATCAGGGCGAAGAAAAGTTGGGATAAAATGGAAATATGATAATAGATTAGAGGTTGGAAAAGTAATAAAATATATGGAGAGAGAGAGAGAGAGAGAGAGAGAGAGAGAGAGAGTGTGAGTGAGAGAGAGATAAATATATAGATAGATAGATACAGAGAGAGAGAGAGAGAGAGAGAGAGAGAGAGAGAGAGAGAGAGATAAATATATAGATAGATAGATACAGAGAGAGAGAGAGAGAGAGAGAGAGAGTGAGAGAGAGAGAGATAAATATATAGATAGATAGATACAGAGAGAGAGAGAGAGAGAGAGAGAGAGATAAATATATAGATAGATAGATATATAGAGATAGAGAGAGAGAGAGAGAGAGAGAGAGAGAGAGAGAGAGAGAGAGAGAGAGAGAGAGAGAAATATATAGATAGATAGATACAGAGAGAGAGAGAGAGAGAGAGAGAGGAGAGGAGAGAGATAGAGGGAGGGAGAGAGGAGAGAAGAGAAATATATATATATAGATACAGAGAGAGAGAGAGAGAGAGAGAGAGAGAGAGAAATATATAGATAGATAGATACAGAGAGAGAGAGAGAGAGAGTAAAAGACCAAGGCATAGGGGAATATATTTATTTGACTATCAGAAGGAGTTGGGAGGGAGGGAGGGAGGATGACAACAGGAGCTAGAGGACAGAGGTTTGGGCTTAGAGAGATTAGTTTAGTTACCCATATAGGAAGCCAGCGTTTTGGTACTCGGATTTAACCTTTTCAGTACCGGTGTCGTCATATTAACTTTATACTGGCTACCATTAGACGATTTTCTCCAGCTTAAGAAGGGGCCCTCCAGCAATAAACAGGTATGGCACTATCTTAATTAACTGTTTTTATTATAACAGATCCTACTTGACCCCTTCACCCCCATGACGTAATTCTCGTTGCATTCTAGTTGACATTAGACGATTTTATTTAGTTAAAAATATCTCCCTCTAGCTTTCAATGGTGGAAATACGATCTCAATAAACCCTCTTAAGGGGAGATTTCCACTTGAGGGATTTTTTTCTGGACACCTTTCTCCCTCACGTTTAGCCCCATTGCTTTTGAGATTTTAAGATGTTCGCCCCTTTAGTTTGGCGATTTTAAGAACTCGCCCCATTTCTGTCAATTTTAAGACCTTTCATGCCAATTAGGTGTCGATTTTTTCCTGGCGAGCGATAGCGAGCCTGTAATTTAAGAGGAACCGGCCTTCGGCCCGAGACATTTTTCTACCGAAAAATTTACACATTTATCTTGAACTAGGAGGTCTAGGGGGTGTAATTTTAAGCTTGATGGAGATATAAGGAACAAACTAGAAACCTCCTCTTGATAACACAGGTCCTTCTTAAACGACATAAAATCATCTAATGATAGCCAGAATCAAGAGTAACAAAGACGTCCTGGTGCTGAAGGGGTAAAGCTGCACAAAATCCTCTAAACAAAAAATGACGTCGCCGGTATAGAAAGGGTTAAGAGGGAGGTATTTAGTTTGTTCACTAGACCTCCATCAACCTTAAAATTACACCCCCTTGAGTCCCTTTCAAGATAAATTTGTACATTTTCGGTAGAAAAATTTCCCGGCCGAGGGCCGGTTCCTCTTAAATTACAGGCTCGCTATTGCTCGCCAGGATAAAATCGACACCTAAATGGCACGAAAGGTCTTAATATGGGGCGAAAGTTCTTAAAATCGCTAAACTAATGGGGCAAACTTTTTATAATATCAAAAGCAATGGGGCTAAACATGAGGGAGAAACGGGGTCAAGAAAAAAATCCCTCAAGTGGAGATCTCCCCTTAAGAGGGAGAATGTGAGGGAAAATGTGGGATAACGTAACGTATTGCCAAAGATAAACAGAAACAGTAAGAGTAACATTAAATCAACATCTAATTTGAGCAAATTTGACAAACAGAATTGGGAATTTAGTAAAAAAAAAAAATGTTCCTTGCATTTATCTCATAATTTTGAGAGATTTGTTTTCATTTCTTCGAGTCTGTTAATCCTTACAATTGACCAGACATATTTGAGGGATTAGCGTGTCTTTATTTCCGGATTAATTTGGTAATGCGAGATGTGTGTGTGTGTGTGTGTGTGGGGAGGGGGAACTGAACTCCACCACGATGAGATGCTAATTTCACTTATTGGTATATGATTAATTCACACTAGGCCATCTGATATTTGGGAGGTCTTTATTGTGGTGATTTAGTTTAGACAGAGAGGCATATAGATAGATAGATAGATAGACAGTAGATATATAGATAGACAGATAGATAGACGTAGATAGATAGATAGATAGATAGATGGATGGATGGATAGATAGATAGGTAGATAGATATATAGATATATACAGTATATATAGAAAGATAGATAGATAGATAGATATATGGATAGATAGTAAGATATACAGATAGATAGATAAATAGATAGATAGATAGATAGATATCTTTATATATATTTGAATCCGTGGATTTGTGCATATTTGTTGGTAAATATATACAGTGTATTTTTCTTTTATGTATTGTGTGTGTATGTGTATGTACACAGAGAGTGGAAGACGACACACACACACACACACCCTCCATGTGCACTATACCTCCACCGATACCTACACGACGTACATAGAAACAGACACATGACTTACACACAGTATTTATATCACACACTTATTTCACACACACACACACACACTATATATATATATATATATATATATATATATATATATATATATATATATATATATATTTCATTCATTATTAAGACATGTTGGTGGTACTTTAAAATATGAAACATGCACAGTATTATGCTATGTGTCTTGGTGTAAACTGCGAAGACTGTAATCGGATGAGACAGCATTAATACTCACTTCATCTCTCTCTCTCTCTCTCTCTCTCTCTCTCTCTCTCTCTCTCTCTCTCAGTAAAAGGTCAGTAAAGGTCATTCCAGGCGGTAAAGTCGAACATATCCTGAAAGACATAACTAACTCCGCCATACCAGAGGGCACCTGTGTAGTCGTCAATGTTGGCTCAAATGACTGCTTTGACGGAGGTAAGGCCCCAATTAAGACCATAGAAAAAGATTTTGAGAACCTAATTAAAGTCATGAAAAGGAAGACCACGAAATGTGTGGTAAGCGGCGTCATACCCCCCGGATTCAAAACAAGCTCATACGGACAAAATAGAGCCATAGAAATTAACAAACGCAGTCAAGGTCATGTGCGAAACAAGAGAAGGTACTGTTATGTGGACAATTGGAACCACCTTTGTAAGGGAACCTCGTCCCACTGTACAGATCGGAGATGGCAATTCATATTATCAGAAAAAAGGCGTTTCAGCGCATGAGTGACAACCCTAAATCAAGCAACCTACATTGCACAAACGAAAAACCAACGGCCAGTCAGGACCGAGAAATAACTATGCTAATAGACTCCTCTGAGTATTGATATCGCTAACACCCCAACCCGGCCAACTAACCCCCCGGAAAAGCCCTCCCACAACCCCACCCAATCAACCTCCAACCCGCACAGTTAAAGAGAAATAAATAACCTCCACCCAACCCTTAGAAGTCCATCCACAAAACCATTTAAAGGAAACCGTCAACCCCAATGGCCCAACCAAGTTGCGAAAACTTGTACCTACCTGAACCACACAACAAACTAAACAAAACCCACCCAACCCCATGCCAAGCCAACCCAACCAACTGAATGAATTTGACAAAACCCCCGCCGCGGCTGTCAAGTCATAACCCCAAACCCATCCTCTCACCAATAAAGAAAAACAAATTTCCACGCCAGCGCAATCTGAGAAGAAATGATATAAAATAATATCCAGAATGGCCCTGCTCCAATAAGAAACAAAATAGACGAACTCAAATGTCTGTTTTTAAATGAGAAAGTTGACGTTATTTGTATAGACGGAAAAACACATCTGAACCTTAAAAATAAAAATTCTACCTTCATGAATATCACATAGTAGCCATATACATTTTTTTCATAAAAGACACCGTAACAATTGGAAAACAAAGAGGGGGGTTTGCAATGTACGTTGCAACCTACTTAAAAACACCAGTCGAGGTGACTCTCGCCCGAAAGTAATGCAGAAATAGTGTGCGTCCAAACTAACATACCAAAAAAACATGGAACTTAAATATCACTACCAAGAGCGTGTAAACCGTGAACGGTCACCGATGACTAACTGTTTGCCGAATGATACCAATTTTTTGTTATGAAATTACTTAGGAAAAAACCGTTTAATTTTCCGACGAAACAGTTTTAACTAGTGACTATAACCTCCCTCCCCTAATTGACTGGAATACCACGACCGGCAAAAATGCTGAGTCACACGCACCGCCTAATGACAAGCTCATCCAGGACACTATTTTTGTTACTCAAAACACTGTAAAACAGGAAACAGCCGACGCGAGACGTAAACAAAAGAAAAGAATATACTAGACCTCGTAATCACTACCCCAGTAAAAGTTTATTATCAAACCTGGATGTAGGTGACATCTGGCAACGTCCGAATCATAAACATCCTTAAGAAATCCAACGTTTATATAGCCAAATAGTCCCTCAGTAAAAACAACAGGAATTTAGGTTGTTCGGACCCTTTCAAAAAAAAAACACGCAAATTATGACGGACTTAAGGAATCGCTAATCAAGAAATACCTCAAACCTCATAAATATAAACGAAGTAAAATGAACTATGGGGACATTTTAAGTCTACAATACAGAAGCGCATAAACAATTTGTACCCATGAAACCAAAACGTAGTAACGAAATCAAGTATGTGCCCCCTTTGGTACAGTAGAGACATTGGCAAGCAGAAGGAAAAGGGAACCAACTACTCCACAAACTTGTAAAAAAAAATAACACAAACACTGAAGTAATTAAAAACTTGTACCAAAAATAGTTAGAAGGGAAGTGGAAAAAAATTAATTAGAGTGCGAACAAACAAAATTAACGAAATGACTAATTGCCAGAGAAAGTGCCACAAACCCCAAAAAATGTTTCTACAGTTTACGTACACAAAAATACACACATCCAAAAGCGGAATTGGACCCGCTAATAGAAGATGGCCAAGACAATAACAGGCGACACAAACACGGAAGGCAAATCTCTGCTCAACAAAATATTTTGGCTCAGTTTTTTCACAGAAAGAAATTATCGATCATACCCTTGAAAATATAACACCTCACTCATGAGATTAGGAGATTTCACACCATCAGTGTTACCGAAGTACAAAAGCAAATTGAGTAATTTAAATCGTAAATAAGACCCCCGGAACCCGACAATGCTCCACCCGAAAAATAATTAAAACTGTCAAGGACGAAATAGCAAAACAAAACCCCCTGACACACACACTATTTAAACTTCATCAACTACTACAGGGGATTGTACCGAGTGATTGGACAAGATGGCGAAACCATTACGACCCCGTATAATACAAGAAGGGTGATCAAGGCCAAAGCGAGTGGAATTACGACCAATTAGCCTAACTTCAATTGGTAGGAAACATCATGGAAAAAATCCATTAGAGATAAGATTGTAGATTACCATCGAATCAAACAACCTAATTCAAAAAATAGTCAACAACTAGGCTTTAGATCAAAATAAGTCATGCTTCCACAAATTTGATTGAATTTTAATAACAAACTATGTCACATATAAACGACATGAACGAAATCACTATATATAATCTTCTTGGACTTTCAAAAAGCTTTCGACAAGGTGCCTCACCGAAAACTATTGGGCTAAACTAGGAGAGGATAGGGACTATCAAAGGTGAAATTCAATGATGCTTCTTGGATAAACAAATTGGCTTAACGGACTAGAAGACAGAGAGTGGTGATAAATGTAGTGGAAATCGGAGTGGGGAGCCTGTCCACTAGTGGAGTTCCACAGGGTTCAGAGCAGGTCCTTGGACCCGGTCCTGGTTTCTTCATTCACTCATTACTACATTAACGATATCGATGTAGGGGTAAACAACAAACACATTTTCCAAATTTCGCCGACGATACAAAAATAGGAAATACAGTCCTGAACGAAGATGATAGAAATGCGTTGCAATCTGATTTAAACAGAATATCGGAGTGGTCGAAAAAAGATGGCAGAATGCCCTTCAATGTCGATAACTGTCCAGGTGCTGCAGGTTGGTAGCATAAATATGAAATACAAATACGAAATGACTGCAAAACAAATAACAACCCCGGCGGTGCAACAACGGTAGTAAAAGACCTAGGGGGTACTAATATCTGAAAACCTAAAAACTTCCGACGAATGTATAGCATCTGCACATAAGGCAAACAAATAGGCGATTGGGCTTTATTAAAATTAACGAAAATTTACATATAAACATGAAAACGTAATAGTGCCACTGTTTTCAAAAGTATGGTGAGGCCCCCACCGTTGAATAGGGTGTGCAGTTCTGGTCACACTTATCTGATCAAGGACAATGGAAGACTCGAGTCAGTACAGCGTCGAGCGACGAAGTGATACCCTCATT
>CM064527.1:45963708-46062044 GCA_032716605.1 Paralithodes platypus | reverse complement strand
TTATAGCTTGAAACTTGCAAGTGGTCAATTTGCTTTCTCCACCCTGCTCTTATTGGTCCTCTCTCACGGGAACATTACACGTCCATCTCGCTATACATATTTCAGCCAAGATCCGTAGATACAACTTTTTATCTATAGGATAAACCTTGATTTCAGCATGGGTGTCATCATAAGAACATAAGAACATAAGAAAATGGGAGTCTGCAGAAAGCCGATTGGCCTAAGCAAGGCAGATCCCTGTCCCACACAACCCCAAATCAATTACAAAGCCCAATTATAGGCTCAACACTCTAATACCCTGAGGATCATCTTACCAAAACGGTTAGAGATTAACGCAGGATTATGGGGGTCTGCAGAGCGCTGATTGGCCCAACCCGGCTGATCCCCCTTCACACCCAACCCTTCTCGTCCATAATATTATGCTTATCCAATTTTACCTTAAAGCTCCCTACAGTTTTAGATCCCACTATAGCACTTGGTAGTCCATTCCACCCATCTACAACTCTGTTACCAAACCAATATTTGCCTATATCTTTTCTGAAACAAAATTTATCTAATTTGAAACCATTGGTACGAGTTCTTTCGCTATCACTGAGCTTTAGTACATTTGTCATGTCCCCTTTGTTAATCCCACTAACCCACTTGAACACCTCTATCATATCCCCTCTAACTCTGCGTCTCTCTAACGAATGTAAACCTAATTTCTTCATACGGAAGATTTCTAATATTATGGATAATTTTTGTAATTCTACGCTGTACTCTCTCCAATGAATCTATGTCCATTCTGTAATAAGGACACCACAATTGGATAGCATAATCCATATGGGGTCTCACTAATGACAAGTAAAGTTTTAAGATAACATCAGCAGTTCTGTTACTCACACTCCTAGAGATGAACCCGAGAATCCTGTTTGCCTTATTACGAACGCCTATACACTGTTTTCTAGGCTTCAAATCATTGCTAACAAACACACCTAGATCTTTCTCGCAGTCTGAATTTTCTAATTCTAAATTAGCTAGTTTATATTTAACATTTGTTTGCATCTTGCCTATCTTTAATACCTTGCATTTGTCAATGTTAAACTTCATCTGCCAATTTACTGACCATTCATGTAAGGTATCTAGATCTTTTTGGAGGCACTCTATATCACTATCTGAATCAATTGATCTCCCCATTTTAGTATCGTCTGCAAATTTACTTATCCTACTAGTTATACTTAAATCTAGGTCATTTATGTATATAAGAAACAACAGGGGACCTAATACCGATCCCTGGGGGACACCACTTTTGACTGCTCCCCACTCTGACTTGGTACCATTTATGCTGACTCTCTGTTTCCTACCAATTAGCCATGACCTAATCCATCCCAACAACGCCCCACCTATTCCATGTGCCTCAACCTTTCTCATCAATCTCTCATGAGGGACTCTGTCGAAAGCTTTACTGAAATCTAAATATATAATATCGTATGCCTGGTCATTATCTACTGCTTCATATACCTCTGAGAAAAACTAAGCAAATTAGTAAGGCAAGAACGTCCCTGAGTGAATCCATGCTGAGAAGAATTGATTAAGTTAAATGTTTCTAAGTGGTTTCTCATTTTCCTAGCAATAATTGACTCTAGTAGCTTTCCTATGATTGAGTGAGACTAATGGGACGGTAATTGGATGCTATTGATTTATCACCTTTTTTGAAAATCGGAACTACATTTGCAAGCTTCCAAGCTTCTGGAACTATACCTGTTTCTAATGAATTGTTAAAAAGAAATGTTAATGGGTAACTTGACTCATCTCTGCATTCTTTTAATACTCTGGCATATACCTCATCGGGACCAGGCGATTTCTGAGGTTTCAGTCTGTCAATTTCCTTAAGCACATCATTTCTACTTATAGTAACCGTACTTAACCTAGTTTCTATACTATCGCTATATACCTTACGGACTTCTGGAATCTGTGCCAAATTTTCATTAGTGAAAACGGACAGAAACTGACTATTTAATGTACTGCACATTTCTAAATAATTTTCTGTCATTTCTCCTATCGAAGTTTTAAGGGGGCCTATTTTATCTCTAACTTTAGATTTATATAGCTGGTAAAATGTAATGACCCTATGGTCAAAAAATTAAGTCGATCCAGGTGTCCAAATGAGTGTATCCTTTCTCAGGCACCTGTCATCTTAAGTCAGGAGGAGACGTCAAACTTGGTAGATACATACGATAATTTTATCAAGTCAGTATTCAATGCGCAAAATAAATATATCCCCAAAAGAAAATTTAGATCAACACAGAACCAACCCAAATGGATGAATAATAGACTATTAGATCTTCTAGGAAAAAAGAGAGGAATATATAGAAAAATTAAAAAAGGCGAAATTCACCTACTTGCTTACTATCAGAATCTATCACGACAGGTAAAAAAGGATATTAGTAAAGAAAAAAGAAATTATGAAATTAAGGTTGCCAATGATTCAAAAAATAATCCTAAAGCTTTTTACCAACTATATAAATCCAAGGTTAGAGATGTAATTGGTCCCCTTAAAACTTCGATAGGAAAATTGACAGAAAGTGATTTAGAAATGTGCAGTACATTAAATAGTCAATTTCTTTCCGTTTTCACTAATGAAAATTTGGCACAGTTTCCAGAAGTCCGTAAGGTATACAGCGATAGTATAGAAAATAGGTTAAGTACGGTTACTATAAGTAGAAATGATGTGGTTAAGGAAATTGAGACTGAAACCTCATAAATCGCCTGGTCCTGATGAGGTATATGCTAGAGTATTAAAAGAATGCAGAGATGAGTTAAGTTATCCATTAACATTTCTATTTAACAAGTCATTAGAAACAGGTATAGTTCCAGAAGCTTGGAAGCTTGCAAATGTAGTTCCGATCTTCAAAAAAGGTGATAAATCAATAGCATCCAATTACCGTCCCATTAGTCTCACTTCAATCATAGGAAAACTACTAGAGTCAATTATTGCTAGGAAAATGAGAAACCACTTAGAAACATTTAACTTAATCAATTCTTCTCAGCATGGGTTCACTCAGGGACGGTCTTGCCTTACTAATTTGCTTAGTTTTTTCTCAGAGGTATATGAAGCAGTAGATAATGACAAGCCATATGATATTATATATTTAGATTTCAGTAAAGCTTTCGACAGAGTCCCTCATGAGAGATTGATGAGAAAGGTTGAGGCACATGGAATAGGTGGGGCGTTGTTAGGATGGATTAGGTCATGGCTAATTGGTAGGAAGCAGAGAGTCAGCATAAATGGTACCAAGTCAGAATGGGGAGCAGTCAAAAGTGGTGTCCCCCAGGGATCGGTATTAGGTCCCCTGTTGTTTCTTATATACATAAATGACCTAGATTTAGGTATAACTAGTAGGATAAGTAAATTCGCAGACGATACTAAAATAGGGAGATCAATTGATTCAGATAGCGATATAGAGTGCCTCCAAAGGGATCTAGATACCTTACATGAATGGTCAGTAAATTGGCAGATGAAGTTTAACATTGACAAATGCAAGGTATTAAAGATAGGGAAGATGCAAACAAATGTTAAATATAAACTAGCTAATTTAGAATTAGAAAATTCAGACTGCGAGAAAGATCTAGGTGTGTTTGTTAGCAATGATTTGAAGCCTAGAAAACAGTGTATAAGCGTTCGTAATAAGGCAAACAGGATTCTCGGGTTCATCTCTAGGAGTGTGAGTAACAGAACTGCTGATGTTATCTTAAAACTTTACTTGTCATTAGTGAGACCCCATATGGATTATGCTGTCCAATTTTGGTGTCCTTATTACAGAATGGACATAGATTCATTGGAGAGAGTACAGCGTAGAATGACAAAAATGATCCATAATATTAGAAATCTTTCGTATGAAGAAAGGTTGAAGAAATTAGGTTTACATTCGTTAGAGAGACGCAGAGTTAGAGGGGATATGATAGAGGTGTTCAAGTGGGTTAGTGGGATTAACAAAGGGGACATGGCAAATGTACTAAAGCTCAGTGATAGCGAAAGAACTCGTACCAATGGTTTCAAATTAGATAAATTTCGTTTCAGAAAAGATATAGGCAAGTATTGGTTTGGTAACAGAGTTGTAGACGGGTGGAATGGACTACCAAGTGCTATAGTGGGATCTAAAACTGTAGGGAGCTTTAAGATAAAATTGGATAAGCATATGGACGAGAAGGGTTGGGTGTGAAGGGGGATCAGCCGGGTTGGGCCAATCAGCGCTCTGCAGACCTCCATAATCCTGCGTTAATCTCTAACCGTTTTGGTAAGATGATCCTCAGGGTATTAGAGTGTGAAGCCTATAATTGGGCTTTGTAATGAATTGGGGTTGTGTGGGACAGGGATCTGCCTTGCTTAGGCCAATCGGCTTTCTGCAGACTCCCATTTTCTTATGTTCTTATGTTCTTAAAAAGCCTTAGGGTTATTTTTTGAGTCATTGGCTATCCTGATTTCATAATTTCTTTTGTCTGTCCTTATACATTTTTTAACCTCTCTTGATAGATTCTGATAGTAAGCAAGTAGGTGAATTTCGCCTTTCTTAATTTTTCGATATATTCCTCTCTTTTTTCCTAGGTCTAATAGTCTATTATTCATCCATTTGGGTTGGTTCTGTGTTGATCTAAATTTTCTTTTTGGGATATATTTATTTTGCGCATTGTGGAGTGAAGAAATAACATTATTATATGTAGCTGTCAAATTATCCTGAGTTAAGACAGGTATCTGAGAGAGAGTATGTTCATTAGCGCACCTGGGTCCACTTAATAGTTTAACCATAGGATCGACTCTTAAGGCTCGTCTTAATCCACCATAATTGGCTTTTCTGAAATCTGGGATAAGTGTCGTATTCTCTTTAGCCTTTCCTGTCCATTGTATGTTAAAATAAATTGATTTATGATCACTATTTCCTAGTTGGTCTCCTATCTCTACATTATTTATCATTTGTTCATTATTACTGAGAACTAAATCGAGGATATTATTACCTCTAGTAGGCGAGTCTATGAATTGAAATAAAAAACTATCCTGTACCGCCTCAATAAACTCTTTTGAATCTGAGTCGCCGATTTGATGCTGCCAATCAATATTCGGAAAATTAAAATCCCCCATAATACACACATTGCTAAACCTTGATGCTATTTTCACTTCCTGCCATAAAGCTGTACCTTCGTTTCTACTCATATTTGGTGGTCTATAAATAACTCCAATAATTATGGTCTCACTACCTTCGCTAACCTCAACCCAAACACTTTCGTTATCAGTATTTAGTCTAATACCTGATTTAATACAGCTTTTTAAAGAACTCCTGACAAACACTGCTATTCCGCCGCCCCTCCTACTTGTTCGGTCGCGTTTAAACAAACTATATCCTGGTATATGGAATTCTGCTAAAAAATGTCTTGATTCTGTATTAATCCATGTTTCAGTCAGTGCTATAATGTCTATATTTTCGTTGCTAACAAGTGTTCTAAGTTCATCCATTTTGTTACATAAACTCCTACAGTTTGTATAATATAATCGCAATGAATTTATTTTACTGGTATCGGATTTACCTTTATTTCTAACTGAATTCCCATCTTCTGTTACACCTTTAATATTTCTACTAGCAGTACAATTAAAATCCTGTGACTGATATTTTCTATTCCTATCTGATGTACCAGTACGGCAATTTACCCTATCTAGACAATTATTCTTACTCATATTCTCAGGCTTTATTTTCAGCGAAACCCCGCTCAAACTACCTCTCCTCTCTGACTACCCACGTCTCCTGTAAATTATCCAAAGGTAAAGGTACCAGGTAGCAGAATTTATTGATGCACACCAGACTACTTCCACCCTAGGTTTAGCTTTGCAATTCCCATGGAGTGTTTATTTATTTTTTATGTGCATGAAGGATACAAAAGGCAAATCTGCCTTTAACAAGTGTATCCCCCAAGTTGAGTGAGACAAATTATTATTTTTTTTTACTTACAATATTGGAAAGAGGAGTGATGTGCTGCTTAGTGTAGTGAAATGGATAGGTGTTTGTGAGAGCTATCTGGATTACTCTCTGTGTAGGCGAGACACAGTGAGGAAAGCCATAGATATAAAACAGGAGTTCCAGCAACTCCATATCACATGCCTATGAGGCCTCCCCTGGGTATTACCCTGCTCGATTGGTGTCTACAATCTCCCCATGTAGTACGTCAACAACAACAACTCACTATAATCACACTGCTACACTTTTACATACCGATTTACACTAGACACATTTGATAAAGTAGTTACTCACACCATTTTTGTATGCAGCTCATGGCCAGACACTACTCTTCACTAATGTCACCATCCATTCCACTCATTATCTTTTTTTCCACACATCAACCTAGACACCTGGTTTCCATTCCCTTCTACAGCATCCTCAAAATCAACACCAGATCGACATACATCAACTCCCAAGTCAGTCCTGTCCTAAAAGATCTCGATACTTCTAATACCATATTAACGAGTTGAAGACTTGGCACCAACCACCATCTTTACTGTGAACTCTTCACATTCTTCACCATTTACTCTTACACATGTTAAAACCATTATACAGGATCATAATCACCCTTTTGACCTATTCCTCCACCCTTAGGTTTTGAAATGCCTACCCTCTAGTCTAGACACTCTAGAGGCCTCCTCTAGATATACAAATCTTAGTACAGCTTCTTCATTCCCAAGAACTGTTGTTGTTGTTTTTCCCCAAGCTGCCTGGCCGAACAGCCCCAAGGCCCCGAGCAAGGCCATAACAGAGCGCCCCCACAGAACCCTCCCTGCCGACCACAATAAAGCCTGGGTGACCGAAGCCACTCCATGGCGGGGAGCTGAGGAGGATGCGGAAACGCCCGGGAAACCAAAGCCCCACCCAGGGCCCTGTGCCCCTCAGCAATTATGAAGAGAAAGTTGAGGGGCAAAGGAAAGATGTGACACTTTGGCTTCCAATCTTGGTAGATTAGGTCAATCCACGCAAGAGATCTAGAGATCTCTTGATCTCACTTGAGATCTAGAAAATATAGAAGTAAAAGGAACAGTCAGAGTAAGCTATGGGTATGGCAGAGATCGCTCAGTTCTCACTCTGATAGACCAGCCCATCACCCAAGAACTGTTCTTGTATTTGCCTCCGTTTAATTTGTCGATAATAGCCCTGCCAGGCATAAACCCACATTGTACAATGTCCACACTCAATTACACTCATTATTGTTCCAGATTCACAAGAGGCTTTTTAAATTACAGCAGTTACTCCAGAGCTACCAGCTGTCTTACCATTTTCAATATAAAAATTGCCTTCTCGACCACACCACTGTTCCATTGGTGATGCTGTGTCCAAGCTATCTGTAGGCTACCAGTCAAACACGTTAATATCTGGCTATCGTGTTCTTTCCATGCACTCCATTTGGCTCCATTTACTACATCTCTTTCACCAAATAGGGTGGTCTACTATTTATTTAGCTATGCTAAATGTCTCGTCTATCAGCAGTATTCAGGTATTTTATAAGTGTAACCTGGCACAGCTTTTTGGCTATATACGCCTTTGTAGCTTTGCATTTGGCAGCCAGGTACAATATTCATCCTCCATGTTTTTTTGTAGTTTTTTTCTTATGTGTATGAAGGAGACAAAAGGCAGGCTGCCTGTAACAAGTGTCTCCCCCAAAGCCAAAAAGAGAGAAATTCAAGGGGACGATGGGGTTAAAATACCTGGATACACAAAGTTTAAAGCAGTCCAAGTTATATGATGAAGGAAAGATCGATTGAGGGAAAGTTCCCGAGTTCACTAGTTGAGTAGAAGACTGAGAAAATTTGCTAATTCTTGGGTTGGAGAGCTGGACAGAATAGGAGTGGGACTGAAAGTAGGCGTGTGACTCGCACTCCCCGCAAGGGAGGGGGTATGCACCGAGAGCTCTGAAGAGCACCGATTGTTGTAATAGCGATAGAAGAGAGAAAGAGATGCATCATTGCGGCGCGTATTAAAGAGATTATAGGGAACTGCTTTTGACTACTCTTTCGAGAAGTACGGTATGGGTGGAACCTACCCACACATGCGAACAATACTCGATACATGTTTGCACTGAGCCCCTATACAGAGCAGAAGCTGTGCAGGGATGAAGAAACCACAGAGATGGTTGAGCACACCTAACCTCTGGGAAGCAGTTTTACCAAGAGTGGCAATATGATCTTGCCAAGAAAGGTCGTATGAAAAAGATACACCGAGAATATTGAGAGAAGATAAAGGGTTGATTTGTGTATTGTTAACACTTACGCTGCGGCCATATTTCCGCTATATTAGGGCTCATTCAGGCACTCCTGAATGATTGAGCAAGTGTCTGAATGAAATCCAATGTATTCAGCCAAAAACTAGAAGAAAATATCTTCAAAATTACACCAGAACGAGCTTCGAAGCGCGCGGGATTCATCCGCAGTGCTATCATAGACATCTAAAAATATTCTCTAACACCGAGCGAATATTGCTAATGTCGTACTACATTTGCCTTTGGCAGCGCTGCAGATGTCTAGCGGGACATGGCTGTGGACCCTGTGTGCCGCGGCTGCCTGGCTGGAAAGCGGACGGTGGTCAGCCGCGCTCCCATTTACTCGGATTAGTCTCCAAAGGCTTTAAAAGCCTGTAAATGGCTATAAATTGCCATGGCGTTCTGGAACATCCCCCGCAGCCAATGGGTTAGAGTAATTGACAAGATTTGTTGTAGGTTGTGACGGGTTGATAGGAGAAATTGGGTCTTGGAGGCATTGAAAGTAACAAGATTTTCTCTGCCCCAATCATAAATAATTGATAGATCAGAAGATAGCGTGCTATGGCCTCGCCACGTGACTTTTGAAGTGATTGCATGCTGGGTTACTGTGAAAAGGTAGTTGAATAGTGTAAGGTAGTCATCAGTATACGAGTGGATGGGACTAGAGGTACAGTTAGGGAGATCATTAATGAATATTAATTAAAATGTAAAACTTGCAAACTAAACAAACCAAAATTGGGACAAGGACAATATAAAGTCAAATTAAATTATCAAAATCGCTATGTGGAAACAACGCTTACTAAAATGAAAATTATTAAATAAAAGAACACAATCCACCACATAGGGTGTACATTACTACATGAGCAAGTTAATCTGTTTCCCAAGCAAACTAATCGCACATATAACAACGCACTATCGTCACGTTAAAGGAATTAGTCAAGTTTGGGAAGTCGAACTGGAGATGCGACAGAACCCTAAAGAACATCAGAGTTGATAGGTTGAGGAAAAGAGCGATTGCCATTCACAACTGCAGCTATGGAACGGTCAGAAAGGCATTATAATGTAAAACTTGCAAAATAGATAAGACACAAATTAGACACAAATGCTCAGATAGAGGGATAGAAACCAAAGGAGGGTAGTTTGGAAATTAATTTGTGCCAGACTATCGAAGGCTTTCGATAAATCTAGCACAAAAGAAAAAGTTTCACCGAAGTTCCAGAGGGAGGATGGCCACGAGTTTGTAAGATATAATCAAGGAGATTATTGGATGATAAATGCTAAAGAAATTTTGAATTAAGAATAATTTCAAAAATTTAAAGATGCAAGAAAGGAGAACAATTGGACCATGGTTGGAGGGTTGAGAGCAATCACCCTTCTTTGGGACAGGTTGAATGAGAAACTTCCAGCAAGAAGGAAAGAGGTTAAAGGAAAGACAGAGACGAAAGAGTTTGCCTAAGCAGCAAGTCAGCACGGAAGAATAATTTGTTAGTACAACAGGAGGAACACCATCTGGTCCGTACACCTTCTTAGCATTAAGCCAAGAGAGGGCAGAAATTGCATCCTTAGAAGATTATATTAGACATAAATTAGTGAGAGGGTGGCGTAAAGGGAGGAATAGCACCGGAACCATCCAAGGTGGAGATTTTAGCAAAGGTTTGAGCGAACAGTTCAGCTTTGTCAGAGGAAGACGTGACGGTGGTGCCGTCAGAGTGGAAAAGAGGAGGGAAAGACAGGGAATTAAATGTTGGAGAGCTTTTTGGCCAGATGCCACAAAGCTTGGGAAGAACTAGAGTTAGAGAGTTCGGAAAAATTTTATTGATTTTTGTTTGTTTATTTTGCAAGTTTTACATTATAATTGATAAGAGTTTTGGGCTAGTCGAAGAACAGATTTGGCTTGATTCCGGGCAGAAACATAGAAGAATAAGATTTTAAGTTTGAAGGTGACAGTACCAAATTGAATGCTTCCTCCTTATTGTGGATAGAAGCAAAACAAGCATGAGTAAACCATTTGTTTGCATTAAACAGAGTAAGAAAATGGAATGTATGCCTCCATGCCCGAGAGAATTACCTCGGTTATGCACTCGGCACACTTCGAGGGTCCTAAGCCACGGAAGCAAAAATAATTCCATAGGAAATTTATAAAGTACGGTACTGCCGAAGAGCCTCTCAGTAGGCGGCGTCAAAGTGCCACAAGCGCCACCAGCTGGGAGGATCGGATGACCGTACTGGAGAGAGGACAAGTAACAAGAGATAAGGTTGTGAGTGGAGGAGCCCAACACAGAGGAAAGGTTTTAACTGGTGCATCCATTTGATTCCACCACCAGGATAATTGTCATGGTTGCTAATGGTAGGGCAAAGACCCACCAACATCGCACCAACACAGCCAGGCAGTGTCAATAAATCTGTTACCCTAGTGCTGTAGTCCATTATATATTTAACCTGTCCAATTTGCATTTGGTCACTTTGGGTTGATTGTCGGAATAATATTTTCAGTTGCAAAACAAACAAAATATATATATATATTAATTTGAACAGTAACTTTTGAGTCAGTTTTCAAGTTTTATATTTTAATTAATATCTCAAAGTACCATCAGCCAAACATAAGTGGCAAAGTGCAATCTTGACAGGTTAACAATCTATCTATTGCCAGATGTCCTAATTCTTAACCCGGGAACTGCGGGAAGACTCTTAAGAGTCAGAAAGAAAAAAAAATCAACTTTAAACATCGAAAAAAAAAAAAAAATATTTATTTATTTTTTTATTTTTTTATTTTTTTTGCCCCTGGGCCATGCAAAATATCACTCCTCTACCTCCCCTCCTTCCCCACTTTCCTCCCCTCCTTCAGTTATCACCTATTTTCCCTGTTATTCCCTTATTCCGAGGTATATTTTCGTGCTAACATTAGTTTGCTTGGGAAACAGATTAACTTGCTCATGTAGTAATGTACACCCTATGCGGTGGATTGTGTTCTTTTATTTAATAATTTTCATTTTAGTAAGCGTTGTTTCCACATAGCGATTTTGATAATTTAATTTGACTTTATATTGTCCTTGTCCCAATTTTTGTTTGTTTAGTTTGCAAGTTTTACATTTTAATTAGCGAGTGGCAAGCAGGGCATTGTCATCTCTGTTAGCAAGCGAGTGCAAGAGAGAGAGAGTCTCGATCGACTGTGTCTCAGTGGCCTTGGGGGAAATTGGCGGGAAAGCAGGTTGCCTCATCCATACATTATATAACTCGCAGCCTGTATCTCCGATTTTGACAATCCAAACTATGTTTTCACTCGTTTTATTGTTGTTTCAGGTTAATACCTTTATAATCAACCCATAATAGGCACGTATGGATAAGTATTAATGCTATTTATGGTAAAATGAATATTTTAGTGATGGAAACAGCTCAAATACGTCAGCACAGGGGGACGTTTCTAATTACCCCCATGCGCACTTCTTAGGTTAAGGGGGTGGCCAAAAATGAATCTTCTACATGCAAGCGTCCTTCGTCAGTTGGTCCCTCTCCTCCCACCCAACACCCCTTTCACTAATATACAGTGCCTCTGAACTCTACCGTTCCACCTCACTCCATTTGCCTCTTCCTCTCTGCACTTCCTAAACTCTAAATTTTAGTAATTCTCTTATTTGTCATACACCTACATGACCAAACCACCTCAAGGTGTTCCTCTTGACACTCTCCAGCATGTCCACATCCACACCACAACACACTCGTACTTCAGATGAACGATAATGAACCTCAGGGCAGTTGCCAAAAATATGTTAGCGAAAATGGACCTCAGGGCAGTCGCCAAAAATAAGTCTTTATTAGTCTGTGGACGATCTTCATGTGGAGCAGAGCTTCGTTTACCCAGATATTACCTTCCGCAACATTTTTAATTTCGAAGCCTCCATTTCTCTAATTGCATTTTTACCTTCCATGAAAATTATCAGTTCATTGTCTCCATTCCTAATTTTTCTTCCACACTATTGAATTTTATTAGATGCAAATTTCTGTGTGTAGGCTTGAAAGATCTATCACCCAACTTAAATTAATAAGCCTAAGGATTAGTACTGAAGCTTCATGTATATTTATTAGTTGAATAATCAAATTCAAATTGTCAATACTTTTCCTCTTTACTATTCTTCATTGGATAAAAATGTTACAATTAGGGAACACTTACATAAGTAGTACCCAGATATTTTTACAAGTCATATAGTTTACGGAATATGGGTATAATAGCTCTATCCAAACTTTCTACATAAAATGAAGCTATTGCTGCCAAAGAATCTACACCCTATAATAAAATTCATAGCTTTGGAACTTAAAAATTGCCTTTCGTTTTTATGTACCGAAGTAATGCTTTTGCTCCGGTTGTCATAAAAATATCCCTTTTAATCTTGTGCCATACCGTACTGAGAACTAAGGCAATTCATGGTGCAATTCTTATTAAATAAATCTATACATAGCCACTATCAACTTAGCAAGGTACAGTATCTTGAACCATGTGAAATAAATATAACCTAAAATAAATGGAAGGATTTGAAAAATGGGAAACTCAAACATCCTTCATTTTACATTTGTTAACAATTATTTCCACTTACATTTTCAGAGAAGTTACAATAGAACATATACAGTAACTGAATGTCATAAAATTCATTGGAAACATCAGAAATGTCTAATACAGTAGAATAAAATCTTAAATACCTGTACCAATGGAAAACTATACAATACAACAATATTACTTTTCCTTCAGGTAATTCTTGTTAGTTCTGAACTTTGGAACATAAAGAGTTAACACTATCTGGTGCCACATCTTTGGGGGGTTATCATAATAGTGTGTTCAATTATTGGAGAGTTTTGATTGATCCAGTCAGTTTCGAGCAATGTATTTTTAGTTTGCCCCCTTGACTAACAAAAATGCCTCCCCAGATCCCCTTCAAACTAGAAACGACCCCCAGACCGCCTTCAAACTAAATATGATTTTTTTTTTTTTTTTTAGAAAATTCTAAATTAGCCCAGAATTGAATTGAACTAAAAACATTTTATAACGGCCTCCTGAGCCAAAACCCTTATGAGGAATCGCTGGCCCAGCAAAGTTTGACACCTGAATGGGGGAGAAGCGTTTTATAATCGTCAAATTTCTTAAAATGTCTAAACTAATGTTGTGAAACAGGGCTGGTTCACAAAGATCCACCCTGCACCAGCTAGGGTTAAGTATCGTCCCCAAGCAAGTTTCTTCTAACGCAAGGTATACCATTAACACACAATAGGAGACATTGAGTTTATTGCAATAAGACAACTACACGAGGTGTGTTGAGCTTGCTGCTAAAGGCGAATTGACACCGGGGATTGGTCCGGCGACTTTCAGTCCGCGGTTTTATTCTGGTGACACTTGAGGCTGTTTTGTCCGGGTGGTGGTTACTAGACTGCAGGTACATTAATTTAAGTACTGGTAACAGAAGCCTTAAATCAATCTACTTGAGAAACTTGACTGGAAGTAGATCATTTTAAATACTGTATAAGTCTTAAATCAATCTATTCACATGTTACTACACCACAGCATCTAGACTGAAAGTAGATTAATTCAGGTAACTCAATTCTTTAATCAACCAAATTCAGAAACTAAACAGCATGTAGATTATTTTACGTAACATATCTATAATCAATCTAACTCACAAGCTGCCAGACCAGAGTTGCGGAAAAAGCCAAGGAATAATCTCCAGTGTTAATGGGCCTTAGGAGTGGCAAGGAGGAGGTGCTCGGCCCCTCTTCCGCCCTTCGTTCTTGGCTCTGGATCAGTATAAAAGCTGAGGAGTCTAAAAAGAGTCCCATCCATTCACGTGTGTGGGGCCAATTAAAATTAAAGGACTGTAACACAGGCGTGCCACGTGGGTGGGTTTTTGTGAGTGCATTTTTATTGGGAAGGTTTGCAGCCTACTATATAAAATACAGCCGGATTCAACCTAGATGAGAAACTACAGTCTATTCACCATAAGCAAGTCAAATTTGTGACAATTAACCTCCTGTAGCTCAAAAAGAGATAGAGCAAATGGGCTGTAAATTTCTTCACCTATTTACAGGTTGACCCCTCCCTAATGATAGATATATTAGCCCGATTGGTTAAGTCCTTTTTGAGTTGTAGGAGGTAGTGTTCATGAATTTTGGCGTAATTCTAGTGAATACACTATATGTAATTTGAAGATGAAGCACTTAAATCTTGACAGTTCTAAGTTATTTTCAGTCACCCATGAAACTGTGGCTCTTTTGTTTACACTCATACAATTATAGGATCAGTGAGCTCATTCCTCTCCGGGATTTACATAATTTCTCATCAAGTTTGTCAGGGAACTTTTGAATCCGAGTGTACTGTCTTCCCCAACATCCACACGAGCTGCCACAGCCACGTAAAGCAACATTGAAACCTTGGATTAAAACACCATTCAAGGAAGAGCACTTAAAGAACGTTCCGCGTGGTTTTGAGTGCTCTACCTCGAATGGTCCTTCTCATCCATTTTGTCAACGGTTCAGTTTTCATCAACATTGAAGCCTTGGATAATAACACCCTTTGAGGAGGAGCACTTTGAGAACGGTCCGCGTGCTATAGAGTCCTCCTCTTCAAATGGCTGTTCTCATCCATCCTGTCAACGGTTCAGAGTTTTTTATCAACAGTGAAGCCTTCCCCGGAATCTCCCGTATGGTGCGTTCTTCAACAGCGTAACAATGAGGGAACAATGCAAGTCATATACACATGGTAAAATGCCACAAGATACAAGAATATATTGTTACCACACTTGACTATTAACCTGGAATTATATAAACCATCAGGGGCAGTGACAGCCAACTACCAGGAGGGTCAAACAAGCTGCAAGTGTTTAGTATCAACCCACATGTTTGAGAACAGAGATAAATGTTGAGTGGGGATGTTTATTTACTTTCTGTCGCTCAAACATGCTGGTAAGGTTGAGTACCATACAGGATGAAGTTGAACAGGGATATATATTATTTCCTGTCGCTCAAACAGGCTCCATGTTTTATTTTGAACCCACATATTTGAGTACAGCGATGAAGTTGAGAGGGGGATATTTATAATTTTCTGTCGCTCAAACATGCTGTAGGTTTTTATATTAACCTGTTGAGTGGGAGTATTTGCTATTTTCTTCTTCTGTCGCCATGTGTCCCGTCTATTATAGCAATCAATGGCCCCAGGTTCCCCAGCAGCATAAACAGCGTCCACAAATTCGGCTTCTCGTAATATTCTGGGAGGCGTGGAAAGGGATTGCTTGAAACATATCCTGCACTTCTTCGGCTTCTTGTATTCATCTTTGAAGCTAAAAACGAATAATGCTTCTTCTATATCTCCTTGAAGCTAGTAGGGGATTGCACGAAACATATCCCGCTTCACCGACTTCTCTTATTTATCTTTGAGGAGGTGGAAGGGATTGCTTCAAGAAACATATCCCTCTGATGCATTCCTCAAATTCTTCTTTTCGTCGAGTCCGTTGCAATGGCTGCATGACACAGATCCCTCTCCTCACGTCTCATGAATCAGCTTGATCGAGACTGCAACGGTTGCCTGATACAGACTCCGTTAACTTTCAATCAACACTGTTTCCTCTCTGCCTCGCATTATGTCACCACAGAAAGCCTATGACCGGTACCTTTGTAATTGCCAGTATAGCTATAATGTCAACTTCATTTAATGTTCATTTATAATCAGCATCACTTTACATATCATATTAGGCATATTTTTTTTTCAAAGAGGGAATATATCCTCCAGAAAAGCACATTCTAACTCTACCATGTACTAGCCCCAGAAATCATCTTTTGAGGCAGATATTTTAAGAGAATATTTAAATATCTAGAAGAGAGACACATGTGCATTACTGCTGAAATAACCTGCTTGAATTCCCTTGTCAAATAAACCAACTAAAAAAGCACAAGTGCTCATCCCAAGTACCCAAAGAGTTCTTAAATGACACGATGAAGATCAACCCAGAATAAAACTGCACCTTCCATCGGCAAGTAACACTTCTAAAGAAACCATAGCATCACTTATGTCTATGTTTCTAGCACATCACTCAAGCTTGTTCAGAAAGAAAATAAAGGAAGTTCACTCAAAATTGATGCACTCACTTTCTACTGAGAAATTACCCACATAATATTTTCTACCATAACAAAAATCTCACATTACCACTGGAAATATACGGTAAATATATATATTTTGTTTTTTTTCAAATTTTGCTGCATCTGGTGCATTTATCAACCAATTATTTCCAAGTCATGACATATGCATGGATCAAATCTGAGATGGATATGTAACCATGACCTTGGGTGTTGTGGAGGGCAGGAAGGTGAGTCTCCCCGCACCACTCATTATTAAGGCCGTGTCACATAAGCGTTTTTTCCGCTAATATTCAATCAGCATGCTTTATTCGGTTACAAATTTGATAACTTTTTTTGCATGGGTATCATCAACTTTAGTTCAAGTACACTGATTTATAAAATGAACTCTTCCAAGACTTACAGTAAAGGTAGACTTTTAGAAGAACTTGAATGAAAGCGTAAATAAATTGGATATAAAAGAATACTCCCCTACCCCCAAATTTAATACTCATGTAGCTACATTATTAACGAGAACTATACAATAAGTAGATTGTATTACAGAGATGAATAATTAAATTGTTAAAGCTGCATCAATCAGATATATAACTACCGAGAAATGTTTGCGGGAAATAACGCTCATGTGAAACTGACTTTAATACGCCGCCGTTACATTTAGGTCCTGAGAAGCAGTACGTCGCCCACCTCACTTGGCTTGTCCGTCCCCGATGGTAGGGGGCGGGACTGACAACTTGTCCCCAGGTAGCTCCTCCTTGGGGGGCACCAGCACCTCCGCTGGCTTCTCTTCCTTCTTCTCCGTCTTGCCAGCTAAGAAACCCAGTAAATAATGAAGGGTTTTCATAATTTATAATACATAAACACATACACACTCCTTCACTATGTGTGTTTTTTTTTTTTTTTTTTTCCTATATTCCAACTACTCCCTCTCGGGCATAGGCTGATAGCCTTTACACTCTACCTCTGAACACGGTGAGGCCCGTGAGGTCTTGTTCCAGTCTAGGGAGTGAGACATGCGAAGCACCCACTCACGGTTCAAACCCAACTCCATCTCTGAAGCTGCTTCGCCCCTGCGCTTCACAGTCTCACTCCCAGGCTCGGACCCTCACTCTCAGAACGCCACCTATTGAGCAATTAACTCACTAGGCATTGCCCCCCTGTAGCATATTTTGAATATGGGAATATTCATACAGTGCTATTTAATCAGGGAACAATGAGGGCATTTTGTTTTGGCATTTCGGTGTGCTGTGGTAATGCACTGAAACTAGGTACAGCACAAATTCCATCCCAATAATATCTTCCCATTGACATATTGGGATTCGAACCCGGGTCCATTGGATTACCAGTCCAGTGACAAGACCACTCTGCCACACCTTCCCTCACACACACACACAATATGGCATTATCATAGTTGTTGTTGTCGTTTCCCAGGCTGTCTGTCCGAACAGCCACAAGGTCCTGATCAAGGCCAAGGCCACAACCAAGCACCCCCACAGATCACTCCCAGCTTTACCAATAAAACAGACCAGGTGACCGAAGCCGCTGCAAGGCGAGGGGCTGAGGAGGGTACAGAAACGCCTGGGACACCAAAGCCCCACCCAGGGCCCTGTGCCCCTTAACAATTATGAAGGGAAAGTTGAGTTTTTTTATCATAGTGCCAACAGTCGCCTCTTATGATAGACATCTATACACAAGTGGAGTATGGTATTCTTTTTTTCTAAGCCTTAAATCAAACCAAAGGTCCCCTAACCCACAGCCCCCCAGGGGAGCTGGTATCACAACAAAACTTATAGGATTTTATTTTGGAAACAGGTTATTTAAAAAACAATGTAAAATCACTTTACTGTACGGTATATGAATAAATAAGTAACAAAATGTATAAAATTGCTATAATTATGTATATACAGTAAACCCTCGCCATCTCGGACCTCTAGAAGTCGGAAACCCGTACTAGTCGGACTGGCTATGGCCTCTCGGACATGCACTTCGGTATTTCGGACATTTCCGTCATCGTTCCGACAGTCTCTGACGTTGTGGGACTTTTTATAAGTATTCGGAAAATGTCCGATATTATATTTTTCAATTCCATTGCATTAGAAATTATTCAAAGATTACAAGAAATTCAAATAAGACATAGTTATGTTAATGTATAAGGGAGTTACGTAGATGCATTAGAGAGATAGACAGATAGATAGAAAGAGAGAGTTACAGAGGGGGAGTGAGAAAAAGTCCAAATAAGACATAGTTATGTTAATGTATAAGGGAGTTACGTAGATGCATTAGAGAGATATAGATAGAAAGAGAGAGTTACAGAGGGGGAGTGAGCGATAAACACTAACTATTATGAGACGGACTTAATTGGTTCTGAAAAGACAAGATAGATAGATAGACAGAGAGTTGCAGAAGGGGAAGTGAGCGATAAACACGAACTATTATGAGACGGTTTAATTGGTTCTGAAAAGACAAAGGAGACATTTTTATTGACTCTTTTTCATGTTATTATTTGTGTGCTAGAAGGATAATATTGTTTTCAATTCCATCGCATTAGAAATTATTTATAGATTACAAAAAGTCCAAATAAGACATAGTTATGTTAATGTATAAGGGAGTTAGTTAGATGCATTAGAGAGATAAATAGATAGAGAGAGAGTGGCTAGGGGCGAGCGAGCGATAAAATACTAACATATACGAGACGGACTTATGTTTCTTGAGACAAAGGAGAAATTTTTATTTACTCTCTTTTTCATTTTATTATTTGTGTGTTAGAAGGGTAATATTGTTTTCAATTCCATCGTATTAGAATTGATTCATAGATTAAAAAAAGACCAAATAAGACAGTTATATATATGTATAAGGGAGATAGATGCATTAAATAGATATATAAAAAAAAAAAAAAAAAAAAAATCTCAATTTCTCTGGTGACGCGGACTTTCTTCTTCTAATTCGGAATTTTCCCTCTCTTAAGTCGGACATAAGTCGGACTTCGGACATCTCGGATTTTCGGTCATCTCGGACTGGGTCTCCCCCCAATTAGTCCGAGATAGCGAGGGTTTACTGTACACTATCAATAGCTTTTGACTGCAGAACTCAACCAATAGCTCTGAAACAGAACCAGTGCAAACTCAACCAATAGCTCTGAAACAGAACCAGTGCAAACTCAACCAAAACTGGTTTTGTTGACCCTAGTTGAAATCTACTGGGTGAAATGGCCTACTGGTCGAGTTATCAGCAAATGTATATAACCTTTTATTTATTTTTTTCTTTAGTTATCAGGATTTTTTTTTTTTTTTTTTTAACCCTCCAGACCCGGAAGAGCTCTTGAACGCCCATAAAAAACACACCCTAGCTACCCGGAAGGTCTCTTGAACGCCCATGAGCTTAAAGCCTGTAAGCTTGGTGTGCGAGGCGTACGTCCGACGCATGTAAACAACAGCCGGCTGGACCGACGCCCCGCATCTCCGGCCACAAGAAGGAGTGCGTCGCTTGTTCGTGTGTGCCTGTATGTTATTGTTAAGTATCGAAAAGTAGTGTAAAGTGGCTGTTTTTGCCATAAAGTTATCTCCAGTGAAATCATCATCACAACTGAACCAGTTAACTTAGAGAGCTCTACTTAACGCCATTCTTCAGGTACGAAACACATCTACGCTTGGGGGTGCACGGGAATGCGGAAGCAGTCAGAATAACAAAGATACGGTAGCCTAGGCGTAGACGTTTTTCGGCCAAAACCCCCGGATTTCGGGGAATATTTATGTAATGCGTAGCCGGGGCTGGAGGGTTAAAGGAAATCTAGATAATCTTTTATTTTGTTTTTTTGTATTTTTTTTGTATTTTATTTTAAACTATGTCAACATGTTTTGTGTTGTGAACATACCATCTCTATTGAAGAAAGCCTGGGTGGTACTCAGAGCATCCGCTCTGAGTTTGGCTTGCTGTGCGGAGCTGGGAGGGTTTGATGATCGCTGCTGTGCCGACTGTGTTGTCTGCTGCGCCACGCCCCCCTGTTGCTGTTGTGTGGTCTGTTGTTGACCCCGACTGGTGCGGTGGCCGCTGATGTTGTTGCTGCCAGTGCTGCTGGATCCCTGTGAGGCCGGTGGCACGGACTGAACGTACGACTCACACCCACGATACTCCTAACATAGACAAACCTAAGTTATCCTAATTGGGCCTAACCTAAGCTAACCTGCTATATTAAAATGTAAAACTTGCAAACTAAACAAACCAAAACTAGGACAAAGACAATATAAATGCAAAATAACTTATCAAAATCACTATGTGGAAACAACGCTTACTAAAATAAAATAATACAATCCATACCTTATCAAATCATACCAGAGATACTAACAATCCATACTTAACTTAATCACACTAAGGGCACTCTTAACAACCCTAACAATCTAACCAAGTACTGTACTCCTAAAAGTACTAAACCTAAGCACACACAGTATATTATATGATCCTACCAATAACTATGTTAATGTCAACAAGAATCCTCCAAACACAAATAAACCTAACTCTTTAATCAAAATATTACTTTAGATGCTTTTGCTTCAAGATCACAAATTTTTGGCAAAAATACTAAAATTATTGTTTATAGTAATAATATATGGTACATTGAAGTATATAATGATAAAACTAAAATGTAAAACTTGCAAAACAAACACAAATTTGTAAGATGAGTACAGTAGGAGTTATATTGGCAAGTTGACTAACTCCTTGAACATGACGATAGTGCATTGTTTTATGTGCGATTAGTTTGCTTTGGAACCAGATTAACTTGCTCATGTAGTGATGTACACCCTATGTGGTGCATTGTGTTTTTATTTAAATTATTTATATTATTAAGCGATATTTCCACATAGCGGTTTTGGTAAGTTCTTTTGCGTTTATCCTGTGTTGTCCCAGTTTTGGTTTGTTTATTTTGCAAGTTTTACAGCATAATATCAAACATTGCATGGTCTAGTTTGGGTTCAATACAGATTCATTTATGACGCAGAGCTTGCCAGATTAGCAATTAGAAATAGAGTTCTCTCACTCTTATAATTACCTCTCCAAAATTAGTTTTCCGCCCACAGCTAACTCAAAGACTACTGCAGAGGTTGAAGTAACTAAACTAAAGGTTTCTAAATAGCCCTGATGGTAACAAAGGCTTTAAAGCATCCCTAATAGGCTCAAAATCGCGTCATATGTCGGAGAGGGATAAGTCTCAAGACAGTACATCAATAGTGAAGAGAAACTCATGCAATATAATGATAATGGAGAAGATTTTTTATTAAGGTTCAGGATATAACAAAGAATTATATAATAAACGCTTCAATATCAATAGAGAGGGGTATCACACAAGCTTTTTTTGTCAACTTTTGATCAGCAAGTTAATTCTGGAAATATTTTGAGACTAGTAATGTTATCAGCAACTAGACTGGAAGTAGATTATAATAAGTGACAAAAATTACTTCAGAAGTCAGTGATCAGATCAAGATGTGAAAAATTAGTGAAGGTAAAAAGCGTTTGTGAAATACCCCCTACTACCATTCCAATAAATCATCCTTGTGCTTTTATAAACGACAAAATTCAAGTTTGCAGATTAGGTTTTAAGTCGGGTACAGGCATTCCTCACTTATAGTTCAGTAATTGCATTTCAGGTAAGTTGTTCAGTTTCCTATATTATATTCTAAATTGTTATGCTTCATTATTAAGTTGTAAATGAGAACTAATATAATACAAAATTGCTTGAAAAATTAACATAAAGAGGTGCATTCACTTAACCCACATAGCCCGGTGACCTTTAAATTTTTGTTTATGTAGCGAGTACCGCCCTGCCTAACACACAAAGCTTTCTCATGCCAGTTTAATAGCAGCTTAAACAGCTCCATCCTTTTAAAAGTACACCCGGGCTCCACAGTTAGAGCTCTTAGCATCCTTTTAAAAGGATGCCAGGGCTTCATGGGTCAAGGAATTTAATTATAACTCTAAGGGCAGAATTGCTGTAATGTAGTATTTGTAACAAGGTGTTACTGGTGGAAGGTCAAAATTACCACACTCCGAATGGCCTTGAAGATGGTTTGGGATGGGATGTATAATGATAGGTTTGGCTATGTTAGTTGACTATAGGTATCTTGGTGTGTGGCCATTTTGGTTGTAGTCATTTCGGAGTGTGGCCATTTAGACTTGAAACCTTGGTGGTGATACATACAGTGCGTGAGACAGGTGGGCGTTGTATGGGTCCCGGGTTGGTGTATCGGGCGGCGGTGGCGTTGGTGGTGTTAATGGGGGGTGGTGGTATTGTTGGTGCACCAGGTGGACCAACACCCAGGGTGCTCTGACTGGCGGCCATGGGCAGCTGGCCACGCAGACCCATCACCATGCCCGACGACCGCAGGCTGCCACCCATCATCTGGCACAGAAATCCGGTGATTACCGGTTCAAAATGCTGGCACAGTCCCAGCATAATCAAAATGTTTATAAGGATTAAATGGGAAACAAAAACAAAATGTTGCATTCTTCATCAAATATCATCATCCCCGAAGCTTGTTTCCTCCTGGGGATGGCCATGACAGAAATACCTCCAAGCTACTTTGCCCGCACCACAATGCTCCTTTCATGTTCTATTTACTGTACGGTACTTTTATGCTTCTCTCTTGGCATTCTGTCCTCATTCATCCTTTTCAAATGGCACATCACTGCAAAGTACTTATCTTGATCCATTCCACATTCAATGCCCAGAACTTGTTCTTCCATTCCATACGACTCATTCGCTTCCCTATTTCTTTGGCCATCTACTAAAATTTACCTTCTTTCTTTATAGTCATATAATCATACAAATTCAAAGTTATTATACCATGAGACTTTAATTCCCACTCAAACATACCTGTGAAGCATTCTGTGAAGGGTAGGATGCATTCCTGTTGACATTCTGGTGTGCTAGACCAGGCTGGGTGGGCATCTTGCGGTTCTGAGCCTTAGGAGAAGAGATCTGCGGCACGCTGCTGTGGTTGTTGCTGCTCACGCTTATGTTGCTGCTGCTGCTGTTTACTGTTGATGATATGCTGCCTGAAATACATTATATCACGCATTGTACGATTCACCCATATCAACATTCATTTCATGCAGGTGTTCTCATTCATTCTTTGGGTTCATTTTTATACCAATCAAGGTGTTCTTAAACATCCTTTGGGTCACTTAAGGTGAGGGCTGGTCCTATTCAGAGTGAGGTTTAGCATCCTCTACCCAACCTTAGCCGTTTCTGTCTGTCTCTCTTACTGTCCTACTTTTCCATCTGGAGACAGGGGGCTAGGAATCCTACTCCCCTTGTAAAATTCACCTACTTAACGAAACAGACGGGCGAGGGAACGCGAAAGTGGTCTCGGACCCTAAGAATTGGAACATCAAATGTTGTTTATGTTCAGGCTTTGTCTCGAGTTGGCCACCCCCAGCTATGGGGTATGTGTCTGAGTACCGGTACATACATACATTTTCAAACATTTTATATATTTCACCCTTACATCTTTTGTCTCTAATATCAGTTGAAGACAACTCACTTCACTCACACTTACAATCAATCACTTCATGCAGGAGTCCTCACACATCCATTGGCCTTTTCTACTGCATTTCAGGCAAAGCTATTAAAATCCTATAACACTATCCTTTCTACCTCTCTGTCCTATTGTTTATAATTACAATTTTCTCCACTCCTGAATTTGGGTAAACTATCAGCTCTACAATATATAGTTTTACTCTCAACCCCCCAGGGAGTTAGGGGGGCCTCTACCCATGTATTAGAGGAAAAAATAATAATGTAGTAGAGGAAAAATATTAATATGGCCCACATGTTTATGCACGTCGTAAGAGGCGACTAAATGGGGGATGATGTATGTCTGGGCCACCGTTCATTCTATTTGTTCTATTTCAGATGCCACCGTTCATTCTATTTGTTCTATTTCAGAGTCATGGTAGCAACGGGACATTCAGTGTGCCAAATCCAACCTCTGGAATGGCTGCTCTTGCCCTGAACGGCTGCCTTGGGGTATTTGGGGTGATTCCACGCTTGCATGGAACTGGAGACTTATTTATTAAGTAACTTCACCCCTTATTATCATGTCTGTGTCTGTCTGTCAATCATCACTTTGCAGCAAGTACCGTACACCTGCTTCATTAGTCCACAACTGTTCAACAATTAACTTACTTGTTTGTGGAAAAAAAGTAGAAGAGAAGGAGTTCTGGGCTGCTCCGGGCGACTTGAGCTGTTGACGTGAGGTGTCCTGCATGGTGGCTCCAGGCTGTAGTGACTTGAGGAAGTTGGGGGGGATGGTTGGTGCCCCACGAAATGCCTGAGCCGCACCTAACTGCTGCAGGTTCATACTCGACCCGAAACCTTGCATCCCAACGCCAGCTGGCCCGGGCTGAGACTGGTTACCAAACCCCTAATATAAAGAGAGTTTTTTTAGCCTTAAAAATGCAGATTTTATATACAAATAATGGAAAATATTACAATATAATGGTTGAGCCTTCTCCAAACTGCTAAAATTAAAATGTAAAACTTGCAAACTAAACAAACCAAAATTGGGACAAGGACAATATAAAGTCAAATTAAATTATCAAAATCGCCATGTGGAAACAACGCTTACTAAATTAAAATGTAAAACTTGCAAACTAAACAAACCAAAATTGGGACAAGGACAATATAAAGTCAAATTAAATTATCAAAATCGCTATGTGGAAACAAATAAAATGAAAATTATTAAATTAAAATGTAAAACTTGCAAACTAAACAAACCAAAATTGGGACAAGGACAATATAAAGTCAAATTAAATTATCAAAATCGCTATGTGGAAACAACGCTTACTAAAATGAAAATTATTAAATAAAAGAACACAATCCACCACACAGGGTGTACACTACTACATGAGCAAGTTAATCTGTTTCCCAAGCAAACTAATCGCACATATAACAACGCACTATCGTCACGTTAAAGGAAGTAGTCAAGTTTGGGAAGTCCGGGACGTTCTGGCAAATTTAACTAAACTCTGCATGAATAATAAAAGAACACAATCCACCACATAGGGTGTACATTACTACATGAGCAAGTTAATCTGTAGAAATCTGTAGAAAGAGAAGCTAAATTTAATTTAGTTTTAAATTACAGAATGGAACGTAATGAGATGAGAATGGCGAGATGAATGTGTGGCGCCAGGCTGCAGGATAGAATAACAAATGATGAGCTGAGGAGACGTTTAGGTATAAAGAGTATTAGCGAGGAGATGCGTACAAGTTGTTGTTGTTGTTCCCCAGGCTGTCTGGCCGAACAGCCTCAAGGTCTTGAGCAAGGCCAAGGCCATAAACGAGCGCCCCCACAAAACACTCCCTGCTTACCACTAACAAAGCCCGGGTGACCGAAGCCACTCCAAGGCAGGGAGCTGAGGAGGGTGCGGAAATGCCCGGAAACCAAAGCCCCACCCAAGGCCCTGTGCCCCTCAGCAATTATGAAGGAAAAGTTGAGGGGTAAGGGAAAAATGTGACGCTTTGGTTCCCAATCTGCCAACTTCTAGGTTGGCAGTAGGGAGGTCAATCCACGGAAAAGACGCCGTCACTTAAGATCTAGAAGATATATAAGTAAAAGGAACAGTCAGAGTAAGCTATGGGTATGGCAGAGATCGCTCAGCTCTCACTCTGATAGACCAGCCCATCACCACATGACTAGAACCCAATCAAGTACAAGTAGACTGGGATGGTATGGACATGTGGAGAGAATGGATGAACAAAATTGGGTGAAAAGATGCAGGGCAGATTAACTTGCTCTTGTAGTAATGTACACCCTATGTGGTGGATTGTGTTCTTTTATTTCATAAATTTCATTTTACTAAGCGTTGTTTCCACATAGCGATTTTGATAATTTAATTTGACTTTATATTGTCCTTGTCCCAATTTTGGTTTGTTTAGTTTGCAAGTTTTACATTTTAATTGTGGAGGGAGCTGCACCAAGGGGTGGACCGAGGAAGACCTGGGATCGGACTATACGTGCCGATCTCAAATCCAAAAACTTGACAAGTGAAGCAGCCCTTAACAGGGTTGCTTGGAACGCCGCCATTAGGACAAGAGACTGAAACTGCACGTATGTGTGGAGCATTCAGTCTTACAATTTTATGTATGTATAGAATCAATATATAAATATAATATTAGGGTACAACACAATGGCTGAGCCTTCAATGAGAAAATCTCTGATAAATCAAACACCTTGAAGAACTATGCTAGAATTACAATATATTGTTTTTGCCAACTATACTTGAATTATAAATTAAACATAATATAATAAACCCTTTAGTATACATTGGCATACGGTTAATCTTATTGTGGCTAACAGTAGATTATCATATAAAGCTTAGGAAAGATCTCTAGCACCCAAAAATATTTCAAATATCCCTTTTACACCCACACACCCTTCCTAAACAAAAATAATTTAATAATGGTGTGAATAAAATGAAGGAATGCATCATGGTACTGTATATTGAAAGAGATACAAAAAAGTATTAATAGTACAGTACCTGTAGTCCGAAAGCTGCAGGTGGGGTTTGTAGGGGTTGTTGAGTTTGTTGTTGCACAGCAGCGGCTTGTAGAGGTGATCCTGAAGTAGTGTAAAATCCTGCCGCCTGTTGGGGTCCAGCGGGCCCTGTAGGGGGTGCCGTAGGAGGGGCCCCGGGTGCTCCACCTCCGTTGTTGGAGTAGTACGAGCTCGGCGGCTGGATTGCTTGAATGACAGAATTTTGCACAGCAGGCCTCTGTACCAGCTGTGATCCCAAGAGACCCATGGACTGGCTGGGGTCATATATGTACAACTGAGAGGGTTGAGGACCGCCCTGGAGAGCAGTTCCCAGGCCACTCTGCTGGAATGGTGTGCCAGCCTTGGATCCTATGGTGCCAAAATTCTGCTGGGAGTTGCCGAATGTCTGTGTTGAGGGCTTGACCGCTGAAGACATGAGGGAGTTGGAAGCAGTTGATATGAGGACAGTATTCTGGTTCTGGGGTTGACTCTGACCAAAACCAGTCACTCCCGCTGGCTGCAATCTGTACTGTGATAAGTTGCTATTATACAAATCGGGAGTTGTTAATGGGGGAGGAGTCTGCAAGAACATGGACTGCTGACCAAATGCATTATTACCCAGCCCTTGACCCAAGCCATATGGAGGGTACTGAGAGAACTGGGATGCCCCTCGCTGTCCAATAACTGGCGTACCATCCAAGAATGGTTGATAAAGTCCAGTTTGTGGGTTGGAGTTAAAGACCATGGGCGGTGATGGTATAGCACCTCCAATCCCTCCAAATGGTGCCGTCCCTCCCAACTGGTACATGCTACTGTTGGAAGGACCTGAAGAGCCGGAGACCAGAGGCGGCGACAAGGAGCCTCCAGTGATTCCCAGCGAAGATCCTGCTGGCCCCGGAGAGACAGAGTTGCTGGCTGTCTGCAGCTGTGGCTTCACTTTACACACATTACCCGACCTGCTCACTTCAGCCTTGACCAGTGACGCGGCGGCTGAAGTGTAAGCCACAGCAGCGGAGGTATAGACCATGCTATTTCCCATCCCAGGTCCTTGTTGTAGTTGTGAGGCGCCCTGATAGACCCCAACGTCCTGGGTATGGTCCTCACACGATATCACACCTGTGGCATCTTTAGGGGTGAATGAGGCTTCTAGCACCGGGGAGTGATCCAAACCCGCTACACTGTCAACGGCAGAGAAGCTTGCCGTTGAAAATGTAACTGAACTAGTGACATCCTCGGCATGTTCTGGAACTGGTGTCATTGTTTCCCACACTTTCTTAACAGAAGCAATCTTCAGGTTGAGGTCATCTGTTGATGGTGAAATAGGGCTCTGCATAGTGCTCGAAGTCATCACCAAAGAACGGGGAAGACTTATTCCCTTGGTACTCACTGATCCTGAAACTCCTGCCAATTCTGAGTCAAATGTAAAATCTAACTTCATGTCTGATACACTTTCTTCAACCTTTGTTGAGAAATTCAAAGGCAATTCAATTGGTTCAGGCTTATCATTCTTTTTATCTTTGTCATCTTTCATTGTTAATGTAGTTTCTGGGGAGACACTCTTCCTGTCCCTGTTCTCACGTTGTCTCTGTGGCTTGGGAGGTTCACCAAACTTGGCTTTGTACTCTGCACCAACAGTGGCATTCACTGAACCTGCAGCCTTGAAATTGGTATTTTCAAATATAATGGTTTGAGAAGGTACAGAGGTTCCATCCAATGTACTCTTATCCACCTTCGAGAAAGTAGTGGGATCATCACTTGGACTTGAGCGCTGACTACTGCCTGCAGAGTTAGGCTGGTCGCTGATCTCGACACCACTGTCATGGTTGTCAAATGATGTAGGCTTCACCGCAGGCTGGCCGGTGGCGTCCACACCGGTTGCCGGCTGCGAGGGAGAATTAGCTCTCAATGTGGCAGTCAGAGGCTTATCCCACGCATTCTTAGGTGGTGGTGGTATGGTAGTAGAGTCTTTTACCGGGAAGAGGGTATTGATGGGTGAATCTACAGGACTGCAGGATCCAGTGGACTTCATTGCATTGATCCTGTTGTTTTCACGTTGCTTGGCCAACCTCGGAGGAAGCTTGCTCTGCCGAGTCCTTTCAAATCCTCCCGCTTTACTGGGCCGAGGTTTTTTGTCTTTGGGTTGCTTCTTGGCGGCGGCAGCGGCGGCGGCGGCGGCAGCTGCAGCAGCAGTGAGAGCTGGGCCTGCAGCATTGACCACCGGTGTGGTGATGGCGTTCAAATTGGCCGGGGTGTTTGTGACATTAGTTGGGGGTTCAGTAGGAACAGGGACCACAGCAGGTACGGCAGGATCCTGGCCCTGGGTCTTTAGTTTTTCCTTGCCTGATTTCCGACGGGTGACCTCCTGGAAGCCGTCGTTGTTGTCCATAATGTCACCGATGAGCTCGGACACCTGCGGCTGATCGTCAACAATCACCACACCTGGAATACACAAGGTAAACAAATATAAATTAATGTCCCACGACCGACACAATTATCCCCTTCAATAGGATACCCTAATTTTCACTTTATACTGACATACATAAGATTAATTAAACGATTTTGATTAGTTATTTTGCCTTTATATGGTCCGAATTTTGGTTTGTTTAGTTTGCAGGTTTTACATTTTAATTCAGCTTAGGAAGAACAAGATATCAGAGGGGTACACATATAACCCTTTGACATCCACAGCTTCTTCCTAAACTTCACAAATTCATCTAATGATAAAAGGAGGCATCGTACTGAAGGGGCTAATAACTGCAGAGAATATTAGAGTTCAACACTATGTATTATAAGGGGGGTCTCTGGCCTTTTTTTATCTTTTTCTCTCTTTCCCTGGCTTGTATCCATTCGGCCCCATTCAACCAACTGTTTTAAGACGTTTATCCCCATCCAGGTGTCGATTTCTTCCTGGTGAGCAATAGCGAGCCAGCATTTTATGGAGAAATCCGGCTTTGCCGGAGAAATTTTTCTATCGAAAAATTTACAAATTTAGCTTGCTGTCAAAACAAAAATATATATATGCTGGCTCGCTACCGCTCGCCAGGAAAATATTGACACGTGGATGGGGGTAAACGTCTTAAAACAGTAGGCTGAATGGGGCCGAATGGATACAAGCCAAAGAGAGAGAGAGAGAAAGAGAGAAAGAGAAAAGCGAGGTGGGCTCTCTTAAAGCACATTTTTGGTTGGGTATGGATGATGCATATTAATAGGGATATACTAGGTCATTGTATGGTGCAATTGTCAGCATTAATAAGCTTATATCCAATTTAATCTTTGAACCTTTAAGTGAGGATGGTTCACTTTTTGGTCGATTTTAATATTATATATTTTAGGAAGGACCTTTGGGAGTCAGAAGGTTAAGAATTATTGATAAGTACTACTCCTTCGATTCTTGGAGGTCCTTCCTAAGCTGAATAATACTGTTTAAGGATAGCCAGAATAAAATGAAGAATAGCATCTTAGTATGAAGGTAAGAGGATTAGAAAATATATAGAGAATGAGACAGGCTGGCAATGGGAGACTATTCAAAACTACTCCCAAAATAGAATGACTAAGAGGGTGTACGAGAGCGAGGTGGAAGGACAGAGAGGGAGAGGTAGACCGAACGAGAGGTGGAAGGATGGAGTGAGGAAGTATATGGATGAAGGCGGTTCTGGTTGGGATGAGGGGCGTTGACTGACTGGGGACAGAGATGCATGGGGGCGGTTCGTTCGTGGCGACCCCTTCGGGGATCACGGCGTCAGGCAATAGATAGATAGATAGTCAGTCGAAATAAAATATTGAAAACAAAAATTATACTTTACAGTTCTTATTTTGTCTTTGTAATGATAAAAATTACAAAAGCAACGTACTCTGTATTCCTTTTCATATACATTCATCTTAAAAACAAATTGTCTTGATTTCAGGAAGGGTGCCCGTAAATGCACGGATACGCGATTAGCGTATTGGATACTTTAGAAATCAATTGAATGAAAACTGAACTCAAATTGCATATAAATTGGACTTTGTGCCTAGAGGTACATGTACAGTAATCACTCATATTAGTTCACTGTGTGATTTTATGCAAGAAAAGAAAATGTGCAAGTACAAGTGTGGCCTAGATGTGTGAATTTGTATTTTGTTTTTATGTGTTCATTGTTTTCTGTTATGTTTTGTGTTGTCCCTATTCTTGCTCTGTCTTGAGGCGACGGGCGGCCCGCATTTGTGTGGCTATTTAAATTTGTGTATGTACTGTACATGGTGTCAAAATGAGTCAATTTGGTTTTAAAACTGGAATAAGAGTAGGAATACAGAATAATTTACATAAATTGCATTGCACTGATCATTACAGTACTGTATATACCGGTAGCTTCCAAGGATATAATAAAATTTGTAAAGCATATTTTAAACTTCGAATAGTTAACCCTTTCAGGCTTCTACGATACTCCGAATCTCATGAGCTCTCCAAAATTATTTTTCTGCTATTAAGCTTGCTCAAAAAGACAACTGCAGGGGTTGAAAAATCTAAGCTAAAGGTTTCTAAACTCCCCTGAAGGTCACAAAGGCTCTAAGTATCCCAGGAAGACCCACTAAAACACGAAAGGGTTGATAATAATGACCAAAGAGAAGGGACAGTTTTAGGACTGGATTTGAAGTCTCTTTGTCTGCCAGAATGTTACTGCATGCCAAAGGATTAGGGGGGTAGTACTACACACCATGGAAAGGATGCCACGTATTGTACACTATAACAAAGTGGGGATTGGGCCTGAGGATATAGATAGATAGATATAGATAGAACAAAGGCTAAATTATAATTTAAAACTTGCAAAATAAACAAACCAAAACTTGGACGAACACAGAAAAAAGACAAAAGAACTAATCAAAATCGCTATGTGGAAACAACGCTTAAGCAAAATTATAATTTATAAATATAAGAACACAATCCACCACATAGGGTGTACATTAATTACTACATGAGCCAATTAATCTGTTTTCAGGATATCTTAAGAACATTTTATGCAATCGTGATAGCATATATACATCCATGCATGTATGTAATTGTGATAGCTATTAGTGTGCAAAAGGTAACCAATGACAGATTAACCCCTTCAGCACCATGACGCCTTTTTACCTTTGATTCTGGCTAAAAATTAATGATTTTATGAAGTTTAAGAAGGACCTATGTAATAAAGACGATTTATTGAGATCGCATTTACCCATTTGAGTCCTAGAGGTAATTATAAACTTGAGAAAATCTTCTAATGGTAACCAGAATATGATGAAAATTACATAATGGTAGTGAAGGATTTAAGTGAAGAGATAATAGGCTTTAGTGAACCTCGAGGCAGACTGATCAGGTACCGAAATGGGCTAACTTAGGACATGAAGGTATACTTCGGACATTTCCGGATATAATGTAATGAGCCAAAGTTATGGGAAAATGGCTCGATCTCAATACTATAGAAGAACATAGCATTGTGTTTTGTATGTACGGTATGTACGCCGATTCAAGACAGAGCCCGAACAGAAACAACATTTAAAGTTCCAATTCTTAGGGTCCGGGACCACTTTCGCGTTCCCTGGCCCCTTACTCTGTCTCGTTAAGTAGGAGAATTTTATAAGGGGAGAAGGATTCCTATCCCCCTGCCCCCAGAAGGAAAAGTAGGACAGTAAAAGAGACAGATAGAAACGGCTAAGGTTGGGTAGAGGATGCCAAACCTCACTCTGGATAGGACTAGCCCTCACCCAGTTGCATTTTGTATAATTTCATATAGTTTTGCTAAATTCTTCAATACATTATTTCCACTCTGATTTTCATAAGTTTGTGTGTCTGTATATTGTGCAGTTTCTGGCTTTGTATTGTTTGTTTTACAAATTTTACATTTGATTATTTATAAATATCGAGCATTCTTCCCATAATTGTGGTGCAATACATTTATCCAGAACCAAAGGTGTACAGATATGTGGATGTTATAAGTTTGTTGTTTTCAAAGTTTAATTTCCGATAAATTTAACTGCATTTTTCCACATAGATTTTTATTGTGTTGTTGTTTTGAGTTTTTAATTTTAACGAGTTCGATATATTAATTTCAACAGTAACTTTTGAGTTTGTTTTCAAGTTTTATATTTTAATTTATCTATATATTGTGTTGTCCCTGTTTTAGTTTGTTTCCAAGTTTTACAATATAATATAAATTCAATCCGATAATGCCAATTTTGCTATATTCAAGCTACCGATAGACAATTTTATATCCTTTGAAATAAGTAACACCCCGTTCTTAACCCTTTCACGCTTTTATGACGCAGAGGTTACCAGATTAGCAATAAGAAATAAGAGTTCTCTCACTCTTATTATCACCTGTTCAAAATTAGTTTTCTGCCCACAGCTAACTCAAAGACAACTGCAGAGGTTGAAGTAACTAAACTAAAGGTTTCTAAATACCCCTGATGGTAACAAAGGCTTTAAATCGCGTCATATGCGTGAAAGGGTTAACATTAATCATCAATTACAAACCCCAATGTGCTTGAATAAACTAATGAAAGCATATGGTCCTCCCGGGATTCGAACTCGGGACACCACACCCAGAACATAAGCATCTAAACCATTACACCACCAACAATTTTTTTGTTATGTGAATTGAAGTCCAATAATGACAGCACTTTTCAATTTATTCTGGCAAACATTAGATTAATTTATTCAGCTTAGAATGTGTGTGAATTTGTATTTTGGTTTTGTGTGTTCATTGTTTTCTGTGTGTTGTCCCTATTCTGGCTGTGTCTTGAGTCTGACCCCCCCCCCCATTTTTTTGTTTGTGTAAAACTTGCAAAGCAAACCAAAACTGGGACAAAGACAATATAAAGTAAAAACAACTTATCAAAATCGCTATATGGAAACAACGCTTACTAAATAAAATTTATGAAATGAAAGAACACAAAAAAAGAAGGAAAAAATGGGGATTGGGCCTGTGTATATACTGTAGATAGATAGATAGATAGATAGATAGCTAGCTTAGAAATTATCACTAGAAAGATAAATGGTCAAAAGCTAAAGCTATCTCGATGAACCTGTTGACTACCATAGATCCCTCTAAAACTGCATAAAATTGTGTAATTAAAATGTAAAACTTGCAAAATAAACAAACCAAAACTGGGACAAGACAATATAAAGACAGTCATAATAAGAAGTAGAAAGCTCTAATTGTGCTAAGGGAGCCCACCTCGCTTTTTTTCTCTTTCTCTCCCTCTCTCTTTGGCTTGTAATACTGTATTAAGACGTTTATCCCCATCCAGGTGTCAATATTTTCCTGGCAAGCGGTAGCAAGCCAGCATATACATATTTTTGTTTTGATAGCAAGCTAAAATTGTACTTTGGATAGAAAAACATTTCTTCAGAGAAGCCGGATTTCTCCATACAATGCTAGCTCGCTATCGCTTGCCAGGAAAAAAATTACACCTGGATGGGGATAAACGTCTTAAAACAGCTGGCTGAATGGGGCCGAATGGATACAAGCCAGGGAAAGAGAGAAAAGGAAAGAAAGATGGAAAAAAAAAGCCGGTGACCCCCATTAAATGGGTTAATGAGGATTTGAGAGACAAAAGTTACCTAGGGAGGCGAAATACAAGGGTAAATACCGGTACCTTTTATAATGTCCACTAAGCATCATCCAAGCCCAAGTACAATCTAAAGTATATTTCACAATTTCAAATATTGGAAAAAAAAAAAAAAAAAAAAAAAAGAGGATTGGCCTGAATAGAATAAGATATCAAACCTGGCTTATTGCTTTAGCACACATCATTAAGATGCATTTTGTAATAATTCAAAGCAAACTACAAACTATCACAAAATTAGTGGCAACATAACATACAACTCTATTATTCCCATATATTAGTAGCATGCTCATTAAGATTCAAACACAAAATTCAAGAAAATCAAACCCCTAGTATCAGCTTGGTGAAACAAAAGGCTCCCAATTTTTGTTTTCATTATCCTATGCTAAAGCAATCGCCTCTTTATCGGCAACATTCATCATTCAATAAGAATTGGCTGACATGGATTGCTGTGGAAATGGCAACAGGAAACTACTTACTAGCATAATTATTCAAGTCGATGCCCTCCAATGGGTTGGCTTTCTCTTGCTTGGGCTTACTTTTGTTGTTGACTTCAGAGAGAGCCTGGTGAACCATGGTAGGGTCTAACTTTATTTCATGGAGTTGATTAACGGTAGTTTCAGGTTTTGTGCCCTTTCCACCTGTAGGTCCATTCTTACTTTTCTCATTTTTATGCAGAGCCTTCTTCTCACCAAACCTCTGCTGGCTAGTATTTTGGGGAACACTGTGACTCTCGGCTTTAGAGTCCTTGCCAAGAGTATTACGTCCCTGAGCTAAACCCCCACCTGCAGAGGGTGCCCAGCCACCACCACCACCACTGATCTTCCTGTCCACTGGCTTGTTGTTCCCTTTACGATGGTCAACTTTGATTACGGTCGCCGAAGACTTCTCCTTGTTCTCCTTCCGGGCTTCGGGGTCACTACTCTCCGATGCAGTCTCCCAGTCGGCTTCTTCTGTAGTCTCCGGCGTGCCTTCCTTCAAGTTGGGCTTCACTGTTAGGTTAGTTGTTGTCAGAGCCATTCCCCCTAGTCCAGGTCCGCCAGAAGCCACCGGGGGTCCTCGCGGCTTCCGGGCTCCTACATTTCCCACACTGTTAGGGCCCACGGGTACAACTCTTTGACGCTCAAACTCTCGCCGCTTTTGAAATCTGGGTGGCATTCTGTCAAACCGGCTTTGTTGCTGTAACTGCTGCTGCATTTGCAGTTGCTGCTGTTTGCGGCCAGCAGCATCTAAAGCATTAGTGTCATTACTGGTGCCTTTAACTTCCTCAGAGGGTCCAATTTTGTTCCCACCACCAGCACCAATACCACCACCAGCAGTCCCAGCACCACCACCACCACTAGTAGTACCACCACCACCACCACTAACACCTCCACCACTAACACCACCACCACTAACACCACCACCACTAGAAGCAGGACCAGGACCAAGATTAAGTGGTGTCATCCTTCCCCTACCCCCAGCATGTCCTTGGGGTGCTGAGGCAGCTCCACCACCTCCTCCACCAGTACTGCCACCTCCCCGAGAGCCTCCTCGTCTGGCCTCCCCTCCTCCACCTCGCCCCCGGCCAGGACCACGACCAAACTGGTGGGAGCGCTCACCGTCGCCGCTCTCATCACGGCTGTTGGGTAGAGATGACCCGACGTTACTGCTCCCTACACCACCACCACCGCTACTCCCAGAACTTGCTACTGCTGCGCTGCTCCAATCTGCATCGCAGCTGCTACTCCAATCATCCTACAAATTAATATGTAACTAAGTTATTCTATAGAACAAAATCAGTGGTATTATCACAGTACAGTGTATATTTCATTATATCAGTGAAGGTATATCATAATTCATGGTCATGTCTATAAATTACCTTGCGATCTCTATGAGGACGTCCATGGTAATCGTCATAATAATAGTAATCTTCGTCTCTATAGTTCCTATTTTGGAACCTCGGTGGTGGTCCTCTGTTTCTGCGATTGTAATCTCCTCCTTGTCCTCCTTGTCCACCTACTCCTCCTTGTCCACCTACTCCTCCTTGTCCACCTACTCCTCCTTGTCCACCTCCTCCTCCTTGTCCTTGTCCTTGTCCACCTCCTCCTCCTCCTCCTCCCCGACCTCCTCCTCTTCCTCCCCCACGATAGAGAGGGTAAGTACCTCCCCTCGTGCTACTGCTACGTCCTCCGCTTCTATTGGAGTCATATCTGTTTCCTCGATTCCCACGCCCAGATGGTATAGATTTGTTGCCCCCACCCCGTTCCGTTATCTTATTATCAGGCATTTCACTACTCCCCTCGGGTGTCTCTCCTCCAGCGGTTGCTGTTTGAGAAGACCCGGGTGCGTGGGTAGTGGTTGTAGTGGTGGTTGTGTCTGATGTTGTTACGGCCAGCGGCTGTTGTGATTGTTGATGATGCTGTTGCTGATGATGAACACTTTGCTGCTGTTGCTGATGTTGCACTTGATGCTGATGATGATGATGCTGCTGCTGCTTGTGTTGCTTTTGCTGCTCCACCTCGTGGTGGTGGTGGTGGTGGAGCAGTTGCTGCTGTGGTAGTGGCTGAATGAGGTGCTGCATCAAGGGCTGTGGCTGAGTAGATGGTGGTGGAACCACCGAGTCCTTTGGGGTGGTTACTCTTGCTGGCGGGGGTGTGGCCTCTACCAGCGCTGGGCTTACCGTGGCTGCTGCTGCTGCTGCTGTACTGTTGATGATACTGTTGATGATACTGCTGTTGCTGCTGCTGCTGTTGGTATTGCTGTTGCCCTGGCTGGTTGGTGAGGTTGTTGCGAGGCCCCCGCTGGTGCTCTCGGTGGTGGTGGAGTTTTGGGTTGTTTGTTTCACCACGCCCCAGACGTTGGACTCTCCGCCCTTGCTCAAGTTGCTGCTGCCGGCACTGTTGGCCGCCACTGTTACTGTGCCGCTGGAATCGGGGCGGGAGCGTTCGGCGTTTTTTGAACGGCTCGCCCATACATTATCCCTATGTTCTTTTGGGTGTGGAACTTCCTTCACTTCTATCTTTCTAACTGGTTCCCCTTGAGTAGCTTTCTTTAGGGTTGTCATGTTCTTCCGTACTTCTTTTTCTTTCTCGGAAGCCTCCAGTCTCTCTCGTGTGATAGGGACTGGCGCCTGTGCCACACAAGCATTTTCCGTAAGCATATCTTTTGGATCCTCTTCACTCTCTTCTTTCACAGTTTCCTCTTTCACTTCCTTTTCTACTGGTTTTGTAGCTTTATTATCATCTCTTGGCTCCGTTTTCTTCTGCGTTTCCTGATAACTCGGCTCACGAGAGAACTCCTCCGCTCTCCCATCAGTGCGGTAATAGTCATCATACTCGTAAGTAGCGTCCGCCCACGAGGTAATTTCAAGTTTCTTTTCTCTGGGGGGAAGGATACTAGAGGATCGTTCGAAGGAGTCTTTACTGGTGCGCGACTCCCGACTGGACCTGCTGTCCCGGCTATCAGGACGCTGTGGTCGGTCACGTATCTCCTCGCGCAGCTCCGTTTGCTTCTCCGCCGCCTCCACTTCCTTGTCCCATTCCTTGTGTGTCATGCGTAGTTCCCCACTCTCATAGTCGCAATCTTTCAGCAGGGGTTCGGGCTCAAATTGACGGCCGCCCCACGATTCCATTTTCCCACGCTCGGGTCTCTCAATGCGATTGTCAAAGTTTTTTTGGTTGTCCATGCGGCGATTCTTGGGGGCTTCTCTTTCAAAGTCTCGGTTCTTGGGGGCTTCTCTTTCAAAGTCCCGGTTCTTGGGGGCTTCTCTTTCAAAGTCCCGGTTCTTGGGGGCTTCTCTTTCAAAGTCCCGGTTCTTGGGGGCTTCTCTTTCAAAGTCTCGGTTCTTGGGGGCTTCTCTTTCAAAGTCCCGGTTCTTGGGGGCTTCTCTTTCAAAGTCCCGGTTCTTGGGGGCTTCTCTTTCAAAGTCCCGGTTCTTGGGGGCCTCTCTTTCAAAGTCCCGGTTCTTGGGGGCTTCTCTTTCAAAGTCCCGGTTCTTGGGGGCTTCTCTTTCAAAGTCCCGGTTCTTGGGGGCTTCTCTTTCAAAGTCCCTATTTCTATTATCCCACTCTTCTCCATTCATGTTTCTCCTGTTGAAAAATAAAGAATGAAAGTCATAATTTTGCATGCACACACACATACAAATTATATATAAATATACTGTATATTATTTTTAACATCGTTCTTAACACCAATAACCTCTCAAGTGAAATTAATGGAAGCTTGTGATCCTCCCAGGATTCGAACCCAGGATATCTCATACAGAATTTACATGCTCTGACCATTAGGCTACACTATCAAGACAGCTATAAGTCCAGCACATGACCACGATTAATATCCATTTATCAAATACTGGATATCAATCTAATCATATACTAGACCCAACTGCACTATGAATAGCCTAATGTTTATGAGAGAGGAAAGAACATTTTATGGGGCACAGATCACATAGGACCGACCTCGCTACAAAATATTCCTGAGCCTACTGATATTATTATTAATATCGTTTGTAACACCAATAACACTCCAATGAAATTAATAAAAACATGTGATCCTCCCAGGATTCGAACCCTGGATATCGGTGACAGGTCAGTTGAACCAGTGCCACTTTAACCAGTGCTATCTCAACCAGTGACCATTTTAACCAGTAGGTTAGGTTAGGTTAGGTTAGGTTAGGTTAGGTTAGGTTACTGGTTAAAATGGTCACTGGTTGAGTTAGCACTGGTTAAAGTGGCACTGGTTGAAGTGGCACTGGTTGAAGTGGCACTGGTTCAACTGACATGGAACCCTGGATATCTTATACAGAACTTACACGCTCTATCCAGTACACCATCAAGTCCAGCGCATGACTGCGATTAATATTCATTTATCGATTATTGGATATCAATCTAATCATGTACTAGACCCAACTGCACTAGGAATAGTCTAATGCTTATACGAGAGGAATTTTTTTTCATAGGGTACACTCGCTCCAAGAAGTATCTGCACCCCTACGCTGATCATCTGGTGTGTACAGCTTGATAGGGTTGGCACCTCTGCCTGCACCTATATCCATGTGTCAGAGACGATCATCTCGGACACATGGATATAGTTGCAGGCAGAGGTGCTAACCCTACCGAGCTGTACACACCAGATGATCAGCATAGGGGTGCAGATACTTCTTGGAGCGAGTGTACATATCACATAGGACTGACCTCGTTACGAAAAAAATAAAATAATAATATATATATATATATATACCTGTATATATATATATATATATATATATATATATATATATATATACGGTTGACCCTCAAGTAAAACTTAATTCGTCCTGCCATGACACCGTGTTACGCAAAAACTGTTACGTAAAGCATAGGTTATATGGGAAATAAGGAATTTTGTTCCAGCAATCCCCCAGTCACCGTTTTTAGCCTTCTGACCTTTTCGAACTTACTGACGTTTACATGGAAATAAATTCGAACACGTACCTGTTTCATACCCTGCACTCTCCTATTGTACACGTACCTAATTCACCTCTCAGTAAAAATGCACACACAAATTATAAAATCTACACCGACACACACAGTAAATACACACACGAGCACAACATCAACAATGAACACAAAAGACAAACCTACACAGCCACAAATACACACATGCATACAAAAACAAAACATACACTATTAAACGCACACACACAATAGCCAAACTTACACATCCACGCACACACCGACTAACTGACACACACATACAATAGCCAAACCTACACATCCACCGACTAACCGATACACACACACACAATAGCCAAACTTAGACATACATACACACACCAACTAACTGACACACACATGCACATACAATAGCCAAACCTACACATCTACCGACTAACCGATACACACACACACACACATAATAGCCAAACTTAAACATCCATGCACACCACCAACTAACCGACTCACACACAATAGCCAAACCTACACATCCACACACACAATAGCTAAACCAACACATCCAAACACACTGACTGACACACACACACACAAATCTTTAATTTCTAAACTACCCTCCTTCGGTTTCTATCCCTCCATCTGTGCCTTTGTCTCTAATTTCCTTTCTAGCATCAGAAATTTCCCAAATGGAGTCCCGCAAGGATCCGCCCTGTCGCCCGCACTTTTCAATCTGTACATGCATGATATAAATACACCCAATACACCCCAAATAAACATAGCCTCCTACGCAGACGACATAACACTCACATGCACACACCAAGACCCAGGCACAGCAACAAGTCTCCTTTAACCCTATCTCAACATATTACATGACTGGTGCACCACAAACACTCAATTTAGCCCCAGCCAAATCCACTGCAACCCTCCTCACAAGCTGGACAGATCAAGCATACTCCCCGCAACTCACCATAAACAATACATCCCTAGCACACACACACACTCACTTAACAACCTAGGAGTAACATATGATACTCAAATGACACTCAAACAGCACACCATAAACATGAAAAAGAAACTGACACTCAGACTAAATGCCCTCAGGTCATTTGCCCACACAAAATTTGGAAAAAAAAAAGAAAAAAAAAAAGAAAAAGAAAAACAGTTTACAAACAATACATAAGATCAGTGATGGAATACGCAAGCCCGGCCTGGGCATCTAACCTAGCTTAAACACATCATAAAACCTTACAGACAATTCAAAATAAAGCCCTAAAAATCATCATAGGCTGCACAGCTACTACACCTACATATCACCTACATTAAGAAACCAAAGTCCTCAACATCAAAGACCATCTGGACATGAGAGGCACTCAATTCCTGGCAGCAGCCTCCATGAACCATCGCCACCCACTACACTACATGGCAACACACCCACAGACACCAAGAAATATCAAAACAACACCCAGCACATGCTATCACACACAAATACTATCTTCTCTCCATCCCTGCCCACCCCAAACCAGCTTCCAGAAGCACATCCATACTCAGATCTCTCGCCGTTTCATCCACTCACTCATAGACAACATGCAGCTGCAGGCACGACCTCCCGAAATCTATCTTTCTGAATCCTCCCTCCCTCGCGAGGACATAGTCCACCTGGCCAGTCTGAGATGTGGACACCATCCAGCTCTTCTGAGCTATCAGAAGAGACTGGATGACTCCGTCGTCGACACCTGCCCAGGTTGTAACACAGCACCCCATACCATTAAACACTTCATAGAAGACTGCATTTCACACAACCACTTACGCCACCAACACAATCTACATGGGGCGGGTGCCCAACCCCGAAAGGGTTTGAAATAGGGGTTATCCCCCCCCCCCCCCGCCAAAGGCGGCTTTCTAGGGCCTTTCCTAGCTGATGCTGAGAGGATTGGGTTCTAGTCATGTGGTGATGGGCTGGTCTATCAGAGTGAAACTGAGCGATCTCTGCCATACCCATAGCTTAGTCTGACTGTTCCTTTTACTTATATATTTTCTAGATCTCGAGTGACGGCGTCTCTTCCCTGGATTGACCTCCCAATCTACCAAGATTGGAAGCCAAAGTGTCACATTTTTCCTTTGCCCCTCAACTTCCTCTTCATAATTGCTGAGGGGCACAGGACCCTGGGTGGGTCTTTGGTTTCCCGGGCATTTCCGCGCCCTCCTCAGCTCCCCGCCATGGAGTGGCTTCGGTCACCCAGGCTTTATTGTGGTCGGCAGGGAGGATTCTGTGGGGGCGCTCGGTTATGGCCTTGGCCTTGCTCGGGGCCTTGGGGCTGTTCAGCCAGGCAGCTTGGGGAACAACAACAACACAATCTACACTCCTTGAGAGCTCTGTGGGAAAGCCCGACCGTGGCCATGACCTTCCTTAAGAGACTCGGGGCTGTTCGGCCAGGCAGCTTAGGGAACAACAATGAAAAACAGCTAAGAAAATTATCAGTTCTAAAACAGATCCCGGAGGGACTCTAAACAACAGGGGAACTGGGTCTGAGATGGACTGGCTCACCACCACGTGCTGAGATCTGTCTGACAGATATGACTCAAAGCTCACAGGGTCAGCAATCCTCATTATAATTAATGTTAGTGTGCAATATACCTCTTTCATCATCATCAATTTGACACCCCGCTTCCAGAGGAAGCACCCCAAAAGGGATGGCCATGGCAGAAACTGCCTCCAGGCTCCCAGACATGCCTCCACTTACCCCCTCCACAGTGCCATTTTCACTAAGTGGATTATGACCATTAGCACTGAAGGAGCAGACCCAGAGCAGTCCCTCACCCGGAAGGCAGTTCCACCACTGTTTTGCTATTTTATTTACCCCAGCAGGGCCCTGGCTGGAAGCATATCAAGCACAGGAATCTTCTGAAGATAGGAACCAGTGGCCAGTGCTCCAGAAGCTGATTGTACCACCAAAGTGGTGGGCAGTGGGGTCGTCGCATCCCTACGCCTCTTTATGTGCAATGATTTCAGCCTGAGTAGGGTAAGGTGGGGTAGATTCGCCGCAAAACGTGGTTCTTTAATAACAGCATCCAACTGAATCAGTATTCAGATTTTTTTTTTACATAACTTTTACATTCAGACCTTCCTGCACACGTTCATATAATTTTTATGTGAAAAAACAAAACATAAAGGTTTGTAATGGGGTGGCGAAAAAAGTTAATCGCGCGGCGGATCCACCCCATAGTGAGGGGTGAAATCGCCGCTGCCATATATTATCAATGATTTCATCCTGCCGCGGCGATTTTATCCCCAATTACTCTGCAAAAGTAACAATTAAGATGTTTTATTATTATATTGATATAATCCAAGTATTTTTGTATAAAACTGTAGACCTAGGAGTATTATAAAATTATAAATTATATAATTATAAATTCTTGCCTGAAACAAAGAGAAAGAGAGTTAGTTTCCACTTAGAAATCATAAACAACCATCTTGTAACACAGGTGGGAGAGGTAAGGTCGCCGCCACAAAAAATGCTCACGACCGCTTACATATTTTTCAGGTTGTAAAATTATGAAAAAATATTTGTCTTCGTTAACTCGTCCAGCACCAGCGACGCGTCTGGCGCGTCGGCGATGTATGTAACGCACAGCCCCAGCGACGCGTCTGACGAGTCACCCTAATTGCTCCGACCGTAACCTCAGGTGTAGCCACTCGAGAGGGCTCAGATTTGTATGGGAACTGTGTACGTATCCCACGCAACCGTGGGATGGTTGAAAACTCTTAAAGTCCACGTGCGTGCGCGTGAGCGCGCAATAACCTGTTTTTTGGGGGTAATTGCCTTCAATTTTGTATTCTTGTAAAATACGTTTTCGGGGGCTCTGTAGGACCATTCTTTAAGCTTTTTGAGCGGTTTTTCGTGGTTTTTCCTTCATTCCTAACCCATTCGCTCTTGTTTCTGGAATAAAACAATTTTTTGAAAACCGGCCAGGTTCTGGTGAACAAACAATACAAAACTAGCCGGGGCTCCACGGGTTAAACAAATGACAACTATGCATGTTTGTGTTCTATCATCATCTACACGTACTATAAACATACCTAGAATCAATTCCATACGTATTTGGATTTATGACCAATTTTTTTGGACAAGTATCTACGGTCCGCGGCGAATCCACCCCGCCTTACCCTACCCCATGCTGTGAAAGCAGCTACAAACTTAGTTAGTTAGTTATGTAGAGCAGATTAACCAGACCACTGAGTTCCATACGGAACTCTCATAGGTCTGGCCTACAAAGATGGACAGTTATTTAGAGAGGCATGAGTAATTGTATGAGCATCATAAGCTTATTAATGAATCGTAGAAGTAATGCCAAGCCATCGAATAACTCACTGTGAAGGTGAAAATCAAAATGGAACCATTTGATACGTTGGCAGTATCGGTACTCTTTAAAAAGAACCCGGAAGTATTAGTGTTGCTAATAAATATATATTTATTTATTATATTTTTTTATTTTTCAAAATTAGATTTTGCTAAATTGTTATTGCCACAGTGAATTTGGAAAGTTCTATGTGTTCTTTCTATTGTGTTCTTTTATTTAATAATTTTCATTTTAGTAAGCGTTGTTTCCACATAGCGATTTTGATAATTTAATTTGACTTTATATTGTCCTTGTCCCAATTTTGGTTTGTTTAGTTTGCAAGTTTTACATTTTAATTCTTTATATTCTGCGGTTCCTGTTTTGGTTTGTTTTGCAAGCTTTACATTTCAATTACTAATGAGACCAAAATAGAATTGTATTAATAGATACATAAGGATAGATTTTATTATACAATAATGTGATACAAATATCGAATACTTCCTTCACATATCAACATGTACGAAATATATCAGAGTAAGTTAAATAAAACTAATTAAAATGTAAAACTTGCAAACTAAACAAACCAAAATTGGGACAAGGACAACATAAAGTCAAATTAAATTATCAAAATCGCTATGTGGAAACAACGCTTACTAAAATTAAATCTATGAAATAAAAGAACACAATCCACCACATAGGGTGTACATTACTACATGAGCAAGTTAATCTGTTTCCCAAGCAAACTAATCGCACACATAACAATGCACTATCGTCACGTTCAAGGAATTAGTCAAATTTGGGAAGTCCGGGACGTTCTGGTAAATTTTTACTAAACTCTGCATGAATAAAGAAACTACATGTTAAATGTCAAAATATTCATTTAAAATCAAATTTGCAACATGACAAGACATTAACAATAGTACAAAATACAAATATTTTAGTAAACGTTGTTTCCACATAGCGATTTTGATAATTTAATTTGACTTTATATTGTCCTTGTCCCAATTTTGGTTTGTTTAGTTTGCAAGTTTTACATTTTAATTGATAAGATATCTATATTATCTATATTATTAATATCGAAACGGATTAAATTTCCGCGGTCTAGTCTCTCTATCACTAACAAAAGAGAGAAGCGACAGGGTTTGCCATCAACCTACTAATGCTTAAAATATCTTGCATGGCTATGTTTATTATTTTAGATTAAAATTTATGTCAAACCAAGAGAACTGTGCAGTATTAATTATAGTAACATGATTTAGACAGTGATTAATATGGGAAGGGATTTTGTATGAGCTTTGCTCTATAAGGAGTAAAAGTGCCTTATCATTACCACCATAAGAGTGCAGAACCATGATCAGAAGCCTGTGGTCTACTGTACAGAAGCACATCCATATTCATATCTCTCGCCATTCCATTCAATCACTCATAGACAACACGCAGCTGGAGACACGACCTCCCGAAATCCATCCTTCTGAATCCTCCCTTCCTCGCGAGGATAGAGTCCACCTGGCCAGGCTGAGATGTAGGCACCATCCAGCTCTTCTGAGCTATTAGAAGAGACTGGATATCTCCGTCGTCGACACCTGCCCAGGATGCAACACAGCACCCCATGCTATTAAACACATCATAGAAGACTGCATTCTACACAATCACTTATGCCAACAACAACACTCCTTGAGAAAGCCTGATCGTAACCATGGCCTTCCTTAGGGACTCGGGGCTATTCGGCCAGGCAGCCTAAGGAACAACAATAACTTATTCATGACTGCAGCCAACTTTTTCTGATCATTCCCACAGAAATCAACTCAGTTTTGATAATACTTTGTATTGGGCTTTCACAGTGCGGACTACAGCTTTTCTCGCAGATATACAGTATACTGCAATGAGTCAGATCTGTTTGTTGCGAGCTTTCCTTCGAAGAGTTAACAGGTGAATCGTCGAGCACAGTAATTGTAGATTGTAGAACCTGATCCAACTTCTTTCTAGGTCTACCCTTCCACATTTACAAACATGCATCTTTTCGGCATATTTAGGTCATCAAAATTCTCCACATGCTCAAATCAATCAAATCTGCTAGCCAAAAAACTCTTAATACTTATATGAGAAGACATAATTATATAAAAGAAGAGAGCATGGGACTGATCAAATTCTCATTTAAACTCCATGAAGTTCAAAATCTTCTCAGGTTTTCTCACTTCAGTACAGAAAAAATACTTCCATCCTAAAACTGAATTAAAATTACACATACCTTCTATCGAATTCAAAGTTACTTTCTCTCTGGTCATGAGAACGTTCCTGGTCCTCAAACTTCTCATGATACGTGGTTCGGGCCCAGCTGTCCCTATCTCGGTCCCGATCTCGGTCCCGGTAGTTCCCCTGGGACCCTCGCCCTCGGTACCTCCTGTAGACCAAAAGATTTGACATTTAGATATGGTACACATGAACTGTCCATATCATCATTAAATGAAAAAAGTAAATTAGCATTGTATAGAATATATATCTTGGGCTTCAAATTTTACCATTCACAACAATTTTGTTTTCTGCTATGAGAGAACTGGAAGAGGTTGAAAGCTTCAAGTATTTGGGAGCTGTACTATGCAAATATGGTAAAATGGAGTGATAGAAAAGAGGGGAAAATTAATTGGAGAACTTGATAGTATTCTGAAAGGAAGAATGGTTAGTCAAGAAGTGAAAAAGTAACTGAGAAACAGTGTGCTGCTCCCAACCATATCGTTTGGAAGCGAGACATGGACAGCAAGTGACGAGGATCTCTCCAAACTGAGAGCTGTGTAGATGATCTTTTTCAGAATGGCAGCTGGTGTGAATAGGCTAGATGGGCCAAGTAATGGGGAAGTGTAAGAGTCCTTTGGAATGGAAGAGCAAGCTTTGGGCATTGAATGTGGAGTGGTTGAGTGGATAAAGAGAAGTACTTTGAGGTGGCATGGTCATGTTCAGAGAATGGATGAATACAGAATGCCAAGAAAGATATATGGGAGTCAGGTGAGTGGAGCAGCTCGTAGTGGAAGACCACCTATGGTATGGGAAAAGAAAGTGGAAAAATACATCGAGGAAAAACTTCCACGTAGTGGAAGGGGCATTGTGGCACGGGCAAAGGAACCATGTCTTAACAAAGTAGCCTGGAGACGTTTCTGTCATGGCCATCCTTTAGCGGGGGTTTCCCAGGGGGAAACATGGCGTCGGATATGATGAGAACACATTGAAATCAAGGCACACAAATCCCAGGCTGATTTTTTTACGATTCATAAAATAAACAAATTTTTAAAGGGGATAGATAGAGATCAAGGCTAAAATATTTAGCGAGGACATACAAACTTAGATGTTCTTTTATTTAATAATTTTCATTTTAGTAAACGTTGTTTCCACATAGCAATTTTGATAATTTAATTTGACTTTATATTGTCCTTGTCCCAATTTTGGTTTGTTTAGTGTGCAAGTTTTACATTTTAATGTATGTACTGGTATATACTCAGGCACATAACCCATAGCGGGGCGAGGCCGACTCGAGACAGAACATAAAAAAAAAAAAAAAATCTCAGGTCCCAGTAGCCAACTTCCAAAAAGGTTCTGGTTTCAGCAGACAGACACGCAGCAAAGCTTACCACCACAATGCCCGCCCACCTTACTTCCAGGCATGACCCTTCAGAACATAGACCGGCTCCCGGGCCAGGCGCCTAACAGACTATTATCTATTGACACCAGACTCCCTCTCCCTACGACCGCGTTATACATACATAAAATTTTAAGACTGAGTGTTTCACACATACGTGCGCGTTATCACTCGTCTATTCACAAGCATTCTCCATTCATTCCTATTCATTGCCACTAATTTTGCCTGTTCTTCAGTCATCTCTCTACCTTCAAACGCTCTTATTAACCTCTCCATCTCATCCGAGGTCTTCCTCTCCATTTATTTCCCATTCTTTCTGACTGTGTTCTTTTATTTAATAATTTTCATTTTAGTAAGCGTTGTTTCCACATAGCGATTTTGATAATTTAATTTGACTTTATATTGTCCTTGTCCCAATTTTGGTTTGTTTAGTTTGCAAGTTTTACATTTTAATCATATAATCTCTTTGTAAGCCTTTCATCTCCCATTCATTCAAAACCTCTTTCCACTCTGGCCGATAAGAGTTCCAGTTGTCCCACTCTCCTACATACCTCAATGTATCGGTACACGTCACTCTACACATAATCATCAAGTAGCTTATTTCTATCACATCCAACCTTCTTTTCTCTTGCGTCTTCAGACCCCATGTCTCGGACCCATATATCACTGTTCATATAACCATCCCTTGATACATTGCACTTTTGGCTTTCATTCCGAGATTACTCACGTTCCACATACTTCCCATTGGTCTGAAAACTTCCTTCCTTCATAATTATACTCTCTGTCTTACATTGATTTCCACACCTACATCTCAGCTTATCACTCCTCCTAGATAGTTAAAACACTCCACTTGTTCCAGCATTTCCCCATCCAGTATCTCTATTACACACCTTCACTTTACTATATTAACATTCACCCTCAGCTTCCTCCTCCCAAATACCACACCAAACTCATTTACTACTCGCTGCCCTCAGGTCACTTGCTCACACAAAATTTGGACACAACAAAGAAACTACCACCACAGTATATAAACAATACATAAGATCAGTGATGGAATACACAAGCCCAGCCTGGGCTTCTAACCTAGCTGAAACACATCATAAGACCTTACAGACTATTCAAAACAAAGCCCTGAAAATCATTACAGGCTGCACAGCTACTGCACCCACAGATCACCTACATCAAGAAACCAAAATCCTGAAAGTCAAAGACCATCTGGACATGAGAGGCACTCAATTCCTGGCAGCAGCCTCCACGAACCAAGACCACCCACTAAACTACATGGCAACGCACCCACAGACACCAAGAAATATCAAAACAACACCCAGCACATGGTATCACACACAATTATTGTCCTCTCTCCCTCCCTGACCACCCCGAACCAACTTCCAGAAGCACATCCATACTCATATCTCTCGCCGATCCATCCACTCACTCACAGACAACACGCAGCTGCATGCACGACCTCCCGAAATCCAGCCTTCCGAATCCTCCCTCCCTCGCGAGGAAAGAGTCCACCTGGCCAGGCTGAGATGCGGACACCATCCAGCTCTCCTGAGCTATCAGAAGAGACTGGATGACTCCGTTGTCGACGCCTGCCCGGGATGTAACACAGCACCCCATACCATTAAACACATCATAGAAGACTGCGTTTCACACAACCACTTACGCCAACAACACAATCTACACTCAATGAGAGCTCTGTGGGAAAGCTTGATCGTGGCCATGGCCTTCCTCAAGGACTCGGGGCTGTTCGGCCAGGCAGCTATGGGAACAACAACAATAACAACTACTCGCTGCAGCTTCTCAGCATCTGCTGTGTCAGCAGCAAACACGAACTGATTTAACTCCAAATCACCACTATTCTTTCCTAATAAACCCAAAGTTCTCATTTTTACCTCCCTACACCATCCATGTATAAATTAAACACCCACAGTGATATTACACAACCCTGTCGCAGATCTGCATTTACCTCAAACCATTCACTGAACTCATTTCCTACTCTAACACGCGCTCTGCTCTTTTCATAAAAACTCTTGACTGCTGTTAACAAATTTCCTCCAATTTCATAAATCCTTAGCACCTTCCTCATTGCTTTTAGACCCATACGATCATACACTTTTTCCAAATCCATAAAAACTCCCAAAATATCTCCTTCTAATTCTCGCATAGCTGTCTTACTGCAAAAATCTGATCTACACATACTCTTCCCCTCCTAAAACTGCACTGCTCTTCTCCTATTGCACCTTATGTACCCTTTATTATCCTCTCTATCAACACCCTGCTATACAGCTTTCCAACAACTGATAATAAACTATTACCTCTATAACTTGAACTCTCCTGCCGGTCTCCCTTCCCCTTGTACAAAGGCACAATACATGCACTCCTCCAGTCTAATAGATACAGAATAATGAAAATCTTAACTCTTAAAACCTGGGTGACGCCATATGATGTAAGCAAGTTTCTGTCACATAAATTAAGAGTTGATATATATATAACCAAAGTTTTACACAGTAGATAGGCTAGGAAAAGTAGAAAAAAGTTGTGCACACCCATGCGCAGTATGCAGAAAAGGGGTGGGCGCGAACTCAATACAATGTAGCGTCTGCCTTAGCTGGGTACATCACAGGAAGAAGCGTTGCACTAGAATAAAGGGACCTCTACCAAAGAAGTCCAAAATTGAGAAATGTGTTTGCATAGAAAAGTGGGGATTGTGTCTGAGTAAATAGATAGATAGATAGAGAATAGTATGCAAAGGGGAGCTTGTATTCAAAGACCGGCTCGAGAGTGTTAACTTTGGCAATGAGGTACTGGAGATGGTGGATAAGTTTTGCTACTTGGGTGATACCATCTCTGCAGGTGGTGGGGCCGAGGCCGCCACTATCACCAGGATAAGATGCGGCTGGAGAAAGTTTAGAGAACTTTTGCCACTTCTCATCATGAGAAGACTCCCTCTCCCCGTGAAGGGATAGGTTTACGCTTCATGTGTTAGAAGCGCAATGGCATATGCTTCAGAAACGTGGCCTGTCAAAGCAGATGATATCAACAGAATGGAACACTATGAAATGAGAAGGGCGAGATGGATGTGTGGTGCCAAACTGCAAGATAGGATATCAAGTGTAGAGCTAAGGAGAAGGTTAGGTATCAAGAGTATCAGTGATGAGATGCGTACTAGCAGGCTTGGATGGTTTGGACATGTGGAAAGGATGGAGGAACAAAGCTGGGTAAAAAGATGCAAGTCCATGAATGTGGAGGGAGCTGCACCAAAAAAGACGTGGGATCGGACTTAGCAGTCTGCTCTTAAATCAAAGAACCTGACAAGTGAGGCAGCTCTTAACAGGGCTGCCTGAAACGCCGCCATAGGACGTGAGACCAGAACCGCATTTTGTGTGGGGCACTCGGTCTTTAAATTTGTGTATATGTACGTATAATCCTGAGCGACGCCATAAGGCGTTCTCCTTCAAATACCGCACCAGTGCTGGGAAATGTATCAAAATTTGGTGACACATAGAAAGTAGTGGTATCTATCCATTCCACATCCTCCGCTACCCCCCCCCCCTTTTCCTCCCTCAACTTAACCTTATATTTTGCAGATTCTAACAGTTCATGGGTTAAGATGTATTTACCAATACAAACTAAGGTACGATAAGGATAAACAGATTAGGGAATAATTCAAACTCCCTTTGAGTCCTACTTACAGTCTATTCTGACCGTACCTAACGTTTTGGTTAGCACATCTGAGCCCTGTACTGTAATAAATGGTCTCATAATAATCTCACCCATCACGATCAGATCTGTCATAGAACTCCTCCCGTCCTCGAGAATCAACTCTCTCCGGGCGTTCTATCTTCTCAATCCTCTCCGGCCTCTCCCCACGATCGGGCCTCTCCCCACGATCATGCCGCTCCAGGCGCTCGGGACGGTCAAATCTGTAGTCCTTCTGCGGCTCCGAGCGATCCATCCTCTCATCCCTGTCCTCACGGTGACGCTCGGCAGAGGGGTGGCTGGCCTGACGCTCGGCAGAGGGGTGGCTGGCCTGACGCTCGGCAGAGGGGTGGCTGGCCTGACGCTCGGCAGAGGGGTGGCTGGCCTGACGCTCGGCAGAGGGGTGGCTGGCCTGACGCTCGGCAGAGGGGTGGCTGGCCTGACGCTCGGCAGAGGGGTGGCTGGCCTGACGCTCGGCAGAGGGGTGGCTGGCCTGACGCTCGGCAGAGGGGTGGCTGGCCTGACGCTCGGCAGAGGGGTGGCTGGCCTGACGCTCGGCAGAGGGGTGGCTGGCCTGACGCTCGGCAGAGGGGTGGCTGGCCGGACGCTCCTCAACCTCAATGGATGTGTCGCTGTCACTTCTCAGTCGTCTCTCCTTCACTGAACCTGGGAAGAAAAAAATAACAATAAGGCTGGGGTTTTCTATTGATAAAAGCACCAGTTCTCCGTATCAGCTAATTCCATAATGCTCAAATTACGTAAAAATTCAAAGATTGTAGAGTTTATAGTCTTCATTACAGTAAATTCCAATACAGAGTATCAACAGATCATTTGCAGTAGAACCAATGTCCCCTCCACCGTTAATAGGATATAGCTCATTATACAAAATAAGCAAAAACGGGCAATCCTAAATGGATGAGAATGCATTAGGTTACTTTGGCTTGGCTTCTTTATGTTTTGTGAGCTATAATTCACTTGTGGCTATTTAGCAATGAGGCCGTTTTGATAAAACAAAGAAGTCTTTACTAACAATATTCTCGATGCTTACCTTCACCCTCTCGTCCCATAAAGCGATTTGCAGAGTTGCTAAATCTGGGTTCAAAAGAAGGCGGAGTCTGCGCATTTGTTCCCCGAAAGGTCTGCGGCGGTCCACGCTGCATATCCTGTTGCTGCTGTTGCTGCTGCTGCTTCAGGAACCTGGGTGGCAGCTTGCTCTTGAACTGTGAGGAGAAGACTGGCTGCTGGTCGCGTGGGGGTCCTTCCCGGCGCTCGTACGGACGCTCGTACTGCTCCCTCGGGTGATCACGGTAGTTATCACGGTAGTTGTCCCTTCGGTCGGGGAACTGACGGAAGTCACGTCCAGCCTCACGATTGGGCGGAGGTTTCTCATCACGGGATTCACTGTTACTGCGCGAGCATCCACCCGACTCGGCATCCTCTCTCTCCCTCTCTTCTGGAAAATCAGACCGTGTTTCCCACGGATCCCTGTGCTTCTTGCCACCGTGCTTGACCTGTTCAAATCGTTTCTTCTCTTCAAACCTCTTCTCCTCCTCTTCATGACGCTGACGGGCACGTTCCAGAGCCACCTGAACTTCATCCCCCGGCGTGCGCCTCTCACGCCAGGTCTCTTCCTCTTCTCTAGGGTGGGGAATGGGGGAATGAGCAGGGTGTGAGGTAGTATGGGAGGGTGGGTGTGTGGGGTTCAGCGAGGGAGAATGGGAAGGAGCAAGGCCAGGGCTATGAGAGGAACCATGAGGGCCATGACTTGAACCATGATTGGTACCATGAGAGCTACCATGATTAGGACCATGCGTGGACCCATGCGTGGACCCATGGCCAGACCCATGATTAGGACCATGTCCCGACCCATGGGTGGGACCACGTCCAGACCCGTGATTCAGTCCATGTCCAGACTCGTGACTAGGACCAAGGCTGGATCCATGATTGGGCCCATGATTGGGCCCATGGCTAGCTCCATTATTAGGCCCATGGCTAGCTCCATGATTAGGCCCATGGCTAGCTCCATGATTAGGCCCATGGCTAGCTCCATGATTAGGCCCATGGCTAGCTCCATGATTAGGCCCATGGCTAGCTCCATGATTAGGCCCATGGCTAGCTCCATGATTAGGCCCATGGCTAGCTCCATGATTAGGACCATGATTAGGCCCATGGCTAGCTCCATGATTGGGCCCATGACCTGATCCATGATTGGGCCCATGTCCTGATCCATGATTGGGCCCATGACCTGCCCCATGACTAGGTCCGTGACCTGCCCCATGATTGGGACCATGGCCAGTTCCATGACCTACCCCATGATTAGGACCATGACCTGCCCCATGAGTGGGACCATGGCCTGCCCCATGACTGGGACCATGACCTGATCCATGACTGGGACCATGACCTGATCCATGACTGGGACCATGACCTGATCCATGATTAGGCCCATGGCCAGACCCATGTGAAGAGAGATGGACTGGACCACCATGTTGAGGGGGACCACCTCTCATCGCTGCTCCTTGTGAGCCACCAAAGTCTCTATTGCCTCCTCTCTGGTAGTCAAAGTTGCCCCTCTGATGCTGTTGTTGATGTTGTTGTTGATGTTGTTGTTGATGTTGTTGTTGTTGCTGCTGCTGCCATCTGCCCGGGGAGAACCTACGATTATCATGAGGGCGTCGGTCATCGCCACCACCGTCACGCCTGATTTCTCGGGGCATTTGGTGGCCTCTTTCTCTCATACCACCACCACTACCACCACCACTACCACTACCACTACTACCACCACCACCACCCCCTGGGTCTCTATCCTGTTCACGCTCTCTGGGTCCACCGCTAATATCTTCACGGTCACGACGATCATCATTGTCCCGGCCACTGTCACGCCCTCTCTCCTTCTCCCACCGCTCTCTTTTGTCAGGCTTCCAGTCTAAGGCTCGTTGTTGCTTGCTACCATCTTCCTCCGTAGCTCCTTCATCTTCACTGAAGTTCAACTTTTGGCTGTAGAAGAAACAAACTCATTTAAAACAAATAAAACAATGACAATGACAATAAAATAACCAATACCCCAATATTTCTTCTATCTATTGCCAGACACTACAATCTTCAAGTGGGTTGCCACGAATAAATCGCCTCCAATATTATATTTGTTTAAAAGACTGGGTGATCCATCATCCATAAGAAGTAAGAGTTTCAATCTCATATCCTAATGTATTTTTTAATATATCTCTAATCGGCTACAATTTTCACAAAATTTCAATATAGTAAACGTTTTATATAGAGCACTTATATATACTACAACCTTTATCATTTTTAATACAGTAAATGTTTTATATAGAGCACTTATACAGTATATACTACAACCTTTATCATTTTAATACAGTAAATGTTTTATATAGAGCACTTATACAGTATATACTACAACCTTTATCATTTTAATACAGTAAACGTTTTATATAGAGCACTTATATATACTACAACCTTTATAATTTTTAATACAGTAAACGTTTCATACACGAGCACTTACTTGTAGTCAACTTCAGCTGCACTAGTGGCCCACCCCTCCGTCAGACCAGGATCATCTTCAAATCCCTCGAGTGCCTCTTTCTTGATGATGGGGGGGGGCAAAACAATGTCCTCCTCGTTACCCCCCGACTGTTGCGGCGGCGGCCCATTACCTCGGTACCGCTGTTGTTGCGCAAGTTGTTGATCACGGCCATAGGGGGCACGCGGGTGACCAGGGTAGTTGGGGGGAAATCCGCCAGGAAAGTTGCCTCGCGCCATCTGGTAAAATATTTCCAGTTATTACTATACTGTACTAGTACTAGACAAAATAATGAATTTATAATAATTCAGGCATATTAATCACATCATAGATCAGGCACATTTGATTTTGTCTTCTCTTTAAAATGTTGACTTGTTAAAATTTTCAATAAAATACATTATTATATGGACCAGGTGATACTATCAAATTTCTCATCTGTGACACACAACTCTCCTTCTCAATTGCCTCAGAAGCTCCATGGCTGGCATATTTGTAGGGTGAATATATCACTAAATTATCTACATGTCTACCATTTCTTCTCTCGCTCAACTACGACTGAACAATGTTGTTAAAAGTTAAGAAATTTATCAAAACCTACTGTAAGCCAGAACAAAGGAAGATGCAATTGTCACTAGAATACTTACATAAGGTCCAACTCCTCTGAACTGGTGCATTTGAGGGCCATGTGAAGGGGTTGGTCCCATGGGCCCTATTGGGCCACCGGGTACTAGGGGGGGCCCACCGCCAGGAGGAGTCCCACGAGGCCCCCCTAAACCCCCAGAGGAGCGATTAGGAGGATGGATGTCGCCATTAAAAGCGCTGGTAGCTTGTTGCTGTGGGTTGGTGAGGCGTTCATCCTGCGGCGACTGACCCCCACCAACACGACCGCCACCCTTGATCCAGCTGCCCTCCGCTGGAACACAGAAATCTGAGGTTCACACGCTCAGTTTAAAATTGGCTGCAGGTGGCATTATGGTCATTTTGTTAGATATTATAATAAAGCTTCTAAACTGACATATATACAGCAAAACCCTTTTCTTTTGGACAATTCGAGGAAAAACATTGTTGCCAAAGGTAATTACTTTAGTATTACCGTATTTGTCAGTCAAAATGAACGAACTATACTTGGTTTCTTTTCAGCTGACGATAAATTGAATCCCCTTGCAGCTCATTTCTCGATACTTAATGGAAAAAATATGAAACTACTATGTCTCTGCATCATATTAAGACTAAGTTTATATAATTAGCACCATATTTCACTAAAAAAATCTTAAAAAAAAAAAGAGAAATATTGATGAGAACTAAACAATTAACCATCAGTTGAAAAGAAACTGACTATAGTAGTTGTAATTGCAATAGGAGTAACATAATGTTCCAGTAATTGTAGTAACTATAGTCCATTTATTATAGGTAGATCAGAAATTGTGAACTCCAACCTCTGTAACTCGAAAAGGGCTGTAGCAAATGAGTTGTAAATTGCCACACCTAATTATTTTATTTTCACCAACCAACTTTACTTCTAAACTCAATGAAATCAACAAATACATGTGGCACTCCAAGGACTCGAACCTAGGATGCTAACACCGAAATCCCTGGCCGACTCTTCCCAAATGGTGGAAATACTAGCTCAATTATTTTTGTCGTTTTTGAGTTATAGAGGTTAATAGTAAAATTTGTTGGTCTAACTACATTGGATGGACCATAGCATATATTGGATGGACCATAGCATATATTGGATGGACCATAGCATATATTGGATGGACCATAGCATATATTGGATGGACCATAGCATATATTGGATGGACCATAGCATATATTGGATGGACCATAGCATATATTGGATGGACCATAGCATCTATTGGATGGACCATAGCATCTATTGGATGGACCATAGCATATATTGGATGGACCATAGCATATATTGGATGGACCATAGCATATTATATTGACTGGGTAGGAATACAGCAAAATTAAGGGGGGGGGGGGATCCACCGGCTATTTTTTATCTTTCTCTGGCTTGTATCCATTCAGCCCCATTCAGCCAACTGTTTTGTAATTGTGTTTAACATTGATGATTATGGGCTGAACTTCCTTATAGCCTGAAACTCGCAAGTGGTCAATTGAATTTGCCTGCAGTGTAAATTGCCAGACAAACAGAGGTAAAATTCCTTCTGGACCGTAATCTCCCCAAAATTCCTCGTTTGTACCTTTTCTACTTAGTACCGCCACGGGATCCAGATGGCGTTGGATGGAATTGGAATACGGCTAATTGGTCCACCACAAACACATTGGCTATTCTACCTATTCTTGGATTTCCAGATCCTTAAGGGGGGTCACCTGTTTTTTTTATTTCTCCCTTTTTCTCTCTTTCAATGTCTTGTATCCATTCGGCCCCATTCAGCCAACTATTTCAAGATATGTGTGTGGGTTTTTTTTTTTTTTTTTTTTTTCTATATTCCAACTACATCCTCTCGGGCATAGGCTGAGAGCCTGCACACTCTACCGCTGAACACGGTGAGGCCCGTGAGGTCTTGTTCCAGCCTAGGGAGCGAGATATGCGAAGCACCCACGGCTCGAAGCAACTGCATCTCTGAAGCTGCTCCGCCCCTGCGCTTCACCGTCTCATTCCCTAGGCTCGGACCCTCACTCTCAGAACGACACCTATTGAGCAATTAACTCACTAGGCATTGCCCCCCTGTAGCATATTTTGAATATGGGAATATTCATACAATGCTATTTAATCAGGGAACAATGAGGGTATTTTTTTGGTATTTCGGTGTGCTGTGGTAATGCACTGATACTAGGTACAGCACAAATTCCATCCCAATAATATCTTCCCATTGACACATTGGGATTCGAACCCGGGTCCATTGGATTACCAGTCCAGTGGCAAGACCACTCTGCCACACCTCCCGATCAAGGTGTTGATTTCTTCCTGGTGAGCTAAAGCGAGCCAGCATTATATGAAGAAATCAGGCTCTGCCGGATATATTTTTAGATAGAAAAATTTACATATTTAGCCTGCTGTCGAAAACATTTAAAAAAAAAGCTGGCTCGCTACCGCTCACCAGTAAAATATTGACACCTGGATGGGGATAAACGTCTTAAAACTGTAGGCTGAATAGGGCCAAATGGATACAAGCCAGAGAAAGAGAGAAAATGAGAGAAAAAAAGCAGGTGATCCCCCTTAAGGTCCGAAAGAGAGGGGCTTTGCTGTACAGTACTTCATTCTATGGCTGCAACACAAATATGGAATAAAGCGTTTATAACAAATATTGAAGAAAGCTTTTATGCTAAATGAAAAAAATAAAATTATATACTGTATATGCTACTATCTCCATTTAGTATAAGATAGCAAAAAAACTATTATATATATATATATATATATAGATATGCTTTCTCCATTTAGTAGAAGATAGCGAAAAAAAAAAAATATAGAAGTTCTTTGAGCATCCCTAGAAAAAAAGAATTTCCAGACAATCCTTTAAGTCAGTTGGCAGACGATACAATAATCACAAAAATAAAATAAAATTTGGTAAACTGATTATCTGTTGATTTGTGACAATCAGCAAACAAAATACAGTATGTATGGCTTGTCTGTGAAACTTAATGATTGTGTTCTTTTATTTCATAAATTTTATTTTAGTAAGCGTTGTTTCCACATAGCAATTTTGATAAGTGGTTTCGACTTTGTATTGTCTTTGTCCCAGTTTTGGTTTGTTTAGTTTGCAAGTTTTACATTTTAATCATCTTCTGTCAACTGGGTCAAAAAGACTTGCCCGGAACTGTAATGATATTCAATAGTTTGCCGATAACCTTGATAGTTTATGTGAAATCTAGAAGGAGGGATAATATTTTGATACTACTATTATATGACACAAATACTACTATAGTCTATTCGCTGTAAGTAGGCGAGAAATCATGACCTCTATCCTCTAACTCAAAGAGGGCTAGAGCAAATTGGCTGTAAATTTCCACATCTATTCCTTGACTGGCTCTTCTCAAATGGTAGAAATATTAGCCCGATTACTCTAGTCGTTTTTGAGTTACAGAGGTTAGAGGTCATGATTTCTCGCCTACATACAGCGAATAGACTATAGTCACAGGTTGTTACAAAACTAGCAAGGACTGTCAAAGGAAAGTACAGTATTAATGTATTTAACCTGTACAGTACCAGGGATGTCCTTTTCATCACATTCTGGCAACTATTGGACGATTTTATTCAGCTTAGGAAGGACCTCTAGCCATAATAAAGCTTCAAACTATCTCAACCAACCTTTTTAACAACCACAGATCCTTCCTAAGCTGCATAACATTGTCTAAATACAGTTAGAGTAAAAATATGTCACATGTCGCTGGTACTCAAAGGGTTAATAAATTTAAATTACAGATTATGAGCAAGGTTTCTGGCAAACTACTAAATTTGACTGTACTGTACATGCATGAGCTAAGCAAAGTATCAAGCATGTTTATATGGCATGTCCAAGTGGAATGGATGCTGGGTGGCAAACCGGAGCAATTTTGTTTGAAGACTTGAATGAATATGAGAAGAAATAAAATAGCATTGTTTTGGTAATTTCCTCACTTTCAATGACATAATTTGGAATATAAACCATAATAATTAGACCTTTACATATACAATAATAAATACTAAAATTAATGGATTCGGCTTTCGTTTAACACCCTGAATGGATGGATAAGGATAACTGAATGAAGGGAAGTATTTCCATGAACTTGGCATCAGGTTCTGTTAGCATATTTCAAATTTATAGGACTAAAAAAGAAAGCCACCCGAGATCAAGATCAGGCAGACTGGAGTGCAAACATAAGTAAAAAAAAGGCTGACAGACCAGTATACACATTTACTATACTACCAAATCCCTCCTCCCCTTCACATGAAAACACAACTGAAATTCAATCTACCAAAAACGCACTGGCAATAAATCCAAAATAACCATAAAAAATACAAACATACCATACAGTACACAATTACAACAGATTACAAACAGTCCACACATCATCCTGAGTGGTGACTTAACCCTCTCACATCCTTATGACGCAGAGGTTGCCAGATTAGCAATAAGAAATAGATTTCTCTCACTCTTATAATTACCTCTCCAAAATTAGTTTTCTGCTCACAGCTAACTCAAAGACAACTGCAGAGGTTGAAGTAAATAAACTAAAGGTTTATAAATACCCCTGATGGTAACAAAGGCTTTAAAGTATCCCTAATAGGCTCAAAATTGCGTCAAGGACGTGAGAGGGTTAAATGCCAAGACTTCGGCCTGGTTTGACGATAACCCTGACACAGACAGAGGGCTGGTCCTACAACTTCAATCAGATAACCTTTTCATCCTTAATGACATCTATCAACATACCCATATTCCTCACCAAGCCCTCTTCCTCCTATCTATCTATCTATCTATCTATTGCCTGACGCCGTGATCCCCGAAGGGGTGGCCACGAACGAACCGCCCCCATGCACCTCTGTCCCCAGTCAGTCGACGCCCCTCCCCCCAACCAGCACCGCCTTCGTTCATGTAGTTCCTCACTCCATCCTTCCACCTCATATTCGGTCTACCTCTCCCCCTCTGTCCCTCCACCTCGCTTTCGTACACCCTCTTAGTCATTCTCTCGCTTTCCATACGTTCCATATGGCCGAACCATCTCAAGTTGTTCCTTTTCACACTTTCCAGCACATCTACCTCCACACCACACCTCCTTCTTACTTCCTCATTAGTCTGTCTATCCCTCCATGTAACTCCGCATGCACTCCTTAAGTAATTCATTTCCACTGCTCTCACTCTTGGTCTGAGTCTCTCAACCAACGTCCATGCTTCGCTTCCGTAAGTCAGTGTCGGGATTACCACACTGTCATGCAAGGACTTCTTCACTTCCATACTGACCACCCTATTTCTTGTTACTGCTTTTAGCGTTCCTACAACCCTCTTCCCCTGTTGTACCCTCTCCCGCACCTCTTCATCCATAGTCCCATCTTTACTCAACACACTGCCCAGATACTTAAAAGAGTTGACGATCTCCATAGCCTGACCGTTCAGCTTCACCTCACACTCTGTGACTTCACCCCTTTCGAAGACCATAACCTTGCTCTTCCCCGTATTTACCTTCAAATTCCGTTTTTCGCACACTGTTCCAAACTCATTTACCAGACCCTGCAACTCCCATTCATTATCACTCATCAGAACTGTATCATCCGCAAACAGCAGTATAGGTAGCTTCCACTCAATTCCCTCCCTTTTCAGCGATACACCAACATCCACTGCTCTTGATAGTATTTCTTTCATAACTCCATCCATATATACAGTAAACAACCACGGGGACATCACACACCCCTGTTTCAAACCAACATTCAGGTCAAAGAACTCGCTCTGCTCACTCTCCACACGTACTGCCGCCTTTGCACCCTCATACATGCTCTTCACTGCTTTCAGCAACTTGCCCTCTACTCCGTATATTCTAAGTACTTTCCACAAACCTTCTCTATCCACTCTGTCATAGGCCTTCTCCAAGTCCATAAAGGCAACATACACCTTTTGTTTCTTCTCCAGATACTTCTCCACAACACAATTCAGGGTAAAAATCTGATCTACACATCCTCTTCCCTTCCTAAAACCTCCCTGCTCGTCGCCTATCCATTTCTCCGTTCTCACTCTCACTCTCTCAATCACTACCCTACTGTATACCTTCCCTACTACGCTTAGAAGACATATTCCTCGGTGGTTACCACACACTCCTCTTTCCCCTTTGCCCTTATATAGGGGGACTATTATGCCAGTCTTCCAGTCATCGGGTGCACTCCCCTTCTCCCATGCTAGTTTGCACATTTTCCATACCCATTCTATCACTATCTCACCACCATACCTCAACATTTCCCCACACACTCCATCTGTTCCTGGTGCTTTCCCCAACTTCACTCTTTTCATGGCTTCCCACACTTCTGACCTCCTGATCCCCACCTCCTCCTCCACTACTTCTCTCTTCTTCTCCCTCCCATACCATATCCAGCTATGTTTGCTGGCTCTTCATTCCTTTCATTTAGCAACTCACTGAAGTACTCCCTCCATCTTTCGACTCTCTCTTGCTTCTCGGCTAGCATTCTCCCATTCTTATCTTTCACACCCTTACTGTTTCCCTTGCTACCTTCCCTAACTTTCTTGACTTCTTTCCAGAACAGTTTCTTACTCTCCCTCCATTTTACACTCAGATTCCTTCCAAATTCCTCATCTACTCTTCTCTTACTTTCCTTCACTACTCTCTTCACCACCCTCTTACTCTCCACGTACCTCGCTCGTTTCTGTCTCTCGGAATCTTCATTCCCTCTACTACCCAACCACTCTCTATATGCTTTCTTCTTTTCTTCCACAGCTATTCTTACCTCTTCTGTCCACCATGCTGTACCTTTCACTCCCCTCCCTCTTCTCCTCACTCCACACACCTCCTCACATGCTGCACAGATCTCATCCTTAAACACCTTGCTCATCTCCTCCACTTCCTCCATAACTTCCAGGTCGAACCCACCTAGTCGTCTTTCCACTGCTCTCCTGTACTCCTCCCTGACTTCCTCCTCCTGCAACCTCTCCACCCTCCTCACCATTCCACCCTCCTCTCGCCTCCCTCCCGCTCTCCTCACCCACTTCTTTTGTATCCTAACCTTAGCTACCACTACATAATGATCAGACAGACCCCCTCCAATACCCCTATACACCCTAGCATCCATCACAGATTTCTTCATTCGTTCATCCACACATACATAATCAATCAATGACTTTCGTTCCACCACTGTCTTATCCTTCATCGTCAACATCCGTTTCCACGTGTACCTGTGGATCATTCTGTGTCGGAAGAAGGTGTTGGCTATCCACAGCCTCCTCCCCACACATACGTCCACAAGTGCACTACCATTCCCATTCACCTCTGATGGTACCCCCCACCCTCCCACCACTCCCTCAACTTTCCTATCACCCACCTTACCATTCATATCCCCAATCAGAAATATTCTTTCGTTCTTGTCAAACTTCTCCAGATATCACCTCCAGATATCACCTTATGCTTTCAAGAATTAGCACCAACAACATACATCCAGGAGGGTGGTCAAATCCTTAGGTTTTGACCACCTCCCATTCACTATCACCACCAAAACCAAGCTCACCCCAGATACACATACACAAACTATAAAAGAGCCAACTGGGAAGCTTTCACAAATGAGACAGAACACTTTGAAACGCTAAACAGCACATCCATCACTAATATCAACAATGCTGTTCACACATTCAACACCATTATACTTCAGAATCCTCCCTTCCTCTCAAGGAAAGAGTCCACCTGGCCAGGTTGAGATGTGGGCACCATCCAGCTCTTCTGAGCTATCAGAAGAGACTGGATGGATCCATCGACAACACCTGCCCAGGATGTAACACAGCACCCTATACCATTTTTTAATAGAGATTAGAGGTCATGATTTCTCTCGCCTACTTACAGCGAATAAACTATAGACTACTTGGTATTTTTCAAGGCCTTGTGGAATGAAGATATACCTCTTTTACCTTCTCATCCCCTTCAACACAATCTATATATCCAGGCGCAAAACTCTGGCCAAACCCATGAAAACACTGTTCTCTAGTCTTATATTAATTATGGTTTGATCTGTTATCTGTTATATCTGTTATAAAAATCGCCACCTGTAAGTGGCACCGATTAGCATGTCGCCCATCGGTAATTTGTGTAGGGTTTTTTCCCCTAGATAGGTTGCCCGCCAAGGCTATCGAGTCCCATCCACCCGGAATCCACCGGATCAATTCATACTGTCATATCAAACCAATTCATACTGTCATTTCAAATTTTGCATTGCATTTGTAAACTTTTCAAGAATTCAAGAACTCAGAAATTTCCAAATAAAAGAAAAAGGATTAAGGAATAAGGATACTTTATAAATAAATTCATGCACACAGAGTTGATTCCAGTTACATTTAACAGTGCTACAGAAAGAGGCTTACCTTGAAAAATCCTTCAGATTTTCAATTAGGCCTATTAACCTTAAAATGTTTTCCCACCCATAAAAATATACAGTAATTCCTCACTTAAAGTTGTAGTTAAATTATTGAAGAACAGACTGTCGTTACAATGCATGTAATGAAAAAATGACGTTAAACCATTGTATGTATGTACTGACAATTTTGAGTAAAGGCATTTTCCTGTAAATGTTCTTGCCTTATGGACTATACAGTGTGTTGACAATAAAATCAATGAAGCATAAACAAAATTTAACCCCTTCAGCACGATGACTTATTTTTTATCATACTCGTTACCATTAGATGATTTTCTTTAGTTTACAGTCTACCTCTAGGATTCAAAGGGGTATATACAATCTCATTAACCCTCTGAATAATACAGATCCTTTTTAAATTGCATAAAATCGTATAATTTTATCCAGAATCAAAGGAAAAACATGTCATCGTGCTGAAGGGGTTAATATTGCCTGAAATGATCGAGTTTTTAAAGTGTGCTTTTTTGTTTTTCCTTTGTGCATGAAGGAGACAAAAGGCAAAGCTGCCTGTGTGTATGTAGTTAATTAATATAATAATGAAACAACTTGAAAGGAAGAAACTTTAAGTAAGGAGGGCCTGTAAAGGACTTGATATGTTTAACTTGTACTTACTCTGTGGCCGCAGACTTGGCCCAGGCCCGTACTGAGGCGAAGACTCTGCTTGCGAGTTGCCACCACCAAGCTTGGGGAACTCCCGATGAAAAAACTGCGACTGTTGGACTGAGGAGGACTGTGGGGGCCCACCATCCAGTGGGTGTGGCCCCCCGGGGGAGGAACCACCATGAGGGGGCCCTCCACTTCCAGCCGCACTGCTCCACGGCTTGTTGTTTAGGTTGCTCCCGTTGCTCAGCCCTGTGTTGCTGGGAGCCGGGGTACTTGTGTTGCTTGAGTTGTTGCTGGAATTGTTGCTTGAGTTGTTGTTGGGGGTAGGGGTGGGGTTGTTGTTGTTGTTGGGGGTGATACTGCTGGGTGGAGGGGTGTGGGTGAGGCTGGGAGGGACGACAGACTTGGGTGGGGGGTTGTTGTTGGTGTTGCTGTTCATCAAACTCGTCATGGGGGCCGTGGGAGGTAAAGTACTGGCTGCTGAAGATGGAGGAGGTGCGATGTTGCTGCTTGGTATGGGGTTGTTGTTGATATTTTTGTTTTTGTTGTTTATGGTGGTACTGGCGTTGTTGCTGCTGTTGTTGCTGGGCATGGTGGTGTTGCTGTTGGTAATAATTGTGGGGGTGTTCAGATTTATGCCGCTGTTCCCACCATCTAGCAGAGGGCCTCCACCGATTACTGCAAAAAAGAAAAATATTCATAAGTATCATGGTTAATAAAAAAAAAAAAAATCAAGATTAGTACAGCAAGAAAAATATATACTGTATATAATATAAAGGTAAATCAATACAGTATTTTCTATTTATTTTCTAATTTCTAATTCAAACATTACAAGGATCTATCTATCTATTGCCTGACGCCGTGATCCCCGAAGGGGTGGCCACGAACGAACCGCCCCCATGCACCTCTGTCCCGAGTCAGTTGACGCCCCTCCCCCCAACCAGCACCGCCTTCATTCATATACTTCCTCACTCAATCCTTCCACCTCTCTTTCGGTCTACCTCACCCTCTCTGTCCCTCCACCTCGTTCTCGTACACCCTCTTAGTCATTCTCTCGCTTTCCATACATTCCATATGGCCGAACCATCTCAAGTTATTCCTTTTCACACTTTCCAGCACATCTACCTCAACACTACACCTCCTTCTTACTTCCTCATTAGTCTGTCTATCCCTCCATGTAACTCCGCACGCACTTCTTACAAGGATTACAAGGATGTAAGTCAATTTAAGCAAAGGCTGACAATTATACATTTGTAAATACAAAAGTGATAGTTAATTTGCTTTATGTACAGAATAAGAAATTAGCTAATTACGGTAGGCCTACTGAATTTAGCTTTATCATTGCAGAAAAAGTAAATATAAGTATTCATAAAACTAATCTATAATCACTAAAGAGAATACTGTATATAATCACCTGGAGGTTGAGAATTTAGTGTTGAGGTTGTTGTACCTCCATGACTGTTGCTGGTCGATACTTGGCCGGCCACATCCACACTCGTAGGTGCCCCTGCCCCGGGTGCCTGTGAGGGAAACATCTTTATAAATAACAAATATAAAATTACAGTACAAGTAGGTCAAGTCAAAGCAATAGGACAATAAAAACTTATGATTTGTCTGTGATATCTACAGTAGAGAGGGATATTAACCAATGTCCCACGGAACCTTTAAATACTCCTGCCAACCCGTATCCGGCTCAATCTGCGTATTTTAATTATTTTCTCGTATTCCTAACTACGCAAAGAAATGGCCTAACCTAGATTAGATATAGATAAAAAATACTCAGTTATCTTCCGAAAGGTGAAGACTAGAATATAGTATATCAAGGTATTCTTATTTGACTTTATATTGTCCTTGTCCCAATTTTGGTTTGTTTAGTTTGCAAGTTTTACATTTTAATTTTAATTAATGAGGTGGAAATTAAAATATATATTTTGGTCCCAGGACTAGACTCGTTTGTATTGCGTAGCCGCTGTAGCATCGCCTACAGCTTAATTAAGCTTGTTTACATAAATATTTATTATAGTGATTTATTTCACCAATGTAACCATTCATAGGTCACTGTCCACTGCTTTCATGTATAGATTCGGACTGCAGAAAATCGTCGATCAATTGCTTTAGACTATGATGCAAGCACGAGTCTGCTGATTCACCGAGTGTGTGTGTGTCGCAGACTGCCCGCCATGATAACTAAACTTTCTCTTGCTCCAGTCAGCCATCTGGGCTGCACAGTAAAGACTCCATTTGTCCGCCAGGGCGTCCTTCCGGGGTATGCGGGTTAACTTTACATTTATACGACTTGTAAAAATATCATACTAGTCACCGGCTATTTAAAACGAATGAGGAAACAACTGATGCTAACTTAAAATTATAGTCAATGAGAAAGATTATTGGTGAACTAAATGGGCATTCAGTAGACCGCATATCTACACATACGTTGGCTGGTTCTTAACCATTAACCCATGGACTGCGATTAATTGTTACTTCCTAACATCACACTGACCTTTGGAGTGAGATCTAGTGGTGGTGTAGGTGTGGGTGTCACTTCCTGCGGCGTCGATGACCCATCGGGGGTCGTCTCCTCCGCCTTGCTGCCCCATCCTTGTCCCCCCGCAGGTACCAGGTTCACGTTAGGGTCGTTGCCGCTGTTCTCTGCCTTCAGACTTGGTAGGTTTGCGGGTGGGGGAACGCGCCGCACGGACGCCACTTTACCCAGGCTTTGCATGCCATGTTTCTGGATTACAGTTTTTTGAGCGGTTTCAATAGATTTACCCTGTGGAAATAGAAAGGAATACAGATTAGGAGGTGGTTTTTATATCTATACTCTAGAAAAATAATTTATTGCAGATCTTTAAGTACAGTAGTTTCGATATAGGCCTACTGTATTTACTCTATGGAAAAATAGAATACAGACTTAGGAGTGTTTTTGATAGAGTACTGTATCGCAAAATAATGGATAAGATTGTTTTAGTGGTTTTGAGAGATTTACACCGTTGAAAACAGTAATTATTTATTGCAAAGTTGAAAGTTATTATGTTATGAAGTCAGGTGATAACAGGTATAGGCCTACATAATTTTTTATAATTTGAACCTCTATAGGAGTAGAGGCAAGCTCTGAAACTTTTGGATATTACCGCAGAAATCAGTATGTTGCTTAGCTTTGATAAGAGTCAATGAATGAATACCTGCATTTGCTGCTGCTTGTGAGTACTGTATAAGCATTGGTTCTAAATATGAGCAGTAAATTTGTGTAAACAAAAGTGTGCGAAGGAAAATATCTTTAATCTACAGAAGTAAATAGCATCAGCCTGTTAATTGTTTCCTCTCTCTTATCTCTGCTTATCTCCAACAATCTCCAAGATGTGTGTACTGCTAAACTATAGGTACTGTATAGTCTGTTTATATTCAGCTGAGGGTAAATTGGCATGTTCTCATCATGATTAATCGGCTATTACGACAATTTTTTAAGTGAAATATGTTGTTAATTGTGAAAACTTGGCATAGCCAGTTTGCTCTAGGCATTTTGAGTTACGGAGAGGTCAGGGATCAAGAATACTGTCAAGTTCGTTGGCGCTACCTATAGTAAGTGTCATCTCCATACATTTACTATACCGGTACCCTCCCCCACCTCTCTATTCATACCACTACTTCTATCGCCTCACATGTCACATTGTATCTTCCATTACTGTTCTTTATATTTAGTATGCCATTAACTCTTTCGCGCTTTTATGACGCAGAGGTTGCCAGATTAGCAATAAGAAATAGAGTTCTCTCACTCTTATAATTACCTCTCCAAAATTAGTTTTCTGCCCACAGCTAACTCAAAGACAACTGCAGAGGTTGAAGTAACTAAACTAAAGGTTTCTAAATACCCCTGATGGTAACAAGGGCTTTAAAGTATCCCTAATAGGCTCAAAATTGCATCATAAGCGTGAAAGGGTTAATTTTATTCACTCATTCAACAAGATTCATCCTCTGCCTTCTTTTTTGCCTTTGTGTAATCCTTTGCGTGGCTTCATCATCTTATATTCTAGTTTCTCTCTAATTATTCCTTTCTCACTTCATTTTTACCTGGTTTCAAAACTTTACATAATCAATCTATCTATTGCCGGACGCCTTACTCGCCTTTATGAGGGTGGCCATACAAAAAATGCCTCGCTTACTTCTAATACTCCTCCTTTCACATTCATATGAAAGCTACACTAATGTGTAGTCGGATGCCATAGTCTCTAGTCCACTCATAGAAAATTGTGGACTGCTATCTGGATTGATTTTTGTACAATACTTGCTTTTCAATAAATAGTATCCTATATAATTATAATTTTGTGGTTGATGTACCGAAAATTATATTCATAAATTAGTTTTCATAGATAAACTTCCATAATTAGAAATAGGTGAGGTCCATAACTTGTTATCAGTGCGCTAGAGATTATGGCATCTGAGTGTACACTTAAAAATTACACTTTCATAAAAACAAATAATGTCCTCATCTTTACATCTAGTCTTCAGAGCATTTCTAAAGTATTCTATACAAACTCCTACTGATATACTGTATGGTACATGTAATTGAATTCATATTCAGGACATATACCGGTAGATAAAGCAGTACTTACCTTAAATATGTTATTTATATTTAGTGACTGGAACTTCTTTGATTTCTCCCCCTTTGCTTGAGACCCAGACGATGCTGACATGCTGATCACAGGCGCTCATTTAGATGCTGAGGAACCTGTGGAACGAACCACTAAGCTGAAAAAAAAAAAAAAACATTGCTTATAAACTGGATGCAGAGAGAATGTGGGCTTAAGGAAATATGAACACATGGAGGAAAAATTAATACAAGTACAGTACTGTATCTGGGAATGAAACTCGATGAGAAAGGGTGTGAACGGACGAAGTCGGCAAAAATCTCGAGAGCCAAACAATGAATAGGACGACCGGGGAGTGTGGCTAGATGCAGAGCAAACAAGTACACAGGATACACATGATATAAATCCAGGTACGCTGGATACACAGGCATAGTTTGCCTTTTTCCAGAGGATCTACTGTAAGAAAAATGTAAGAAACTGTAAGAAAAGTACAGTATGAGGTAGTGCGTGCAGTGTGGAAGGGCCCCCCTGGGAACTGCTATACGCAGATGACCTAGTACTTATCGCAGATAGTGCACAGGATGCCGAGGCCAAGTTTAGAAGATGGAGAGAGGGCATGGCAAGTAAAGGGTTGAGAGCTAATATAAATAAAACCAAGGTCTTACACAGTAGATTAGGGCTAGGAAAGGTAGAAAAAAGTGGTACATACCCATGCGTAGTATGCAGAAAAGGGGTGGGCGCGAACTCAATACAGTGTAGCGTGTGTCTCAGCTGGGTACACCACGGGAAGAAACGCTGCACTAGAATAAAGGGACCTCTACCAAGGAAGAAGTCCGAAATTGATAAATTTGTATGCATAGTATGAAGAGGGGAGCTTGTATTCAATGACCGGCCTGAGAGTGTTAACTTTGGCAATGAGGCACTGGAGATGGTGGACAAGTTTTGCTGCTGTGCCACTATCGCCAGGATAAGATGCGGCTGGGGAAAGTTTAGAGAACTTTTGCCACTACTCACCATGAGAAGACTCCCTCTCTCCTTGAAGGGAAACGTGTACACTTCATGTGTTAGAAGCACTAAGACATATGCTTCAGAAACATGGCCTGTCAAAGCGGATGATAACAACAGAATGGAACGCAATGAAATGAGAATGGTGAGATGGATGTGTGGTGCCGAACTGCAAGATAGGATATCAAATGAGGAGCAAAGGAGAAGGTTAGGTACCCGGTATCAAGAGTATCAGTGATGTGATGCGTACTAGCAGGCTTGGATGTATGAGTAATTGTATAAGCAGCATAAGCTTAATAATGAAGTGTAGAAATAATTGGAAGCTAGCGAATAATGCACTTTGAAATTGAAAATCAAGAGGGAATATTTTGATTTGTTGGCCGTATGCTATTTACAAACAGACATTTTTACCGATAAGGCCAGTACCATTAATGTTGCCATATGGATTGAGCTGCCAATACGTATATATTTATGATTAACGAGACCAAAATACGAATAGCCTATGTGTATTGATAGATACACAAGGATAGACAAATTTCACACTCATCTGATATAAATATAAAATCATTACTTCATCATGTACTAAATATATCAGGGTAAGTTATATACAGATATCCCTCGATATCGGATTGGGATACGTTCCTGGAAACTCGATCGGTTAGTGAAATATTGTACACTATAGCAAAGGGTTAAATAACCAACTGAACTTAAAGTAAAAACACTGAAATAACCTTGAGTAAGCCATACCCACTAGAACCTAGTCAGCCAATGACCATGAATTACTAAAACTGGAATTGGTAGGGTAGGGTGGGGTGGAATCGCCGTGGGGTGAAATCGCCGCGGCGATTCAAACGCTCATATCTCCGAAACTAGTGAATGGATTCGGCTGCTGTTGGGCTTAGGTTTTAGAGGAATGCCGACCTAACATTAAGTCATTATGAGGTTTTTATCCATTGTGCAAAATAGCTTGAGAAATTGAATTGTTTACCACGGTAATTGATTTAACGGTCACGGAGATAAAATCGGCGGTTTGGTTTTCTCATAATAAAATAAAGTTAGTCACCACATCCTCCTAGGCGAACCAATTAACGTAGAGACTTCTAGTTTTCACCATTCTCAAGAGGAAGATTAGAGCTTGATTAAGACATTTAGTTGATGTCTGTAACCCTTTCCATTTCGGAATACGATCGAGTTCAAATTAGTGCGTAGTATGCAGCGATCTCACCCCTCCGGGCGGGGTGAAATCGCCACGCCGTAGGAATGTTTATTAAAATCTGTGGCGTGGCCTATATAATTTTATGAAAAAAAAACGATTATAGGTATCTCTAGCAGAGGACCAGAATGTATCAATAAAGCAAAGAAAAAAAAATTATATTCCATATATGGCAGTTTTTATTGAGCGAAAACCTCCGTTGGCGGCGGATTCACCCCGCCCTACCCTACACTTACTTACAGGTACTCAATACTTTAATGAATCTATATTGCTGTTAAGCAAGACGACATAATGAATTACAGTGCTTAAACAGAAACTGAAACACTGCATTGCGACATTGTTTTGGTAGAGTTCAGTTAGCGTTACGGTATGATACTGATGCACCAACCAGATATGATACTAAGAGGCGCGTTTTTGCTCAAGCCAAAACTCAAGCAAAAATGTGCCTATGATTTGGACCAAGACATCAGTTTCTGTTATGGCCACTAGATGGCTGCTGGCACCGCTTGAACCCGAAACAATGCAAATGGCTGTGATACAGATTAACCCTATAACCTTACGTCTAAGTATTAATTTTGGAACATATTATAATGCTTTGCTAATCAGCATTATATATTCATTAAAGTATTTTGTATTTGTAAGTACATTTATTGATTAGTTATAGTCATTGGGTGACTAGATAATGGTAGTACTGGTATCGTGTTTTGACTCGGAAATTTCAGTCGAATCCTCAACCTAAGCTGTGAATAGGTCGGGTGGGTAGATTGATATGGTTGGGTTGGTCAATGGACGATGGTCAGCATACGTGGATGGCTGTACAAACAAGTGCCTGGTGACCTGCACTGCATGCTTTCGGCTGACTATCGTATTGCCGATTGTATACCGAAAAATGCGTAGTAATATAGAACAATCTTATACGCAAAATATAATTAGAGTCATCGGTTAGCGAGGGAGACCTGTATAGGCAATATCAAAGCAGATTCAATTCCGGCGGTCAAGCCTGTCTATCACAAACAAAAGAGAGAGGTGACAGGGATCAAGTTCCTAAAGCTTAAAATATCTTACATGACTTTGTTTACTATTTTAGATAAAAATGTACGGCAAACCAAGACAACCATGCAATATCAATCATGCTTTAGACAGTGATAAAATGGAATGGGATTTTGTATGTACCAAGATTGGAAGCCAAAGTGTCACATTTTTCCTTTGCCTCTCAACTTTCTCTTCATAATTGCTGAGGGACACAGGGCCCTGGGTGGGTCTTTGGTTTCCCGGGCGTTTCCGCACCCTCCTCAGCTCCCCGCCATGGAGTGGCTTCGGTCACCCAGGCTTTATTGTGGTCGGCAGGGAGGGTTCTGTGGGTTCGCTCGGTTATGGCCTTGGCCTTGCTCGGGGCCGTTCGGCCAGGCAGCTTGGGGAACAACAACAACAATTATGAAGGGAAAGTTGAGGGGCAAAGGAAAAATATGACACTTTGGCTCCCAGTCTGCCAACCTCGAGGTTGGCAGTAGAGACTAGAGAGGTCAATCCATGGAAGAGATGCCGCCACTCGAAATCTAGAAAATATATAAGTAAAAGGAACTGTCGGAGTAAGCTATGGGTATGGCAGAGAACGCTCTACTATCACTCTGATAGACCAGCCAATCACCACATGACTAGAACCCAATCCTCCAAAACACGAAAAAGAAACTGACACCCAGACTAAACGCCCTCAGATCACTTGCCCACACAAAATTTGGACACAACAAAGAAACCACCACCACAGTCTACAAACAATACATAAGATCAGTTATGGAATACGCAAGCCCGGCCTGGGCTTCTAACCTAGCTGAAACACATCATAAGACCTTACAGACTATTCAAAATAAAGCCCTGAAAATCATCACAGATGCACAGCTACGACATCCACAGATCACCTACATCAAGAAACCAAAGTCCTCAAAGTCAAAGATCATCTAGACATGAGAGGCACACAATTCCTGGCAGCAGCCTCCACGAATCAACACCACCCACTACACTACATGGCAACACACCCACAGACACCAAGAAATATCAAAACAACACCCAGCACACACTATCACACACAAATACTGTCTTCTCTCCCTCCCTGCCCACCCCGAACCAACTTCCGGAAGCACATCCATACTCATATCACTCGCCGTTCCATCCACTCACTCATAGACAACACGCAGCTGCAAGCACGACCTCCCGAAATCCATCCTTCTGAATCCTCCCTTCCTCGCGAGGAAAGAGTCCACCTGGCCAGGCAGATATGCGGACACCATCCAGCACTTCTGAGCTATCAGAAGAGACTGGATGACTCCGTCGTCGACACCTGCCCGGGTTGTAACACAGCACCCCATACCATTAAACACATCATAGAAGACTGCATTTCACACAACCACTTACGCCAACAACACAATTTACACTCTTTGAGAGCTCTGTGGGAAAGCCCGACCGTGGCCATGGCCTTCCTTAAGGACTCAGGGCTGTTCGGCCAGGCAGCTTAGGGAACAACAACAACAAAAACAACCCAATCCTCCCAGCATCAGCTAGGCAAGGCCCTAGAAAGCCGCCGGGTGGGCTGGATCTGTCAGAGTGAGGGTTGGTGTCCTCTACTTCCCATAGCCAGTTCTGACTTTGCCATAATGGTGTGCCCCATGGTTCCCTAGTGGCGACCTCACCGCCCACCACTTTGGTGGTGCAATCAACATCTAGAGCAGTGGACCACTGGTTTCTTATCTTCAGAAAATTCCTGTGCTTGGTATGCTTCCAGCCAGGGCTCCACTGGGGTAAATAAAATAGCAAAACAGTGGTGGAACTGCCATCCGGGTGAGGGACTGCTGTGGGTCTGCTCGCTAAGGGTCATAATCCACATAGTGGAAATGGCACTGTAGAGTGGGTCAGTGGGGGCATGTCTGGGAGCCTGGAGAACAGTTTCTGCCATGGCCATCCCTTTTGGGGTGCATCCTCTGGAAGCGGGGTGTCGGATTGATGATGATGATGGCTCCCCTATTTGGGCACCCGCCCATATATTAGTTGTTGTTGTTGCTGTTCCCCAAGCTGCCTGGCCGAACAGCCCCAAGGCCGAGGCCATAACCGAGCGCCCCCAAAGAACCCTCCCTGCCGACCACAATAAAGCCTGGGTGACCGAAGCCACTCCATGGCGGGGAGCTGAGGAGGGTGCGGAAACGCCCGGGAAACCAAAGCCCCACCCAGGACCCTGTGCCCCTCAGCAATTATGAAGAGAAAGTTGAGGGGCAAAGGAAAAATGTGACGCTTTGGCTCCAGTCTGCCAACCTCTAAGTTGGCAGTAGGGAGGTCAATCCACGGAAGAGAGGCCGTCACTTGAGATCTAGAAAATATAGAAGTAAAAGGAACAGGTAAGGTTGTTTGGTTAGGTTACTGATAATATTGTCGTTGAAAGTGCCGGCGTCATGCGACACACATCAGCTGCCATTCAGCAAAGCTGCACTCGTGGCAGACGTGTGTCACTTGACACAGGCACTTACAACGACAATATTGTTATTAACCTAACCAAACATTACCTAACCTGCCTGGGGGCTGCTACCCCAGACCCCCGCTGATCTTAAAAATTATGTAGATGTCAAAGTACTAAAACAAATACAGGTACTACAGGAGAATGAAAAACGGAGGTCCGAAGGTAGATTCGTTGGCAATATAGCGTCGATGGACGTCATTAAGTATTGTTTAAAAATAGCAAATCTCGTGAAAAACTAATAAAACTTCAAAACACACCCACAAATTTACCACACTTTAAGTAGGATGGGTCACTACTCACTAGGCTATTTCGGTATTGTGTAAGCGCTATTTATAGGAGGCGGGGTCGCGGGGAGTGTTAGTCCTCCTATTATTGTATCCAACAGCCAGCTGTTGGATAAATTGCTTTGTTACCGGCCGTGGGATACAATAATTGGTTGAGGGTGCTTTGCCCCCTTACCCTCCATGACTTGGGCTATTGTCATCATCATATTTATTACCAGCAGGGGGGGTAAATTTGGTAAAAAACAGCTGGCTGTGGGATAATTTCGTAAAAAAATGCAGTCAAATTAGACGCGAACGTAACTGGGCAAGAATGTTAAGTGCGGGCGTACCGCCAGCCTTGTTTACACTCCGCCGACCTCCGAGCTGTCAACACCTCGCAGCTGCTCTCCGACAATGAGTTACCTTGTGTGAAGTTGATAGGAGTGTCTAAGTGTTGTCCCGGAAATTTATATGAGCATTTCATAAGTAATTAGGTGTTTTATGAGCAATTCAGATGTAATTGGATATTCAAGTAATTGAAAATATGGATTAGGCTAAGTAAAACAGTTCCTGGAGTGAGATGGGATAGTGGGGCGATTGTTGTTTTTAGGCTAGCAGACGACCACCTCGCGATGGCGGAAAGGCGTGAAAGCCTAGCTGGGGATGAGGAGGAATACGAATTTGAAGGCTTTATCACCGAGGACAAGGATGATCAGTTGGCAAGTATAAAAAAACAATTGATGGGTCTTGTGAGATGGAGGGGAGTGATGGAAAATTGGAGGAAGGAGTTAGGGGCTAAAGTAGAAGTTTTGTCCGATCATGTGTGGTGTTACTGGCGGGGTGGATAGGCCTAGGCCAGTAAGTGACAGCCTAGAGGCAGTGATGGCCAGAGTAGACGAGTTAGCGGCGGAAAATGTGGCACTCAAGACTCAGCTTAAGGAATATGAGGGCCACCTGAGTGAGGAAGTAAAAGGAATTAGTGAGGTAAAAAATTAGTGGACAAGGGTAGAGAGTGCCACGATGGTAGCCCTTGAAGAAATTGTGAAGGAGCAGAAGGAAGAGAGAGAAAAGGAAAAGAAAGAGTTTGAAAAAAATGTAGTGCAAGTTTTAAAGAAGAAAGAGAAGGTAGTGAGAGAGGCAATAGATAGAGGTAAGTGTGTAGTAATCTTTGGAGATGTGGAAGAGCACCTGGCAGATATGAAGGTAAGAAAGGAAAGGGATGTTGTGAATGTCAAGGGGATACTGGATTACTTAGACGAGGGTTATGGATGGGTAAAAGAACTGGAGGAGGTGAGAAGGTTAGGAAAATATAAGAAGGGCGAGATGAGACCACTAAGAGTGGAACTAAAGTTTAGATCAAAAGCAGAAGCAGTAGCCAATGTGAGCTGAAAATTAAATTTAACAGAGCTGAATCATATAAGGGTAAAAAAGGACCTAAGTGTAGAAGAACGAGAACAGTTAAGGGAACTCCAAGCTAAGGCTGATGAAGAGAATGGAAAGTTGTCTGAAGAGCAAAAGAAGATTTTTTTTTGGAGAATAAGGGAAGGGCAATTAAGGAAGTGGTACATCAGGAGCCACCAAGAACCAAAAGTAAGAGTGATAGGGAAAGAGACAGAGAGACAAGTACCAAGTCAAAGCAAGGAGACGGAGCGAGAGATAATGCAGGGAGCAGGGGACCGGAGAGAGAGCCAGGATATGGTGGAGAAGGTGGAACAGAGGGAGAGGGAGGTTGTGGGGGGGGGGGGAGGAGAATAGAATTAGCAGGGGAGGTGGAACTAGGTCAGGGATGGGATGGAGGAGGAGGTGAACCTGGTAGGAGGCAGAGAGGGAAGAGAAACAAGGAGGTGGATTCAAATATAATGTGCTACTACACTAATATAGATGGAATAAACAGTACAAATGTAGAGTTAGATGATATATTAAGAAAAGATCAACCACAGATAGTCTGTTTGACGGAGACAAAGCTGAACCAGGACTTTGACAGCAACATAGTGTTTAGTGAAGGATATAATATATGGAGATATGATAGAAAGGGTAAAAGGGGAGGTGGAGTGGCAGTATTAGTTAAGAACCCTATGACAGCAAAGCACGTGGAGTTAAATAATGACAGTTGAACTCAATGATATAGAAGGAAAAAAGCTAGATATAGCAGTAGCTTACATGCCACCAAAGACCAGAGCATGGAGGGAGTTGGAGTTTGAGGAGATGGTCGAGGATATGATTCAGTCGTTGAGAAGATTGCTTTTAAGGAAGAATCGATTGATCTTGGTAGGAGATTTCAACTGTAGTGAGGTTGATTGGGAATCGGGAGATGCAGGGCCAAATCAGAGATCTTGGGGAAGTCGGCTAGTGGAGTTGGTTACGGAAAATGTACTTGCACAACATGTGAAGGAAAATACTAGAATGAGGGGTAATAATGAACCTTCTAAACTCGATCTGATTTTTACAAAAGATCCTCACGAAATTAGTGATATAAACTATCTATGTCCTGTAGGTAAAAGTGATCACCTATTACAAAAATGGAAGTTGACCTCGAGTAATGCCAATAGATTAGACCATAGCTATATAAATGACAGATTAAATTATAGTAAAGCTGATTATGTATCCTTGAAAAGATATTTAGAGGGAGTAGATTGGGATCTTATTTTGAAGGAACAAGACGTACAAGGTAAATATAGTAGATTCCTCGAAATTTATAGAGTACCGGTAGGTACCAATCTGTTTGTCCAATGATATAAAACTGGAAATTTTACTAAGCAGAAAGAATAGTTAATTTAAAATGCAAAAGAGCTTTGGGTAGGCGTGATGCAGCTTGGGCTAGATTAAGAAGAAGGAACACTGAGAGTAGGGTACGAGTACCAATGGAGACGCATTGCCCAAAGGAGACGCACTTGAAACAAAAAAACTTGCACAGGCATAGGATGAGTAGATAGATGCATGAATGGTGGGCCAAAATATTCTTTAACTATCACCTAATATGCTCACATAGTACCAGCTTATTATTTTCATATGTTATTGTGTGAGATGAGATGAACTTAAAAAATGTCATGTTTTCGCAAATTCCTTACGAAAACCTAAGGATTTCTGGGTTTTTTAAAAGCTAAATTTCTTACAGTTCCCTAATTTGAATCTCGTTTCTATTACTGCAGGTTGATAGTGCATGAGTTGAAGTATAACACTGCATGATCAAAAGGCTTTTACTTGCACGGCTGAAGGGGGGTGAGGGTGCGTCCCCATATGACCAGCAAAAAACCCAAAGTCCAATGGAGACGCATTTTTTCAAATTGATGCCAGAAGGTCGTACACCACACTGGTAACATAGCATACTCTCCTCTATGTCTGGTATAAATAAGGTTGAGTTTCCTTCACCATTGACGAAGCTGCCTTAAGTAGAACTCAGTGCCCTATAGAGACGCATTGCTATAGGGCAGCCGCGTTGCGTCTCCTTAGGTCCTTGTAAATGTGTGTTTATTTTGTTAACATTATTAAACGTAATAACCTTTTATTTTATCCTGGGTGAAGGAAACTCGACCCTAATTACACCATACATATTGGGGAGAATGGCTTTCTACCAGTGAGGTATGGCAACAGTTTGAAAAATGCGTCTCTATAGGACCTCCAGAATTTTTTGCTGGCCCTAAGGAGACGTACCCCTTTTATCCCCTCAGCAATTCAAAATCACATTAAGCATGTTCTTGCCACACGGTTAAATGTTTGTGTGGGCCCTGTCAGCCTAGTGATGAAAAAATAGACTATATTTCCAGGCCCTCCACCCATTTCCTATCCCTATTTTCCCCAAATATGCCCGGGTTGGCGACTGGTGCTTGATTTAAACCTCGTATTAGCATGCATGTTACATATATACCTTCCCTGCATCCTCTAAACTGTTTTGTTATTGGCCTACAATGAGCAATTAGTATGTTTAGTAATATTTTATGTCTCTCTAATAATATATATTATAAGGCCTATGTCAGTCCGTTTTATTGCTTTAGCATTGTCAACTTACGACCAAAAGTACCATGCTTTGTTTCTGGTACCCATGAGGTAAGTACTTATATCATATTATGTGTGTTTTTGTGTTTTAAACATACCTGCGTCTCCTTAGGACCAGGGGCGTCCCCTTAGGATTTTGCTGCCCTAAGGGGACGCATCTCTTATTTATCTTCTCTCTCCTACACAATATGATATAAAGTAAAAATGTTAGTGCCTGGTGAAAATATAAGCTTTTTGCTATTTATCCCCCTTACCCTCAATTTCCTATCTCTTATAGGCAAGCGGAAGCAACTCGTAAAAAAAAAAAGGTATGTTAAAATGCGTCTGCATTGGTACTCGTACCCTAATCGGCATAAATATAAACAGGAGAGGAATAGATATGTTAACATAATTAGGCAAGTTAAAATGAACTATGAGAAGAACATAGTAAATAAATGTGAAAGTGACCCTAGATTATTTTATAAATATACGGTATAAACAGTAAGTTGAAGGTAAAGAAACAAATGACTAAATTAAGAGTTGATGCTAGGACGTATGAAAATGTATCGGACATGTGCGAGGTAATGAATAACAAATTGGGGTCAGTTTTTACTAGAGAGGAAGGCTTTGACGAACCACAGACGGGAGTACTGGAGAGTGGTCTTAGTAAGATTGAAATAACTAAAGATGAGCTGTTATCTGTGATGAGAGAAGCTATGGGACCGGATGAAGTGTCTGCCTGGGTTTTAAAGGAGTGTGCAGAGCAATTAGTGGAGCCAGTGAGGGACATAATTCAAGCTTCTTTAGATAAAGGACAGGTTCCTGTTGAATGGAAAAGAGCTAATATCATTCCGATATACAAGAATGGAAACCCTGTGGACCCTCTAAACTAGACCAGTTTCACTTACTAGTATTGTATGCAAGATTTGTGAAAAGCTAATTAGGAAGAGATGGATGAAAATGTTGGAGAGAAAGAAGATAATAACCCCAAAGCAATTTAGATTCAGAGAAGGGACATCTTGTGTTACCAGTTTGCTATGTTATTACAGTAGGGTGATAGATGTACTCCAAGAAAGAGGCAGATGGGTGGACTGCGTCTACTTAGACCTTTCCAAAGCATTCGATAAGGTACCACATAAGAGATTGTTATCTAAGCTTGAGACGCTAGGATGTGTCAGGAGGAGTTTGCTGAAATGGATGGAGAGCTATTTAACAGATAGGGAAATGAGGACCAACATTAGAGGAACTTACTCATCGTGGCGAAAGTTGAGAGTGGTGTGCCGCAGGGATCTGTGTTGGCACCTCTCATGTTCCTTATGTACGTGCATGACCTGCCGATAGGCATAAACTCCTACATGTCAATGTTTGCAGATGACGTAAAAATTATGAGACAAATAAAAGTAGTTGTGAGGAGCTGCAAGGGGATTTAGATAAAATATATGAATGGAGCACCAAGTGGAAAATGAAATTTAATATAAGTAAATGCCATGTGTTAAATATGGGAAGAAGTGTGAATAGACCAAATTGGGAGTACAGGATGGGAGATAATATAATTAGCAAGGCAAAAAAGAAAAGGATTTAGGGTTGATTATACAAGATAACTTGTCGCCAGAGAAACATATTAACAAGCTCTTTAGCGGAATGTATGCAATGGCCGGGAATATGAAAGTTGCTCTGAACTACTTGGATGAGACCATGGTAGCGAAAATTATAAAAAGTATGATTAGACCAAGATTGGAGTATGCAGCAGTGGTGTGGTCCCCGCATCTAAAGAAGCATATTCACAAGTTAGAAAGAATCCAGAGAGCAGTTACTAGATTGGTTCCAAGACTCAGAGAACTGCCATATGAAGGGAGGCTAGACAAATTAAATCTACCGAGTCTAAAAGAGAGGAGAGAGAGGGGAGACATGATAATGATGTACAAATGCACCCGGGGGCTGGAGAGGCTGGATAGGGAGGATATATTAATTATGGATATAGGAATAACTAGAGGCCACAGCTACAAAGTAAAAAGACCTACCTGCAAGAACGATATCAGGAAGTTTAGCTTCCCCTATAGATGTATTGACAAATGGAATGGGCTGGAGGAGGAGGTGGTAGGGGCAAGGAACATCCATATTTTCAAGACAAAATTGGATAAAAGTAGACTGAGAGACGGGACAACACGAGCTTAGCTCAACTCCTGTAAACTACAATTAGGTAAATACACTTAGGTAAATATACTACGCGTAGTGGCGTCGGACCTTTCCCATCATGTTCCCGTCTATTTTGACTGCCTTTGGATATAAAAATACATTAGCCTAACCAAACAACCTAACCTAGTATTCATGTAGTAATGACAGGGGGCAAATAGCAGAAAGTATAGTGTCCAAATAGACGGGAACGTAACTGCGAGCGCACATGACAACCGTACACCCGGAAACTACATCCTTCCCGTAACTGCAAGCGTACGCCTAATGTAAACAAAGCGACCGTACGCCCGCTAACACCATCCTTACCACTTCCTCTAGTGTAGTACTGTATATAAAATGGTAGGAAAATAAATGAGAACAACCTGACATTTTCTACAACTCGCTCAAAAATGTCAAACAATCACCATTGTAATTTTAAACATATAAATTGTTAAACTGATTTAGTCCTAACTGAATCCCTCCCCATTATCTATGTCTAAAAGGTTACAGGACGTTTCGTCACCACGATCTCGGACGTTTCGTCACCATAATGAGCCACTACCCTTTCAAGGCCATTGGACCTTGATTTAAGTACTGTATTTATGGTTATAATTTGTGATGAAAACTTAATGATTAGTTGCCTATTTGTATTATGGGATGGTAGATATGTATCTGATATGGTTTTGTTAGATTCTGATATCGTTTGTCAGAAGGTTGTCTTATATATAATACGATACTCGCTGTCTCTTAATAGACGCTACCAACAATACAGCCAGATCCAGTTTTTCGATTACGGTAGTACAGTAGGTTTAACCCTTTCACGCACATATGATGCAGAGGTTGCCAGATTAGCAATAAGAAATAGAGTTCTCTCACTCTTGTAATTACCTCTCCAAAATTAGTTTTCTGCCCACAGCTAACTCAAAGACAACTGCAGAGGTTGAAGTAACTAAACTAAAGGTTTCTAAATACCCCTGATGGTAACAAAGGCTTTAACCCTCCAGCCCCGGCTATGTATTATATATATATTCCCCGAAACCCGGGTGTTTTGGCCGAAAAACGTCTAGGCTAGGCTACCGTATATTTGTTAATCTGACTGCTTCCCGCATTCCCGCGCATCCCCAAGCGTAGCTGTGTTATTTACCTGTAGAATGGCATTAAGTAGAGCTCTCTAAGTCAACTGGTTGAGCTGTGATGATGATTTCATTGGAGATAACTTTATGGCCAAAACAGCCACTTTACACTACTTTTCGATACTTAACAACAACATACAGGCACACACGAACAAGCGACGCTCTCCTTCTTGTGGCCGGAGATGCGGGGCGACGGTCCAGCCGGCTGTTGTTTACATGCGTCGGACCGACGCCTCAAACACGAAGCTCACAGGCTTTGACCTCATGGGTGTTTAAGAGCCCTTCCGGGCAGCTCGTGTATGCTTTTTTATGGGCGTTCAAGAGCCCTTCCGGGAACAGAGGGTTAAAGTATCCCTAATAGGCTCAAAATCGTGTCATATGTCGGAGAGGGTTAAGCGACCAAGAATCAAAATCTGTCTTCTCGTTCATCAGGCATACATTTCCACACTAATTACATCTCTAAAATATGTTAGTGTTCTCTATAATCATGTGTTGTGCATATTATAATATGTAGCCTACCTGTTATGCCAGGCTTTAGAGGAGCGAGGTATATATTCTGGTTACACTTCCCAGCTCTGGGAGTTGTGCAGTAATCGTCAAACTAAGGCTACTCTCAACTGGGAGAGGACTGACCTTTATGCTGGGGTCACACTCACGTATATTGCTCCCGTCAGCTCCCGTCTTTTGTAAACGAAGGTATATTGGTAGTTGGCAACCGATTACGTAAAACGTAAGGGCATAATACGCAAAACGTAAATTAAATTGCGGCCAGTCGGGGGGGTACTCACGCATGGCGCGAGTAGAAACGAGTAGCCCACGTGGGTCGGGAATGTTGTGGGTGCGGCCGAGGCCGCGCGGTTGTTGATTCGAGTGGAATCAAATACGTGGCTCGCCCTCACGTATGTCAAAAGACGGGAAAGCTTACGACCGACCGGGCCACCACGGCCGTCTGACGGAGCAGCCCCGTAAGACGTAGCAGCTCGCCCGGTCAAACGTAAGCTGCTCCCGTCAATCGTAAAATATTCCCATCAAACGGGAAAGTTTACGTTAGTCAGGCCAAATCTGGCAGAACCGCCGCACTGCGGGTTGGCGGGAAGATGCGGCACCGTTGTACGGGGGGACAACGGGACCAGCGGGGGACATTCCAGTCACACCTCTCACCACACCGGAGCAGCAACCAACAAGCCAACCCTGCCACCCTCTGCACCCTGCCGAAAACAAATCGTAGCAGCGAAACGACTGCACCTATGGCTTTCATATTTTTACCACATGTACCTTACCCTTTAGGCTACCCACCACAAAAATCCCAATCCCTCCTCCCACCCACTCGCTGACTGTCGGTCCCGTCAGAAGGAAAAAAAAAGGAAAATCTGTGGCGGCGAAACGACTGCACCAATCGGTTCCATATTTCTGTGACAAGTCTCTTACCCTTCTGCCTTCCCCCCACCACACCCCACCACCCACTTCTAGCGTATCCGTACGAAGAAAAGGAAAAAAAGGAAAATCTGTGGTGGCGAAACTACCTCACCAATCGGCTTCATATGTGTAACACAAGTTAATTACCCTTCTACCTTCCCCCAACCAACCCCAAAACCACCCTCCCACCCATACATTCCGATACCATAAAAGTCTCTGTAGTCTATAGTGTCTTTTCAGCTACTTTCGGGACCATCGGGGACCTGATTTCTGGCGAGGGGATTTTTTTTTTTTACCATTATCCTTCCTTTCTCTCCCAACTTAATAGATTTAGCCAAAAAAACAAAAAACAAAAAAACTCTGGCACTGGCAGAAGCACACCGTCAAAATTGGCTGGCACTCAGCGGGTTAAAGGTTACAAGGATGAATGGTCTCTCCTCTTAGGGAGTTCACAAAATTGAACTCCTCCAGGATGAATTCCGCGATGTTGTTCATGGTGCCGATGAAGGACTGGGAATGGGAATGGTGTGGCCATTCCTGCCCTTTTGTAGTTCCCAGATTCCAACCCAGACCTACGTGGTTGACAAAGACTGTCTTTGGTCAGACGGGGTGTGCCTACGATTGGCCGGAACCGGTCCAGGTACGACCTAACAAATCCCAAGACGTGCGGCCTCAGCTACGCCGGTCTTGTGGGGACGTGGCATGGGCGTGGCCTGTGTTCCCGTAAATCGGGCAGCCCATGAGGTCGAACGGGGCTATGCTTACGCACGTCGCAAACACGTACGTAGTTCAATACGACTCCTTTACGTCTGACGTAACACTGGCCACGTTACGCTACGTCTGTCGGGAAGTGCAATAGACGTGGAAGAACGGGCGTTCAACGGCAGGAACTACTCGCGTCTTTACATAAATTGGCGATACGCCGGACGGGAGCAATATACGTGAATGTGTGACCCCAGCATAACTCTATCTACATCAAACAGATGACATACAATGCACAGAAACACGATGGTAGGTACAATGTTTTTTATTCACAACACTTGGATAGGCACAGACATATAAATTAAACAGAGGGTTGTTCAACGGGACACTCGTACACAGGATAAGAACATAAGAAAACATAAGAAAATGGGAGTCTGCAAAAAGCCGATCGGCCCATACAAGGCAGATCCCTGTCACACCCAACCCCAATTACAAGGCCCAACTCACTAATACCTTGAGTACCGGTACTGACCCCACCAAAACGGTCAGATATTAACACAAGATAACGGGGGTCTGCTGAGCGCCGATTGGCCCACACCTGGTAGATCCCCCTCACACCCAACCCATCTCATCCATATGCCTATCTAATTTTATCTTAAAGCTCCCTATCGTTCAAAATCCTAAGAACTTTATCCCAAGGTCGGAGGTCGGACGCAGGGGACGCCATCGGTCGTGAGTACTAATGGAAAGTGATACTTTCTTCAGGGAGTGATAGAGCAGTGTGTTGCTGCAAGTGCGGTGGAGTGCCTAGGTGACCACTAGATCTGAAATAGACTAACATTTCTGTCCAGGATGCCTATATTGCCTTCTATGAGAGGCATCAGAACAATGAAATCGGGCATCATGGTGGAGTGTTCCAAGTGCAAGTCCTGGCTACCTGCGGTCCTACTGGGGGTAGATGGACAGGCAGAGGCACAAATAAATGAGAGAACCTTACTATGTAGGGACTCTCTCGAAAGAGAAAATAAGGACCTTAAAGCGGGAATAGACAGTGTAATGAAGGAAAACGCAGACCAAAAAAAGAGACTGGACGAGCTGGCAAGTGAGTTGGCTCTATGTAAACAAACCCAAGGGCAAGTGGCGAAAACGAGTGTAGAAATATCTCGTCAAGAGGGAGAAAATATAAGCAAGGATAGGCCCAGACCAGTGAAAGACCATAGCAGGAATGGAAACCAAAGTGAGGAGGGTATGACCGTAACGGCCGGGCCCAACAAGGATAGGCCTAGGCCTAGGCCAACTCAGGAAAAAAATCCTAGAGAGGGGATCCAGGGTGGGGGTCTTTCGACAGGGAGGCCTGAGCGGCAGGCTAGACAATTTAAGAGGACAGCAAGGGTAGTAGTAGGAGATGATATCATAAGTAAAGTTCATAAACATGTCAAGTTAGAGACTGTGGGCAGTAAGAGCATGTGCCTAGAAGGGAAGGGAAACAAAGACATAGTGAAAGAGGCAATACAATGCGGGGAAACACTTGAAGAAGGGCTCCTGATCATTCAGGCAAGTGGAAAGGGCCTAGCAGAAAACAGTGCTGAGGAGGCAGTTAAGTATATCATTGAAGGAGTAAATAGGATAAAAGAAAACAAGACAAAACTGCGGGTGGGGGTTGTGGGAATAGTTAGGAGACCTAAAGAGAGCATGACCTATGAGATATGGTAAAATGGAGAGTGAGATAAAAGAGAGAAAAGTGATTGGAGAACTTGATAGTATTCTCAAAGGAAGAATGGTTAGCCAGGAAGTCAAAAAGTAACTGAGAAACAGTGTGCTGCTCCCAACACTCTCGTATGGAAGCGAGACATGGACGGCAAGTGACGAGGACCTCTTCAAACTAAGAGCTGTGGAGATGAGCTTTTTCAGAATGGCAGCTGGCATGAATAGGCTAGATGGGCCAAGTAATAGGGAAGTGTACGAGTCCTTTGGAATGGAAGAGCAGGCTTTGGGTATTGATTGTGGTGTGGTTGAGTGGATAAAGAGAAGTTGTTGTTGTTGTTGTTGTTGTTCCCCATGCTGCCTGGCCGAACAGCCCCAAGGCCCCGAGCAAGGCCAAGGCCATAACCGAGCGCCCCCACAGAACCCTACCCGCCAACCACAATAAAGCCTGGGTGACCGAAGCCACTCCACGGCGGGGCCATTCTAAGGCAGGGAGCTGAGGAGGGTGCGGAAACGCCCGGGAAACCAAAGCCCCACCCAGGGCCCTGTGCCCCTCAGCAATTATGAAGAGAAAGTTGAGGGGCAAGGGAAAAATGTGACGCTTTGGCTTCCAATCTTGGTAGATTGGAGGTCAATCCACGGAAGAGACGCCGTCACTTGAGATCTAGAAAATATATAAGTAAAAGGAACAGTCAAAGTAAGCTATGGGTATGGCAGAGATTGCTCAGTTCTCACTCTGATAGACCAGCCCATCACCACATGACTACAACCCAATCCTCTCAGCATCAGCTAGGAAAGGCCCTAGAAAGCCGCCTTTGGCGGGGGCATAGCTCCCCTATTTCAACCCTTTTCGGGGTTGGGCACCCGCCGGATTAAGAGAAGTACTTTGAGGTGGTATGGTCATGTTCAGAGAATGGATGAAGACAAAATGCCAAGAAAGATATATGGGAGTCAGGTGAGTGGAACCGCTAGTAGTGGAAGGCCACCTATGGTATGGGAAAAGAAAGTGGAAAAATATATTGAAGAAAAACTTCCACGTAGTGGAAGGGGCATTGTGGCACGGGCAAAGGAGGCATGTCTTGACAAAGTAGCTTGGAGACGTTTCTGTCATGGACATCCTCTAGTGGGGGTTTCCCAGGGGGAAGCAAGGCGTCGGAGATGATGATGATGACCTATAAGATGCACAGAAGAGAATTAAAAAGGAAGTTAGGAGAAGAGATGGGAAAACTGAAGCTAGAATATTTCAAGAAAAAAGATATTGGGGTGAGTTTCATAGCCCTAGACAGCGACCTGACAGGAGACAAATTTGTGAAAAATACGGTACACCTGAACACGGAAGGGAACCGCCGGTATGGAAAACGAATGCTTGAGTGGGTACGTGCAACTGAGCTTCTGCAAAGGCAGCGGAATAGACGCATGAGAGAAGGGGTAGCAGAAGCTGGGGAGGGAAATGGGGACGATCACAGGGCGGAAGAGGGAGCGATCGCTGAGAGTGAAGCTGTGGCAAAAGCTGGGGAGGGATATGAGGTTGAAAACAGGGTGGAAGAGAGAAGGATTGGGGTTAGAGAGGTTGCAGCTGACACTGGGGAGGGAAGTGGGGTTGTAAGCAGGGAGGAAGAGGGAGCGGTTGGTGGGGTGGATGTAGGACCCAACTCCGAGAACCCAGGAAACAGTACCAGTAACTGACTAAATCCCAGCGTCGGAAAAGGCATAAGATTCGGATGGGGAGTGGGAAAACTAGAAGATATGTGCAAGGAGATGAACGAATGGAATATGGATATAGTGGGGGTAACGGAGACGCAACTGCGGGAAAGGAACGAAATGTGTACAGAAACGCACAAAATGATTGGGAAAGGACGGAGTAAGTGGAAAAAGAAAGGTGGGAATAATAGTGAAAAACGGGTTGGATGTTGATATGGAGGAGGTAAATGTTGGTGACTCGGAAATGAGCGAGGATATCATGGCGTGGAACCTGAGCTACAGAGTAAGAGGAAAGAGTGAGAGGATTCTGCTAGTAGTGTGCTACATGACGGTGGAAGGCCCGAGTGCAAGACAAGACAACGATAGGAAATATGGAGTGGTGAAAGCACTAATACACGAAAGGATGGAAGAGCAGGTGATTGTGATGGGAGACATGAATGGCCATATTGGCATCCTAGGCGAGGAGACAAATAACAATGGCCAGCTGCTACTAGACTTCGCTGAGGAGAATAATATGGAAATTCTAAACCAAACAATAGCTGAGGGTAGAGTAACTTGGAGTGGAAGATGGGGTGAGTCAGCAATTGATTATATCCTGGTGAATGAGAGAGCAAGAAAACAGGTACAGTATATGTGGATGGACGAGGAGCGTAAAGTAGACATAATGAGTGACCACAATGTGATGATGATGGAATATATTATGTGCATGAGAAAAGGGAGGGTTGAGGTCCCTAGGGACCAAGGAACAGGGTGGAAGCTCAAGAGCGCAGATTGGGTACTATTCAGGGAGGATCTGGAGCAAGAGACATGGAGAAGCGAGGGGAGTGTAGAGGAACTGAATGAAATGCTAGTTAAAACTGTAAGACGAGTGGCCTTACAACGTGTAGGAAGAAGAAAGACAGGCAGAAGCAAAAGAGTGCGGAAAAGGTGGTGGAGTGATGAGATAGATAACGCAAGAAAAGAGAGGAAGGAATGTAACAGGAAGTGTAGAAGACTGAGGAAGAACAAAGACAACAGTGAGAACGAGAGGCAAGAGTACAATGAAGCCTGGGAGGAGTACAAGAAGAAACAGAAGACAGTGAAACACATTATCAGAAAGGCGAGAGCGAAAACAGAAAAGGAAATGGTAGACAAACTAAGAGCAAAGGGAGAGGAAGGGGGCAGAGAATGGTATGCTTTCCTGAGAGGTGACCAAGTCAAAGAGAGAGTGAATGTAGAAGAGCTAAATGTAAATGGTAGGTTAATAAGGGAAAACACAGAAGGCACGAGCGATAAAAGAATTCTGAGAGAATATAGGCGGTGCAAATGAAAGGGAAGACAGAAATGAAGTGTATCTGGAAATAGAAAGAAAGATAAACGAGAATATGGATGAGGAAATAAGCAGAAATGAGATAGCTAAGTACCCGGTATGTAAAAAGGTTGAAAACAGGAAAGGCTGCGGGGCTGGACGATATCCCATACGAGTTCTACAGAGAAGGGGGAAAGGGAGTGATAGAAGGTATGTATATACTGTTTAACTCCTTCAGCCATATTATGTTCCAGTAAGTCCGAGGAGGCGGGAGCCCCAGGATCATTGCCACTGCCTCGCACTACACTCACAACAACACTGAGGCCGTTAGAATTATCGCAGGAGGCTGAGGTTGCCACCAACGGTTTTATCGTATGGTAACTTATCGGACTTACTGAGCTCATATGACGCAAAATCGCGTCATAAACTTATTGGAGAGGTATAGAGATAAGGACGCGATCGCGTCATATGAGTTTTTGGTGGACTTATTCATATGACGCGATCGCGTCATATATGTCGCAAGGAGTTAAAAAGATATGGAATGAAGAGAGAGTCCCTAGCAAATGGAATGAAAGTAGAGTGACCCTGCTACATAAGGGCGGGCACAAGAGCAAGAGTGAGCTAAAAAACTATCGCCCAATCAGTCTGACTGACACAGTGGGGAAGGTGTTCTGTGGGATCATGAACGAGAGGTTAAAAGAGATATGCGAGAGGAATAAGGTGATGGGAGAAGAGCAAAATGGGTTCAGGAAAGACAGAAGAGGTGAAGACAACATGTTCGTGATAAGGGAGGTGATAGAGAAGTGGAAAGAAGGGATACATAGCGTTCCTGGACATAGAGAAAGCATACGACAGGGTGAATAGGTATAAGATGAGTAAGGTGTTGGAGAAGGTGGGAATGAGCAAGAAGGTTGTGACCATAATAAAGAGTATGTATGAGAGCACAAGAGGGAAATACAGTCTGGGAGACATCGAGACGGAATGGGTGAAGAGCAAAAGAGGAGTGAGACAGGGCTGTGTACTATCACCATGGCTATTTGGGATGTATACTGAGGAGTTGGCAGTGAGAGTTGGGAAGACGGGAATAGGGATCAATGTGGGAGAGAGGGTACTGAACATATTGATGTACGCCGACGATGTGGTAATTATGAGCGAAAGTAAAGAAGACCTGCAAACTCTTACTAGATGTGGTGACTAAGTACGGTGAGGATTTCAATGTTAATTTCAGTAGCGAAAAGAGTCAAGTGCTTGTGGTGAGTGGAGGCGCAGAAGACGAGGATGAAACCTGGTCGCTTGGTGGTAGGACAATAAGGAGAGTAAGGGAATATAAATACCTGGGAATGATAATGGACGAGAAAGGGTGCGATAGAACCAAGAATGCGAGGTTGTCAAGAGCGAATCAGTGGGTGGGAAGGCTGGGCAGTGTAGCGAGGACAAGAGCAAATAAGTATGAAGTGGTAAGAGGAGTATGGAAGGGAATGGCTGTACCGAGTTTGATGTATGGGCTAGAAACCATGAAATGGACGGCGAATGACCTGGCGAAAATGGAGGTGACCCAAAACAAAATTGGTAGAATGGCCCTGGGTGCAAACAAGCTCGCGGCAGTGGAGGCCGTGAGAGGAGAAGCAGGGTGGAGCTCTTTTGCCGAAAGAATAGCGAAGGGAACGCTGAGATACAGGGTGAGACTGGAAAGAATGAACGAGAACAGATGGGCACGGAAGGTGTATGAATGGACAAAGGAGGAGAGCAAGTGGAATAGGATGTGTGATAAGAAAATAGAGGAGCATGGAATGCGTGGAATAATGATGGGTGAGGTATGAGAACGTGGAGCTCAGGGAAGTGGAAAAATTAGATAAACACGCAGGTCCAAGATAAGGGTAAGGACGAGTGGATGGAAAGAATGAGGCAAAAGAGTTCACTAGACTGGTATATGGCAAAAAAATAGTCCAAGAAGTGAACTTTTCTATGATGGTAGTATGGGGAGTGAGTTGCTGTTCAAGGCACGAACTAAATCCCTGGAGGTGAACAACCGGACATACAGGTGGAACAATGAGGGTAGCAGGATCTGTAGAATGTGCGACGGGGGACGGGATGAGACCAAGGAGCACATACTGCTAGAATGTGACAAGTACGGGAGGGAAAGAGAAATTATGATCAGTGCAGTGAGACAGGAAGTAGGAGAGGTACAGTGGAACGGGTTGATAGAAGTTATGCAATGGGACCCTCTGCGTATGGTGCTATTCCTGCTAGGTCTAACCACGATAGATAAGTGGAATAACACAACCATTGAAAAGGTAAAGGGCTTCCTGGAGAGAATGTGGTTGAAGAGAAGCGTATAGTGGTAACCTATGCAATCTAATTGCCATCCCTGGAGAGAGAGCCGATCCTAAGGCTACACCTTTGATCCGTTCAGGGTGACACCAAGACCAAGACCATATCACTTGGTAGCCTATTCCACCCATCTACAACTCTGTTACCAAACCAATATTTGCCCAAATCTTTTCTGAAACAAAATTTATCTAATTTATAACCATTTGTTCGAGTTCTTTCGCTATCACTGAGCTTCAGTACATTTTTCATGTCTCCTTTATTTACCCCACTGAACCACTTGAACACTTCCATCATATCCCCTCTAACTATGCGTCTTTCTAACGAATGTAAGCCTAATTTGTTCAACCTTTCTTCATATGGTAGATTTCTAATATTATGAATCATTTTTGTCATTCTTCGCTGTACTCTCTCCAAGGAATCTATATCCATTCTGTAATAAGGACACCAAAATTGGACAGCATAATCCATATGAGGTCTCACTAATGACAAGTAAATTTTCAAGATAACATCAGCAGTTCTGCTACTCACACTCCTTGAGATGAACCCCAGAATCCTGTTTGCTTTGTTACGTACGCTTATACACTGTTTTCTAGGTTTCAAATCGTTGCTAACAAACACACCCAAATCTTTCTCGCAGTCTGAGTTTTCTAATTCAGCATTAGCTAGTTTATATTTTGCATTAGTATTCGTCTTCCCTATCTTTAATACCTTGCATTTGTCAATGTTAAAATTCATCTGCCACTTTACTGACCATTCGTGTAAGGTATCTAGATCCCTTTGGAGGCACTCTATGTCGCTATCTGAATCTATTGGTCTCCCTATTTTGGTATCGTCTGCGAATTTACTTATCCTACTAGTTATACCTAAATCAAGGTCATTTATGTATATGATAAATAACAGAGGACCCAATACAGATCCCTGGGGGACACCACTCTTGACTGATCCCCACTCTGACTTAGTACCATTTATGCTGACTCTCTGCTTCCTACCAATTAGCCATGACCTAATCCATCCTAACAACGCCCCACCTATTCCATGCGCCTCAACCTTTCTCATCAATCTCTCATGAGGGACTCTGTCGAAAGCTTTACTGAAATCTAAATATATAATATCATATGATTTGTCATTATCTACTGCTTCATATACCTCTGAGAAAAAGCTAAGCAAATTAGATTTAGCAAGAAATTACTGCCAAGGACACAGTGAAGGACTTGGGAGTAAATATGAGCAGTGACGCCACTTTTTCCCAGCATATTACCAAAGCCACAACAACAGCAAAACAAGTAGCAGGCTGGATCCTGAGAACCTTCCACACAAGAAATGAGAGGTGTATGTTACCACTATGGAAGTCACTGGTCCTACCACGACTGGAGTACTGCTCTCAGCTCTGGTCTCCCCAAAAAGTAGGAGAAATAACAGAAATTGAAGCCACCCAGAGGACATTCACCAGTAAAATCCATGGGTTTCAACACTTTAACTACTGGGAGAGACTCGAGGAGCTGCAGCTGTACTCACTTCAAAGACGTAGGGAGAGATACATCATCATCTACGTCTGGAAGATTTTGGAAAAAAAGGTACCAAATCCAAACATCCAAGAGACTCAACACCAAAGGCGAGGGAGGCTGTGCTATGTGAGGACTACGCCGAGATCAACGCAAAAAATCAAATCCCTGATCCATCACAGCTTTGCATACAATGGAACCAGACTGTTCAACTGTATACCAGCCCCTCTCAGGAACATGACCGGGGTGTCTCCAGACACCTTTAAGAAACACTTGGACATGTGGCTGGCCAAAATACCGGACCGGCCACCAACACCAGGATACCCCAGCGCCAACTCCAACCGACTTCTGGAATGGAGAGTGGAAGAAAGGGAGCTGCCTGGTCGCAGTGGAGCCCCAGCTCAACTGTGTCGCTAACGGACGGAATACAACAAAGTGTAACAAAGTGCAAGTGTAGATAAAATCAAGAGGCGGAATAAACCTCAAACAAACAATCGTCCTAAAAGTACGGTAAATGGGTTAGCTTGAACACATATAGGTCTAATTAGTTTATAAGAACACAGGATGATTGTAACTGGTAAATAAAAGAGGAAATGGTTAATGGTAGATTCCCAAAATGATAAATACAAAGTTCGAATGACAAGGAACTCTGAAGCATAAATTAAACTCTTAACTCTGGAATTAAATATACTACAGTATAGCCTAATGCCTAAGTCTCAATGATATGATATGCGTAAACCCAGATATGCGGCAGGAACTCTCGGTTGACGTGTAGAGTGCATGTTAAAATAAAGTGGCAATATTGTATCTACATTTCCTCTTCAGGGGGTCACGGGAGCCCGGGCCAGAGGAAGTATCTATATATTTCGCTACATTCCGCTCTTGTTCATACTTTAGTGACATCCTGGGCAAGAATATACATTGGAGTGGTTTATGAGTTTCGAACCAAGCTGCATATAATGCCTTTTGGACTATTAAACATAGTGGTGACGAAACGGGTCGGAATTTTGGTGACGAACCGGGTTGGTGACGAAACGTCCATACCCTGTCTAAAAATAGGCCAAATTACATGTCTTAAAATAGCCTAGGCCAAATTACTAGTAGGCTATACTTATACTGATAGGGGACATTGATGATGGAGTTGGTCAATCAGTTATCTCTTCCTTTGCTGACGATACGAACATAAGTCGTGTCGTAAGAAATGAAGAGGATATTCATAATCTCCAGGATGACCTCGACAAAATCTACAAATGGGCAGACGAAAACAACATGACCTTCAACGAAGAAAAGTTTGAAGCGTTACGATGTGGCCCGAAACAAACCCTCAAGGACACCACCAAACTACTCACTGCAGGCGGCCACGACATCACCCCCAAGCCACATGTGAGATGCCTAGGTGTGCAATTGTCCGACGATGCCACATTTCAACACCACATTTCTGCACCTGTCAAGAAAGCCAAGGGAATGGCCGGATGGATTCTACGGACGTTCAACTCCAGGGAACAAGAAACAATGCTAACTCTCTGGAGGTCTATGGTACAACCCTTCCTTGACTACTGTAGTCAACTATGGTCGCCACACAAAAAGGGGTACATACGAGATCTTGAGTCCGTCCAGAGGTCCTTCACTAGAAACATTCGGGGGATGAAGGACCTTAGCTACTGGGACCGGCTCAAGAAGCTAGGGCTGTACTCTCAGCAGAGAAGGCGAGACAGGTACTGCGCAATTTATGTGTGGAAAATCCTGGAGAAGCTGGTTCCAGATCCAACTGGTAATGAACTCCAGGAAAAACAAAATGGTCAGACTGGAAGGAAGTGTGAGAGGAGATCCCTCCCAACACAGGCACCAGAACGAGTGAGATCCCTCCTCGCGTCCAGCCTAGGCCACAATGGACCAAAAAATTTCAACTCGCTGCCCAAGGAAGTGCGAGCAGTGTGCCAAAATTCGCCCATTTTCTTCGTGATCCCGAACCTAACATTGAAAAAATATTGATACTGAAATAGGCTAAGAGCCTGTGACTGTCCCGGGGCGGCCGGGAGCCCCGCTAAACCTGCCATTCTATTTCTACATTACACTCATCAAACGATAGTTGCTTTGCTCTACACTGTACTCTACATTGGCTATGATCTTAGAACTATTATATATCACCTGTATTGAAGTCCAAATGCAGCTACTAATGTAAATATAGACGGATAAATCCAGAGCTCGAGTCATGAGAGCGATTTGTTTACACTGTGAAAACTCAACTTGTTCGGTTCGGATGAGGTGACTGACTTTAGCACCAATATAACATATATATTACAATAAGGAAACAGCCATCGTTCATAGAACGAACTCCTGGATGGGAGAGTCCGCTAAAACAAACAAACAAACAAACAACCAATGTACCCCTACACTCCGATGTTATATTGCGCCGAAGGCTGAGTCAAGACGAACACAACTACCGTAATTTTATTGGCACTCGAATGCTCAATAATATGTAGATTAAAGGATAATAATAGGTATTTATCTAAAACTATGTATATATTAACTAAACTACTCCATGTGTTTAATATATTGACTAAATTTCACTGAAATGAATAATGTAAAATATTAATTTAAGTTTGAATGTTAGTTTTCTGATCTGATCTGATCTTAATTAAACTCCCACAAAATACACGATATTTTTTCGTATGTGCTAATTTTATGGGGGCTCTAATTTCTTAAAAATAGTGAATGAATATAAATTTTATGTGTTTTGACAAAGAGCGCAAGACCTTGAGGCATAAGGTAAGCTATAAATTAGTACGATTTTATGATGAATTATTGGTTTTTCAGGGGTATATATGTGGTTGGATTAATGGAAAACAACGAACGAATATCAGCAATGTTTTCCATTGTGGTGTTTCCGAGAATAATCCAATGATGACGTCAAATTAGCTTGCCGCCAATCAACTGTGGAACACTTGGAAATGTGTTAGCTGTTATTTACCGATATATTTGTGGAAAAATAGAGTGAATTAAGGGGCTGGAATATAACATTGACTTCATGTGAAGTGCGAGTGCCCTACACATTCTAAAATTGTGCATATTAATCTTGGGGAACTCATTATATATAAGGTATAAGTTCAAGGTGATACTTTGGATAAACCTGACTTCTAGCAAGCACCAAACAGCGATTTTGTAAGTAGCCAAGCCTATTATTTTTTTCAGATAAGCCTAGGCCTACTTGTATTAGCCTAGGCCTATGATGATTAATGATGATTTGAAGCAGAAATGAGTAGCCTAGGCTGAGGCTAGGCATATTAGGCTTAGGATAACCCATTATCCAACAATCTTAGGACTGCCCCCACTAGTGGGGCTATGTATAATGTATTGATAGGCTAATGAAGATCAAGGAACCATTAGGTTTACATTCGTTAGAGAGACGCAGAGTTAGAGGGGATATGATAGAGGTGTTCAAGTGGGTTAGTGGGATTAACAAAGGGGACATGGCAAATGTATTAAAAGCTCAGTGATAGCGAAAGAACTCGTACCAATGGTTTCAAATTAGATAAATTTTGTTTCAGAAAAGATATTAGGCAAGTATTGTTTGGAATAGGGTGTGGAATGGACTACCAAGTGCTATAGTGGGATCTAAAACTGTAGGGAGCTTTAAGATAAAATTGCCGGTTTTGGGCCAATCAGCGCTCTGCAGACCTCCGGAAGATTTGAGGTTAAAGACAGTAAAAAATAAGGTTAGCTAGGCAGCAGGGATACTGGTTCTGGTAGGCTAAGACTCAGAGCCCACTCTTAACCCGGGAATGGCGAAGGTCCTCAATTATGGTAATTATTTAGAAGATGACCTTTTTTTCTAGTTATTAAAAACTTACTCTATGGTGTATTATATGATATATAGAAGCAATAGAACTGTTAAAATGGCCTGGGAAGTGTATATTAAACTTAGCCTAGACCAACATTCCTGTTTTTTTTTGTTTTTTTTTTTTTTGTAAGGCTAGGCTAGGCTAACCTAGCCTAGGCTACTCTTGAGTTTTGGAACACAGTAGGCCTATTTTAGATGTCTAACTTTTAAAATAATAATATAAAATAAAATACATAGGCTAGGCCTAGGCTAGGATAAATTTTTTTATCATTATACAGAAAGTTGTATCACTCAAAAAAACAGCGTCATTCGACACCCTGGCTAGGCTATAGCCTATGACAATAACAGTTTGCCGTCATGCCGTGGGATTATAGGGGTAGACCTGTCACTGAAGAATACTTTCGCAGTCTTACCGTTTTTTTTTTTTTTTCAAGGTATAGGCTATAGGCAGAATAGGCTACAGTAGTATCTTATCTACTGGTATCTTATTTTATTGTAGTTTATATTATGATTGGAAGATTTGCAATAACTTACCCTAACCAAAGTCCAAACTTAGTGTCCAAAGTGGGATCTGCACCCTGCCTCTATGTTCTCATTTTGTATACCGGTAACTTTTTAGCCAGATTACCGGTACAATTTAATAAGTGTACAGCCAGCAGCTAGGCCTACCGCCTACAGTGCATTTATAGATTTCCCGGAATCCCGGCCATGACTTGGGTATCACTAAAGAATCTTTCCGCAGCCTTATGTACAATTGTTTGTTTTTATTTCTTCAAGGAATATAGTACAGTAGTTTATTGTTCAATTGTTTATCATGTTATGAGTAGATAATTTGCATTACCTTACCCTAACCTAACTTTACTTAGTCTTAGTGTCCAAAGTGGGGGCTGCCACTATCCCCACAGTCCACACACCCGCTAACTAACCTATATTATTGGTATGTCTTGTCATTACTATAACCTGACTTCATGGGGGTAACGGAGACTTGATTGAATATTTTCGGAATTAGCCTCGCAGAATCTTGAGTCTTTTAAAGTTGTGAAAATTAAAGTAAGTTTCTACGTTCCTACTGATTGTACTTAACCCGAGATGGGAATAGCCTACCCAGGTATTTTTTACTCGGCCCAGGGAAAATAATAGACAAACAAATGTTCTAATCAAAGTTTATTCTTGAAACTTGGTACCGGTATGTATTTTAACCAGTACTCTATAGTAATCA
>CM064527.1:45869589-45963608 GCA_032716605.1 Paralithodes platypus | reverse complement strand
AGGAGCAATACTGCTAGAATGTGACAAGTACGGGAGGGAAAGAGAAATTATGATCAGTGCAGTGAGACAGGAAGTAGGAGAGGTACAGTGGAACGGGTTGATAGAAGTTATGCAATGGGACCCTCTGCGTATGGTGCTATTCCTGCTAGGTCTAACCACGATAGATAAGTGGAATAACACAACCATTGAAAAGGTAAAGGGCTTCCTGGAGAGAATGTGGTTGAAGAGAAGCGTATAGTGGTAACCTATGCAATCTAATTGCCATCCCTGGAGAGAGAGCCGATCCTAAGGCCACACCTTTGATCCGTTCAGGGTGACACCAAGACCAAGACCATATCACTTGGTAGCCTATTCCACCCATCTACAACTCTGTTACCAAACCAATATTTGCCCATATCTTTTCTGAAACGAAATTTATCTAATTTATAACCATTTGTTCGAGTTCTTTCGCTATCACTGAGCTTCAGTACATTTTTCATGTCTCCTTTATTTACCCCACTGAACCACTTGAACACTTCTATCATATCCCCTCTAACTATGCGTCTTTCTAACGAATGTAAGCCTAATTTGTTCAACCTTTCTTCATATGGTAGATTTCTAATATTATGAATCATTTTTGTCATTCTTCGCTGTACTCTCTCCAAGGAATCTATATCCATTCTGTAATAAGGACACCAAAATTGGACAGCATAATCCATATGAGGTCTCACTAATGACAAGTAAATTTTCAAGATAACATCAGCAGTTCTGCTACTCACACTCCTTGAGATGAACCCCAGAATCCTGTTTGCTTTGTTACGTACGCTTATACACTGTTTTCTAGGTTTCAAATCGTTGCTAACAAACACACCCAAATCTTTCTCGCAGTCTGAGTTTTCTAATTCAGCATTAGCTAGTTTATATTTTGCATTAGTATTCGTCTTCCCTATCTTTAATACCTTGCATTTGTCAATGTTAAAATTCATCTGCCACTTTACTGACCATTCGTGTAAGGTATCTAGATCCCTTTGGAGGCACTCTATGTCGCTATCTGAATCTATTGGTCTCCCTATTTTGGTATCGTCTGCGAATTTACTTATCCTACTAGTTATACCTAAATCAAGGTCATTTATGTATATGATAAATAACAGAGGACCCAATACAGATCCCTGGGGGACACCACTCTTGACTGATCCCCACTCTGACTTAGTACCATTTATGCTGACTCTCTGCTTCCTACCAATTAGCCATGACCTAATCCATCCTAACAACGCCCCACCTATTCCATGCGCCTCAACCTTTCTCATCAATCTCTCATGAGGGACTCTGTCGAAAGCTTTACTGAAATCTAAATATATAATATCATATGATTTGTCATTATCTACTGCTTCATATACCTCTGAGAAAAAGCTAAGCAAATTAGATTTAGCAAGAAATTACTGCCAAGGACACAGTGAAGGAGTAAATATGAGCAGTGACGCCACTTTTTCCCAGCATATTACCAAAGCCACAACAACAGCAAAACAAGTAGCAGGCTGGATCCTGAGAACCTTCCACACAAGAAATGAGAGGTGTATGTTACCACTATGGAAGTCACTGGTCCTACCACGACTGGAGTACTGCTCTCAGCTCTGGTCTCCCCAAAAAGTAGGAGAAATAACAGAAATTGAAGCCACCCAGAGGACATTCACCAGTAAAATCCATGGGTTTCAACACTTTAACTACTGGGAGAGACTCGAGGAGCTGCAGCTGTACTCACTTCAAAGACGTAGGGAGAGATACATCATCATCTACGTCTGGAAGATTTTGGAAAAAAGGTACCAAATCCAAACATCCAAGAGACTCAACACCAAAGGCGAGGGAGGCTGTGCTATGTGAGGACTACGCCGAGATCAACGCAAAAAATCAAATCCCTGATCCATCACAGCTTTGCATACAATGGAACCAGACTGTTCAACTGTATACCAGCCCCTCTCAGAACATGACCGGGGTGTCTCCAGACACCTTTAAGAAACACTTGGACATGTGGCTGGCCAAAATACCGGACCGGCCACCAACACCAGGATACCCCAGCGCCAACTCCAACCGACTTCTGGAATGGAGAGTGGAAGAAAGGGAGCTGCCTGGTCGCAGTGGAGCCCCAGCTCAACTGTGTCGCTAACGGACGGAATACAACAAAGTGTAACAAAGTGCAAGTGTAGATAAAATCAAGAGGCGGAATAAACCTCAAACAAACAATCGTCCTAAAAGTACGGTAAATGGGTTAGCTTGAACACATATAGGTCTAATTAGTTTATAAGAACACAGGATGATTGTAACTGGTAAATAAAAGAGGAAATGGTTAATGGTAGATTCCCAAAATGATAAATACAAAGTTCGAATGACAAGGAACTCTGAAGCATAAATTAAACTCTTAACTCTGGAATTAAATATACTACAGTATAGCCTAATGCCTAAGTCTCAATGATATGATATGCGTAAACCCAGATATGCGGTAGGAACTCTCGGTTGAGTGTAGAGTGCATGTTAAAATAAAGTGGCAATATTGTATCTACATTTCCTCTTCAGGGGGTCACGGGAGCCCGGGCCAGAGGAAGTATCTATATATTTCGCTACATTCCGCTCTTGTTCATACTTTAGTGACATCCTGGGCAAGAATATACATTGGAGTGGTTTATGAGTTTCGAACCAAGCTGCATATAATGCCTTTTGGACTATTAAACATAGTGGTGACGAAACGGGTCGGAATTTTGGTGACGAACCGGGTTGGTGACGAAACGTCCATACCCTGTCTAAAAATAGGCCAAATTACATGTCTTAAAATAGCCTAGGCCAAATTACTAGTAGGCTATACTTATACTGATAGGGGACATTGATGATGGAGTTGGTCAATCAGTTATCTCTTCCTTTGCTGACGATACGAACATAAGTCGTGTCGTAAGAAATGAAGAGGATATTCATAATCTCCAGGATGACCTCGACAAAATCTACAAATGGGCAGACGAAAACAACATGACCTTCAACGAAGAAAAGTTTGAAGCGTTACGATGTGGCCCCGAAACAAACCCTCAAGGACACCACCAAACTACTCACTGCAGGCGGCCACGACATCACCCCCAAGCCACATGTGAGATGCCTAGGTGTGCAATTGTCCGACGATGCCACATTTCAACACCACATTTCTGCACCTGTCAAGAAAGCCAAGGGAATGGCCGGATGGATTCTACGGACGTTCAACTCCAGGGAACAAGAAACAATGCTAACTCTCTGGAGGTCTATGGTACAACCCTTCCTTGACTACTGTAGTCAACTATGGTCGCCACACAAAAAGGGGTACATACGAGATCTTGAGTCCGTCCAGAGGTCCTTCACTAGAAACATTCGGGGGATGAAGGACCTTAGCTACTGGGACCGGCTCAAGAAGCTAGGGCTGTACTCTCAGCAGAGAAGGCGAGACAGGTACTGCGCAATTTATGTGTGGAAAATCCTGGAGAAGCTGGTTCCAGATCCAACTGGTAATGAACTCCAGGAAAAACAAAATGGTCAGACTGGAAGGAAGTGTGAGAGGAGATCCCTCCCAACACAGGCACCAGAACGAGTGAGATCCCTCCTCGCGTCCAGCCTAGGCCACAATGGACCAAAAAATTTCAACTCGCTGCCCAAGGAAGTGCGAGCAGTGTGCCAAAATTCGCCCATTTTCTTCGTGATCCCGAACCTAACATTGAAAAAATATTGATACTGAAATAGGCTAAGAGCCTGTGACTGTCCCGGGGCGGCCGGGAGCCCCGCTAAACCTGCCATTCTATTTCTACATTACACTCATCAAACGATAGTTGATTTGCTCTACACTGTACTCTACATTGGCTATGATCTTAGAACTATTATATATCACCTGTATTGAAGTCCAAATGCAGCTACTAATGTAAATATAGACGGATAAATCCAGAGCTCGAGTCATGAGAGCGATTTGTTTACACTGTGAAAACACAACTTGTTCGGTTCGGATGAGGTGACTGACTTTAGCACCAATATAACAAATATATATTACAATAAGGAAACAGCCATCGTTCATAGAACGAACTCCTGGATGGGAGAGTCCGCTAAAACAAACAAACAAACAAACAACCAATGTACCCCTACACTCCGATGTTATATTGCGCCGAAGGCTGAGTCAAGACGAACACAACTACCGTAATTTTATTGGCACTCGAATGCTCAATAATATGTAGATTAAAGGATAATATAGGTATTTATCTAAACTATGTATATATTAACTAAACTACTCCATGTGTTTAATATATTGACTAAATTTCACTGAAATGAATAATGTAAAATATTAATTTAAGTTTGAATGTTAGTTTTCTGATCTGATCTGATCTTAATTAAACTCCCACAAAATACACGATATTTTTTCGTATGTGCTAATTTTATGGGGGCTCTAATTTCTTAAAAATAGTGAATGAATATAAATTTTATGTGTTTGACAAAGAGCGCAAGACCTTGAGGCATAAGGTAAGCTATAAATTAGTACGATTTTATGATGAATTATTGGTTTTTTCAGGGGTATATATGTGGTTGGATTAATGGAAAACAACGAACGAATATCAGCAATGTTTTCCATTGTGGTGTTTCCGAGAATAATCCAATGATGACGTCAAATTAGCTTGCCGCCAATCAACTGTGGAACACTTGGAAATGTGTTAGCTGTTATTTACCGATATATTTGTGGAAAAATAGAGTGAATTAAGGGGCTGGAATATAACATTGACTTCATGTGAAGTGCGAGTGCCCTACACATTCTAAAATTGTGCATATTAATCTTGGGGAACTCATTATATATAAGGTATAAGTTCAAGGTGATACTTTGGATAAACCTGACTTCTAGCAAGCACCAAACAGCGATTTTGTAAGTAGCCAAGCATATTATTTTTTTCAGATAAGCCTAGGCCTACTTGTATTAGCCTAGGCCTATGATGATAATGATGATTTGAAGCAGAAATGAGTAGCCTAGGCTGAGGCTAGGCATATTAGGCTTAGGATAACCCATTATCCAACAATCTTAGGACTGCCCCCACTAGTGGGGCTATGTATAATGTATTGATAGGCTAATGAAGATCAAGGAACCAATTAGGTTTACATTCGTTAGAGAGACGCAGAGTTAGAGGGGATATGATAGAGGTGTTCAAGTGGGTTAGTGGGATTAACAAAGGGGACATGGCAAATGTATTAAAGCTCAGTGATAGCGAAAGAACTCGTACCAATGGTTTCAAATTAGATAAATTTTGTTTCAGAAAAGATATAGGCAAGTATTGGTTTGGTAATAGAGTTGTAGACGGGTGGAATGGACTACCAAGTGCTATAGTGGGATCTAAAACTGTAGGGAGCTTTAAGATAAAATTGGATAAGCATATGGACGAGAAGGGTTGGGTGTGAAGGGGGATCAGCCGGGTTGGGCCAATCAGCGCTCTGCAGACCTCCATAATCCTGCGTTAATCTCTAACCATTTTGGTAAGATGATCCTCAGGGTATTAGAGTGTGAAACCTATAATTGGGCTTTGTAATGAATTGGGGTTGTGTGGGACAGGGATCTGCCTTGCTTAGGCCAATCGGCTTTCTGCAGACTCCCATTTTCTTATGTTCTTATGTTAAGGAAGATTTGAGGTTAAAGACAGTAAAAAATAAGGTTAGCTAGGCAGCTGGGAATCTGGTTCTGGTAGGCTAAGACTCAGAGCCCACTCTTAACCCGGGAATGGCGAAGGTCCTCAATTATGGTAATTATTTAGAAGATGACCCTTTTTTCTAGTTATTAAAAACTTACTCTATGGTGTATTATATGATATATAGAAGTAATAGAACTGTTAAAATGGCCTGGGAAGTGTATATTAAACGTAGCCTAGACCAACATTCCTGTTTTTTTTTTTTTTTTTTTTGTAAGGCTAGGCTAGGCTAACCTAGCCTAGGCTACTCTTGAGTTTTGGAACACAGTAGGCCTATTTTAGATGTCTAACTTTTAAAATAATAATATAAAAATACATAGGCTAGGCCTAGGCTAGGATTAATTTTTGTTTATCATTATACAGAAAGTTGTATCACTCAAAAAAACAGCGTCATTCGACACCCTGGCTAGGCTATAGCCTATGACAATAACAGTTTGCCGTCATGCCGTGGGATTATAGGGGTAGACCTGTCACTGAAGAATACTTTCGCAGTCTTACCGTTTGTTTTTGTTTTCAAGGTATAGGCTATAGGCAGAATAGGCTACAGTAGTATCTTATCTACTGGTATCTTATTTTATTGTAGTTTATATTATGAGTGGAAGATTTGCAATAACTTACCCTAACCAAAGTCCAAACTTAGTGTCCAAAGTGGGATCTGCACCCTGCCTCTATGTTCTCATTTTGTATACCGGAAACTTTTTAGCCAGATTACCGGTACAATTTAATAAGTGTACAGCCAGCAGCTAGGCCTACCGCCTACAGTGCATTTATAGATTTCCCGGAATCCCGGCCATGACTTGGGTATCACTAAAGAATCTTTCCGCAGCCTTATGTACAATTGTTTGTTTTTATTTCTTCAAGGAATATAGTACAGTAGTTTATTGTTCAATTGTTTATCATGTTATGAGTAGATAATTTGCATTACCTTACCCTAACCTAACTTTACTTAGTCTTAGTGTCCAAAGTGGGGGCTGCCACTATCCCCACAGCCCACACACCCGCTAACTAACATATATTATTGGTATGTCTTGTCATTACTATAACCTGACTTCATGGGGGTAACGGAGACTTGATTGAATATTTTCGGAATTAGCCTCGCAGAATCTTGAGTCTTTTAAAGTTGTGAAAATTAAAGTAAGTTTCTACGTTCCTACTGATTGTACTTAACCCGAGATGGGAATAGCCTACCCAGGTATTTTTTTACTCGGCCCAGGGAAAATAATAGACAAACAAATGTTCTAATCAAAGTTTATTCTTGAAACTTGGTACCGGTATGTATTTTAACCAGTACTCTATAGTAACTCAAGTATCATATGAAAGGATATAAATTAAGATTAGGTCATGGCTAATTGGTAGGAAACAGAGAGTCAGCATAAATGGTACCAAGTCAGAGTGGGGAGCAGTCAAAAGTGGTGTCCCCCAGGGATCGGTATTAGGTCCCCTGTTGTTTCTTATATACCGGTACATAAATAACCTAGATTTAGGTATAACTAGTAGGATAAGTAAATTCGCAGACGATACTAAAATGGGGAGATCAATTGATTCAGATAGCGATATAGAGTGCCTCCAAAGGGATCTAGATACCTTACATGAATGGTCAGTAAATTGGCAGATGAAGTTTAACATTGACAAATGCAAGGTATTAAAGATAGGGAAGATGCAAACAAATGTTAAATATAAACTAGCTAATTTAGAATTAGAAAATTCAGACTGCGAGAAAGATCTAGGTGTGTTTGTTAGCAATGATTTGAAGCCTAGAAAACAGTGTATAGGCGTTCGTAATAAGGCAAACAGGATTCTCGGTTCATCTCTAGGAGTGTGAGTAACAGAACTGCTGATGTTATCTTAAAACTTTACTTGTCATTAGTGAGACCCCATATGGATTATGCTGTCCAATTTTGGTGTCCTTATTACAGAATGGACATAGATTCATTGGAGAGAGTACAGCGTAGAATGACAAAAATGATCCATAATATTAGAAATCTTCCGTATGAAGAAAGGTTTGAAGAAATTAGGTTTACATTCGTTAGAGAGACGCAGAGTTAGAGGGGATATGATAGAGGTGTTCAAGTGGTTAGTGGGATTAACAAAGGGGACATGACAAATGTACTAAAGCTCAGTGATAGCGAAAGAACTCGTACCAATGGTTTCAAATTAGATAAATTTCGTTTCAGAAAAGATATAGGCAAATATTGGTTTGGTAACAGAGTTGTAGATGGGTGGAATGGACTACCAAGTGCTATAGTGGGATCTAAAACTGTAGGGAGCTTTAAGATAAAATTGGATAAGCATATGGACGAGAAGGGTTGGGTGTGAAGGGGGATCAGCCGGGTTGGGCCAATCAGCGCTCTGCAGACCCCCATAATCCTGCGTTAATCTCTAACTAATCTCTAACTAATCCTAATCATAGGAAAGTTGCTAGAGTCTATTATTGCTAGGAAAATTAGAAGCCACTTAGTAAAATTTAACTTAATAAATTCTTCTCAGCATGGATTCACTCAGGGACGTTCGTGCCTTACTAATTTGCTTAGCTTTTTCTCAGAGGTATATGAAGCAGTAGATAGTGACAAGTCATATGATATTATATATTTAGATTTCAGTAAAGCTTTCGACAGAGTCCCTCATGAGAGATTGATGAGAAAGGTTGAGGCACATGGAATAGGAGGGTCGTTGTTGGGATGGATTAGGTCATGGCTAATTGGTAGGAAACAGAGAGTCAGCATAAATGGTACCAAGTCAGAGTGGGGAGCAGTCAAAAGTGGTGTCCCCCAGGGATCGGTATTAGGTCCCCTGTTGTTTCTTATATACATAAATGACCTAGATTTGGTATAACTAGTAGGATAAGTAATTCGCAGACGATACTAAAATGGGGAGATCAATTGATTCAGATAGCGATATAGAGTGCCTCCAAAGGGATCTAGATACCTTACATGAATGGTCAGTAAATTGGCAGATGAAGTTTAACATTGACAAATGCAAGGTATTAAAGATAGGGAAGATGCAAACAAATGTTAAATATAAACTAGCTAATTTAGAATTAGAAAATTCAGACTGCGAGAAAGATCTAGGTGTGTTTGTTAGCAATGATTTGAAGCCTAGAGAACAGTGTATAAGCGTTCGTAATAAGGCAAACAGGATTCTCGGGTTCATCTCTAGGAGTGTGAGTAACAGAACTGCTGATGTTATCTTAAAACTTTACTTGTCATTAGTGAGACCCCATATGGATTATGCTGTCCAATTTTGGTGTCCTTATTACAGAATGGACATAGATTCATTGGAGAGAATTCAGCGTAGAATGACAAAAATGATCCATAATATTAGAAATTTTCCGTATGAAGAAAGGTTGAAGAAATTAGGTTTACATTCGTTAGAGAGACGCAGAGTTAGAGGGGATATGATAGAGGTGTTCAAGTGGGTTAGTGGGATTAACAAAGGGGACATGACAAATGTACTAAAGCTCAGTGATAGCGAAAGAACTCGTACCAATGGTTTCAAATTAGATAAATTTAGTTTCAGAAAAGATATAGGCAAATATTGGTTTGGTAACAGAGTTGTAGATGGGTGGAATAGGCTACCAAGTGATATAGTGGGATCAAGAACGATAGGGAGCTTTAAGAAAAAATTGGATAAGCATATGGACGAGAAGGGTTGGGTGTGAAGGGGGATCAGCCGGGTTGGGCCAATCAGCGCTCTGCAGACCCCCGTAATCCTGCGTTAATCTCTAACCGGTTTGGTAAGATGATCCTCAGGGTATTAGAGTGTTGAGCCTATAATTGGGCTTTGTAATTGGGGTTGTGTGGGACAGGGATCTGCCTTGCTTAGGCCAATCGGCTTTCTGCAGACTCCCATTTTCTTATGTTAACATAAGAAATAAGAAAATGGGAGTCTGCAGAAAGCCGATTGGCCTAAGCAAGGCAGATCCCTGTACCATGTTCTTATGTTCTAACCGTTTTGGTAGGATGATCCTCAGGGTATTAGAGTGTTGAGCCTATAATTGGGCTTTGTAATTGATTTGGGGTTGTGTGGGACAGGGATCTGCCTTGCTTAGGCCAATCGGCTTTCTGCAGACTCCCATTTTCTTATGTTCTTATGTTCTTATGTTAAGTATGTAATAGTTCTTGGAATGCAACAACAAATATACATGAAATCTTCATTGGACAAAAGTTACAAAACTAAAACAGGGACTGCTAAGAATAATTTAAAAACCTGTTTTCAATGCCTATATTAGTGGACCTGAAGTGCATCTCTTTGAGACTGAAGTACAGGCAGCCAGCTCCCCTAGTATCCTGATTAAACACCAGTAAACATACATAACATCCCTTTTACTTACAATATTATTCATTCCTTTTAATAAATTTTGAGCATGTATTGTGCATATATTTACCTTCACATCTCAAAATTTCTCCGGCGGTCGGGGGGCTACGCCCCCCGGACCCACTGTTATGAAGCGGGGGGCTGCGCCCCCCGCAGACGCCACGCAAAGTTGATCCTTGTAAGCTTAGAAAAATGATCCAGAACTGGATAATTTCTGCTTTGGCACCCTGAGTGCGAGACATAGTAGCATAGTAGGTTGCACGGTAGACAGGTTCAAAGGGTTATTAGACAAGTTTCTAAAGACCCTCCCAGATGAACCACCAGTGTCTGGATACACTGCTAACTGCCGGGCGGCCTCAAACTCTATACCGGACCAGACGGACCTCCTTCGAAGGGACGCACGGGACGGACGCAGCGGTGGCGGACCACGACTGTGAGGACGGGACCTCTAGACGACTTCAAGTAAGGCTAGGGGCCTAGGCTATATAAAATGTAATTTTAAACATTTAAATTGTTAACTGAACCCCTCCCCATTCTCAATGTCTTAAAATTGGCCAAATGGCTAGAAAAATAAAATTCATAGCCTAGGCCTAAGTTAAAAACAAAGGTAGCATTCAAGGAGGCTACATCAGGACTCTTCTTCTTCTTACCTCTGACCGGGTATAAGCTATCCTAGTGTTTACTAGCCTATACCCCTTTGAAAGGACATTAGCCTAACCTAACAACCTTACCTATCCTAGTATTATGGGTGGGGGCTGCCGCCCCCACACCCCCGCTATTAGACATCTTTGACAGATTTTTTGTGTATTTTTCTGTGAAAAGGGTATTTTTTCAATTTGTCAATAATGAAAATCCTCCATGCGGACTAGGCCTAGGCCTATATGGAGAAAAATATGGCGAATCTGTTGGTGCCTATTTTCCCTGATAAATTGTTTCTAATAAGGCGGATGTAGTGTCCTTGAATATTATCAAAACAAATTCCAAAATAGCCTAGGCTAGGCCTAACATTGAATAACCAGAAATCAAACTTCAGTGAACATGGTAACCATTTTAAGAATATAAGAAAATGGGAGTCTGCAAAAAGCCGATCGGCCCATACAAGGCAGATCCCTGACCTTTTTAAATTTACAAACAATGCCCTTTTCACTGTATTTCCATTCCAAAACTAGGCTAGGCTAACATGTAAACAAAACAAAGACTAGCACACCTAACTCTCACAATGAACAATCCCAAAACATTCCATCACGCATACACAATAGGCCTAGGCTATACACTCCCCACCTCCAAAATATATACTTAGGCTATATTATTATCTAGACACAAATCCATAGCTTAATCGACCCGCGGACTATCCAAATGGTCAAAATGTAAATATATGCTCGGAAATGGTAGTAAATAGGCCTAGTGGTCTGAAATTGGAGGTGGTCAGGGGCAAACAATGTCCACAACAACACCGTCATTTGGGTGGCTTTCTGTCTGTGCACCTGCCGCCACTCCCACCCACAGTTTACACCATTTACGCCCACTGGGACCACCACGCCTACAGCCCACGCCCGTACTGCCCATACACGCCCACGCAGAGGGTCAAGAGACGCTAAAAACTCGGTAAGAAAGACGGAAGTTGACCTGTGGAGAGGGCCGTTTTGCTTTTGGGTCTGCGTCACTCCCATTTTCCTTAACTTTCCATTCTTAACCACTACCTTCTAAGAAAAGGTCTATAATATCCATCCTTCCACCATTAAATAGGTTGTAACTGTGTATATCTCCATGGGACCCGGGGAAGGAGGGGGGTCAATAACACATACAAGAACAAATAGGAGCCCACCCAAATCCCTAGGTCGTCTGCTATTATTACTATTAATTATCGGCGACCAACAACTCGGATCACGACTTACCTGGGCTCGTTCCAATGACGGATGACTGAAAAATTAACCCTATCCTAATAATAGAGGTAAAGGGACGGATGGCGACAGAATTTCACGATATTTTCACTAACACTACGCTCCTGCGAGCGACTGTCAAAATGGCGAACTCTACCAAGCTTCTCAGGATCGATATGGTGACGTCACTCCCAGAATGCGCTGCGCCAGGGAGAGAGATTTTTACTTACTCGGGAAAATATTTGTTTTATTATTGTCCATATTCCCAGTATTGCCATATATACAGTAACATATATAATTACAATTTGATTCAGGTTTAATTTTAGTATAAAATATATAAAGGTGAAGTCTTAAACCTTGAAAGTAAAAGAAAATATGGTTCAATCCTGAGTAAAATTAAATCGTCTGCTCTTTAACTGCTAGCGGTCCTTTTAAATATGAGGGAATTGATTAAAGAGCAGGGGCAATATTGATTATACCACTACAGTATCCCTCATATAGTTATTTAATTACCATGGGGCTACTATTAATAAACTACTGTAAATACATCTCAATGAACTTACTAATACGTGTACAGAAGTTTTAGATAGGGCTCTGGGTTAACTTATTGATCAGGTAAAATATGATGGCTCTGACTCGTGATGGGTAGGTGCTGGGTTTGCTATAGGTTCAGGTAAGGTTTAGTCGATCTGGGATGACTTTGAAAGGTCCCAGTGTTTGTTTGTCATCCATAATTGTATAAATTTGGCACTTATTATTCGCTGGGGGTGCTGTACATTTTATTTCAAATATATATATATTTTTAGAAAATATGCCATATCCAGGTCATCCCTAATGGCCATGATAAATTGAGGACCTCAAACGATTGGGCCCTGGTCAACAATACCTCAGCCTCCCATCATATCATGGGCTTGGTGTAAGAGTCACCTTATCAGTTCAGTCAAGGATCTACACTAGTATAGAAAGTCCTTAACTTACCAGGTAGGGCCACTCACTGCCCACAGAGCCAGTGGTTGTGTTCAGTAGTGGCCCAAGACATGAATACAGGCACTCCAACTAGATAATCGGTTAGTAGTAATTACTGGGTGTCTGACAGGGGTAGTTGGGTTGTGTGCCTTCATAGGAGCCTAGGTTTTAGTTGTTTATGTAAATGTGAGATGTGTCATGTGTTTAGTGAAATTCGTGAAGAGTGTGGTGTAGTTCGGTATAGAATCGTTGTTTGAAGAGCCTGAGGTTTGGTGCTGTGACTGTCTTTGGTTCAGTCCAGGTAAGCATTGGTTAGGAAACAAATTGTAGATATGTGGAATAGATTACCTGATATAGTACTTTGATCAGCTCAGGATCAGTGGATAGTTTCAAACGTAATTTTGATAATCATATATGAATGACATGGGTTGGTTGTGAAAGGGATGTACCTCTGATGAGTCAGAAGGCCTTTCGCAGATTTCCGTATTTTTTATGTTTTTACTTACAGTACGCCAACAAATACTGAGAATCATATGATACATGATTCAGGTAAATATTATTTACCTTAATCATTCAAGCATACACTACATATTCTGTATCTGCACCTCTCTCAAATATCAGAACTTTCATCAGCCTCACTAATACATTCACTATTAGTCTATCACGTACTATCACAACTCATTCACTGAACCGAAGCATTTTTCCACCTTAAGGGCCAGGTAGTCGCTTTTTGGGGGCTCCTCTCTCATGCTTAGCCCCATTAGTTTTAAGATTTTAAGACGTTCAGCCCATTCGTTTGGCGATTTTAACACCTTTCGCCCCATTTCGTTGTCAATTTTAAGACCTTTCGTGCAATTTAGGTGTCGATTTTTCCCTGGCGAGCGATAGCGAGCCTGTAATTTTAAGAGGAACCGGCCTTTGGCCGGAAATTTTTTCTACCGAAAAATTTACTAATTTATCTTGAAGGAGGGTCCAGGTTTTTTTTTTTCTAAGCTTGATGGAGGTCTAGCGAGGAAATAAATATATAACTAAATACATGTAGCCTAAATAGCCTAAAAAAACAGCCACTAGCCCCTTAACCCTTCCACACTTCAACATCTGAATATAGCAACGTAGGCAACTTTCATTCCTTTCAAGCCGATATGCTTCAACAATTACCGACTTGCGAGTTTCGTTCTATAAGGAAGTTGATGCTGTAGACAACGATATTTACCATAATGTACAGCTAAAATACGGTCGTAGTACATATATAAATACATAAAACCCCATTCAACATATTATTATTGCATTTCTGATTAATATCGATGTTCACGGCTCCAACTTCCTCCCATTATACGGTAATCTCACCTTCACTTCTCTCACCACTCAAGTCAGCGTTTAAGGGGAGATGGGTCGTTTTTTCTGGTCCCCCTTCTTCCTCCTCATGCTTAGCCCCATTAGTTTTCAGATTATAAGACGTTCGGCCCATTAGTTTGGCGATTTTAATATCTTTCGCCCCCCCCCCCCTTTTTGTGTCAATATTAAGACTTTTAGTGTCATTTAGGTGTCGATTTTTTCCTAGCGAGCGATAGCGAGCCTGTAATTTCGGATGAACGGTCTTTCGCCGGGAGATTTTTCTACCGAAAAATGTACAAATATATCTTGAAGAGGGATCCTAGGGTTGTTATTTTAAGTTTGATGGAGGTCTAGGGAGGAAGCTAAAAGAATAATATATACATTAAAAAAACAAAAAACACAAAAAAAATCGACCAAAAAATTAACCATCTCCCCTTAACCCCTTCTGGACCGGCAATGTTTTTTGTTTTAATTTTATTCTAGGTATATTCAGAGGATTTTGTGCAGTTTAAGAAGGATGTGTGGTTATATAAATGGTTAAGTGAGATAGTTCGAACCCTGGAGGATTGATGGGGGCCCTTTTGAAACTGAATAACATCGTCTAATAGTAGCCAGAATATAATTAAAGAGACGTCGCTGGTACGGAAGGGGTTAATGAGTTTGATCAATGTCATATTAACCCTTTCTGTACCGGTGACGTCTTTTTGTATTTTATTTCAGCTACATTTAGACGATGTTATGAAGCTTTTAAAGAACCTGTATGAGGGCTAAAAGGACTATTTGAGATAGTCTGTATAGCCTTTCAATGGATATACGTCCTTCGTAAGCTGAATAAAATCGTCTAGGGGTACTGAAGGGGTTAATGGAGAGGTAAATAACTGTCATCTATCTCCGTGTGTCCTATTAAGGGGTATAGTACTCGCTTTTTATGGACCCCCTTCTCCCTCATGTTTAGCCCCACTAGTTTTGAGATTATAAGACGTTCGGCCCATTAGTTTGGCGATTTTAACACCTTTCGCCCCATTTCTTTGTCAATTTTAAAACCTTTCGTGCCATTTATGTGTCGATTATTTCCTGGCGAGCGATAGCGAGCCTGCAATTTTAAGAGGAACTGGCCTTCGACCGGGACGTTTTTCTACCAAATTTGTTTACAAATTTATCTTGAAGGGGGGTCTAGGGAGTGTTTTTCTAAGCTTGATGGAGGTCTAGGGAGGAAATTAAAAAAATATATGAATAAATGAAGTAATAAACCAAACAAACAGCCCGTCTCCCCTTAAATGATTATGACGCATTTTGACCGATTATTCTGGCCATCATTAGACGATTTTGATACAGTTCAGGATGACGGGTCTGTGGGAAGTAAAAGGGTTAAAGACAATAATAACCAACCCTCTGACTTCCATAATTATACCCTTACTAATCTGAATACAATCGTCTAATAATAGCCAGGCAGCAGAACAGAAATGCGTAATCGTATCTTCTAATGCCGGTATCACACGAGAGCTTTTTCCCTCAACATTTATCCTTAACACTGGTCTGGCAGCTTATGAGGTAAACATTTAATACATTTCAGTTACCTTAATTGAACACTTGCGAGTTTCAGGCTATAAGGAAGTATAGATAGTAAACGGAAATGCCATTATAACGTAGATTTCTGATGGCTAAAGAGTAGGTTGAATTGGAATTTATGTATATATAAATGAACTACAACCGTATTTAACTGGTAATTCTGCTGAATATCGATGTCTACAGCTCCAACTTCCTTATAGCCTGAAACTCGCATGTGGTCGCTTCATCTATCATCAGTCTAGTTTCCGATACTAGTGCAAAATATTACAGAAATGTTCCCAGATCATCAAATGTTAACTATAAAAGGTCTCGTGTGATACCGGCTTAAGGGGTAATGCTAAGTTTTCCCAATTAACATTATATTTGGTTATAATTATAATAACTGAGTAATTAAATCGGGGACAAGTCTATTTATCGCCACCTTAAGTGTTTTTTTTTTTACCCCCTCTCCTGCATGTTTAGCCCCATTAGTAATGGGATTTTAAAACGTTCGCCTAATTAGTTTGGCGATTGTAAGACCTTTTGCCCCATTTTGTTGTCAATCTTAAGACCTTTCGTGCCATTTAGGTGTCGATTATTTCCTGGCGAACGACAACGAGCCTGTAATAAATGCTGGTGTTCCCCAGGGATCAGTTTTGGCCCCAATTCTGTTCCTCATTCATATCAATGATCTCATATCTACCACTCATAATCCAATACATTCCTACGCAGATGACTCAACACTCCACAGTTCCTTCACATTTACCAATTCTTTCACCCAACCCGATCTTATAAATTCAAAAATAAACACTGCAATTTCTCTGAACCAGGACCTTTCTAGAATTAATGGATGGAGACAAAAGAATCTAGTTTCCTTTAATGCACAGAAAACCAAGTACATTCAATTTTCTAACCGACAGAATCTCACTGACTCCCATATATTTTTAATGATGTAAATATTCCCACTTCCCCTAGTATTGACATTCTCGGTGTAACATTAACTACTAACTTGAGCTGGACACATTATGTTAGAAGCATTGCTAAGAATGCCTCTAAAAAACTGGGACTCCTGTACAGAGGTCGAGAATTCTTCACTGACGAGCAGTTGGCCGTAATATATATAAAAAGTCATGTGCGTTCTCAGATGGATTACTGTTCACCTCTGTGGGGTGGAAGTGGAGTGGTTGCATTGAGGCAGTTGGACAAAATTCAAAATAAAGATATTAGATTAATCAATAACCCTGCAATCACACAGGACCTTCCTACATTATCCATACGAAGAAACGTTGCATCCCTTGCATTATTCTACAGATATTTTCACAGCAATTGTTCCGAGGAACTTGCTTCAATTGTGCCGCCTCTCCACATCTTTCCCCGTAGAACTAGGGCAGCTGAGAGCGCCCATGAATTTACACTTTCTCCTCCACAATGCAGAACTTCTGCTTATCAGAATTCATTTATCCCCAGAGTGAATGTTGGAATTCACTTCCCTCGAATTGCTTTCCACAAACTTACAATTTACAAATGTTTAAATCCAGTTGTTACAAAAAATTTATGAATGGAGGATGCCTTTAGGCACATGGACCTTTTTGTTTTATCTGTGTTTTTCCTTCCTCCGTTCATTGTCTCAAAAAAAAAAAAAAAAAAAAAAAAAAATTTTTTTTAGTAGGATGTAAACATTTATTACGAAAGGGGGTCTCGGGGGGGATATTTTTGTATTATTATTTTTTTTTTTTGAGCTTGGTAAATAGCCTGAATGAAGTGGAAGTCTTGATACTGAAAGGGTTAATATCAAAATCATGCTAATAAGTAGGATGTTGATGATGAGATAGTTCCAAATTTACTCGAGATGGGTTGGGTTTGAAAGGAATCTGCCTTGTGTGGGCCAATCGGTTTTCTGCAGACTTCCGTTTTCTTATGTTCTTACATGTTATTAGCGAATGTGTGTGGCCAGAGCTACGTGTGTGTGTGAGTGTGTATGTGTGTGTGTGTGTGTGTATGTGTAACAAACAAAAACATTGTGTATGTGTGTGTGTGTGTGTTTATGTGTGTGGTGTGTATGTGTGTGTGTGTGTGTGTGTTTATGTGTGTGGTGTGTATGTGTGTGTGTGTGCGTGTGTATGTATGTGTGTGTGTGTGTGTGTGTGTGTGCGTATGTATGTGTGTGTGTGTGTTTATGTGTGTGGTGTGTGTGTGTGTGTGTGTGTGTGTGTGTGAATCAACAGCCCCTGATGCTCTGGGTTCAAGTGGGGTGTTCATCTTTATGGTGGAAGGAGAACATTTGTCGCAGAGAGAGTGAGAGAGAGTGAGAGAGAGAGAGAGAGAATGAATATGTGAGAGAGAGAGAGTAATGATGAAGTGAGAGAGAGAGAGAGAGAGAGAGAGAGAGAGAGAGAGAGAGAGAGAGAGAGAGAGAGAGAGAGAGAAAGAGTGTGAGAGAATGAGAGAGATAGTGTGAGAATGAGAGAGAGATATAGAGATCTAGAGAGAGAGAGAGAGAGAGAGAGAGAGAGATCTAGAGAGAGAGTGTGTGTGAGAGTGAGAGAGAGAGAAAGATATATATATATATATAGAGAGAGAGAGAGAAGGGGGGGGGGTAATCCAATTCTTCTATGTGTACTGCATATGCTAACAAAAATACTGCAATAGGCCATTCCCTTTGTGGGAAGAATATCTCTTTGATCTCTCTCTCTCCCTCTCTCTCTCTCTCTCTCTCTCTCTCTCTCTCTCTCTCCCTCTCTCTCACACACACACACACACATACACAAACACACTCTCGTCAGATTTAAAGTATTTTTTCTTTTCGTTTGTCTTTGGAGCTCCTAAATTGCCCATGTTATCTCCATTGCAATTTAAACCCATATTTCAAGCTATCCACGGAATTTTATCCTAGATGGGACTGGTGGTGGTGGTGGTGATGGTTGTTGTTGTTGTTGTTGTTGGGTGGGGGGGGGGGGGGCGCTGTGGTAGTTGCAGTCTCCACCCTTTAATTTATTTGCTCATTTATGTATCGTATTATTATTTGTTCTAGTTTCCTCCCTAGACCTTCATCAAACTTTAAAAAAAACATCATTAGATCCCCGTCTAGATTATTTTTTAAATTTTTCGTTAGAAAAATGTCCCGGCCCAAGGCCGTTTCTTAAAAAAAATACAGGCTCACCAGGTTCACGGTTCGCCATGAAAAAAAATCGACACCTAAATAGCACGACAGGTCTTATAGTCCAGTGGAATCCTGACTAACCGTGTTTTGCAGTATATACAATGTTTTATTGCAGTTTCTATAACTCATATGTATACTGATCTCAAACCAAGAGGGTGCCACTGTGGCACCTTTGGGGAATTTTTGTTATTGCAATTAGAAAGAAGGAACGTTTTCGAGCGATTATCAACACTTTGTCGACTGTCTAAAATAGATTTTTATGAATTAGTAATACCTATGTCCAAACTAGGATGGATTTCTGCCTGGTTTTCTCTGATGTGCAGTACCACTGCCTAACTTTTGTTGCTTGTTTCCGAAAATGTAGTTTTCAATAGGAAATTTTTAATTTCTTGTTTATTTTCCAGTGGAGTTTTACGCTTTGAAAAAATATTTTGTTTAGATGTTTGTGCTGATAAACATAGCATCTCCAAATTTTTCATTGTGTAGAACATAATTTGTAGGTATGGGCTGGCAATAATTATTACCCACACATTTGTTTTATCATTTTTATTCACAGACACAAATATACTTAGCAAAACAACTAATAGTTATATGTGATAATTTAGAGCCATTTGTTGTTTTGGCCATATTACATAAATTATTTCTTATATCTCTTTCTTATTCCAGACTGACTTGAAACATGGCATCCAATGAAGCAGAGGGGTGTCTCTTCAACTGTGGACAATCAAAAGAAAATCTTATCTCTGCTAAGCCCCAGCGCCTGCGTACTATCATAGAAAGTAGAAAAATCCGTGGTGATGGGTTGCATGTAGAATTAGAGCATAGAGTAGCTGATGATCCTAACACTGCACTCTCATGTCACAAAAGTTGTGTTTCGACATATACGTCAAAAACCCACATCAAAAGGTTTGTGGAGGCAAATAGCAACGAAAGCAGTGAAACACTCCCTCCAAAAAGAACACATCGATCAGAAATTGCCCAGTTTGATTTCTTGACACACTGCTTATTTTGTGGTGAGGTGTGTGAACCAGCCCCTGACCCACGTCATCCTCATAGATGGAAAAGAGTAGTCCATTGCAGAACTGCTGAAAGGGGACCTGGCAAGAAGATCTTCAAAGATTCCATTCTGGAAGTATGTTCCATTCGAGAGGATGAAATTGCCCAGCAGGTCAGGATACGGGTGCAAGGAGCTGTCAGCGACCTTCATGCAGCAGATGCACAGTACCACAAGAAGTGCATGGCAAAGTTCATGGGTCCAAGAGGTAGGATGTATGCCCATAATAAGTCGGAGCATCACACAGATGAATGTGCAGATCCTGCCTTTGTAGAGGTCATCCAAGAACTCAGTAATGACCCAACACGGATCTGGAACTCTGTTGAAGTATACAACCTATATGTATCTCTTCATGGAATTCAGCTAAAACGACGCACATTGATTGAACATCTTTCAATACATTTTGGGTCAGACCTTCTAGTCCTCTCCGGAATTGGGATTGCAAGCATTATTGCGTTCCGGAGCAAAGCTTCTCATCTCCTCAAGATAATACCTGACGATGATGACCAAGATGATTTGGACATCTGCAAAGTCGCAGCAAGAATAACAAAGGAGACAAAACAACTTATTCCTGACTTGAACAGTTATGCACCAGAAATAAGTGCCGACATTATTCGTGATGATTGTAGTCCAACCTTGCTTCATCTCCTCTCACAGATTTCACCAAAATTAGGAGACACCTTGCAGGCTTCTCTCATCGGCAACGTCATCACCAGCACCGTGAATCATCGAGCAACAACCTTGAAAGTATCTTTAGGTCTTTTGATGAAGGACAAGAGCCTGATTGATAAGTGTTATGCTTTTGGAATCACCTGCTTGTATGATGAGGTGCTAAGGTTCAAGGCTTCTGCTGCCCAAGCTGCATCCCAGAAAATCAACCTTCGGGGGGTATTCGACAGTGAGACCGGTCTTGTGCAAGCCGTGGCTGATAACTTCGACGCCACCATATCTTCTCCTAATGGCTTGAGATCAACACATTCTCTTGCCCTTCTCCTCACTCAGGTTCAAACAGATGAGGGTCCTTTTTCAGCTGGAAATGAAAAGATTCGGCGTATCAAGAAAGAAGAGATGAAAAATTAAGTATCTCCAGCAATCCCCATCCAGCGCTATACTGGACCAAGAAAACCCCCAATGCCAGTGCAAGATGCAACACGTACAGTACCATCTCTCAAGATGCTTGCTTCTCAACAGGTATCACTGGCAAGGGCAAGAGCAGTTGATTATGACTTCCTGCAAAAGGTCATCTGGGAGAAAGACATACCAGAGTACAATGGCTTTAACACCCGGGCCTCACGAGAACAAGGACACTCATTCATCCAGCGACCAAAGCCATATATACGCCATTAATTGACATGGTTCCATCAGAACCGGATACTATCATGACAGCGATGAATGAAGCACAGAAACTGACTTGCAGTACAGGCCAAGCCTTCACGTTATTCACCAACGATCAACAGCTCCATCGTGTTGCGGTACATGTGCTGTGGGTATACCCGGACAAGTTTCCAAATTTTATTTCACGCCTGGGTGGCATGCATATGTTAATGAGCTTTGTCGGTGCTGTGGGAACTCTCATGTGCAACAGTGGCTTGGAAGAAATCTTGCAATCTGCCTTCGGAGGAGTCCAGAAAATGCTGTCCGGAAAAAAGTTCCCGCACAATGTCCGAGCGTTGCGAATGGTGGTGGAAGAGCTGTTGCGAGAGACATTGTCAAACAATGAGGGTCAAGACGACCTAATGGAACGACTCGACACACAAGCAGCACTCAGCTCAACAACAAAACTTTGGGTCAACAATCTGATCAAGCCGGTGCTCATCATGATGATTTTCATACGGGCAGAGCGTGAAGGGAACTGGCCTTTGCACATGTGGGCAGTTCAACAGATGATCCCCTACTTCTTTGCTTCTGGACATACAAACTATGCTAGGTATGGGCTCTACTACCTACGGTCTATGGAGCGACTTCCTGATGACATCTTGGAGGACTTCTTTCGGGGACAGCATGTCATGCGTCACTCCTGTGGGCTACGGAATGGAATATGGTCAGACATGTTCATCGAAACTACCTTTATGCGGTATGGTAAAGGCCCGGGTGGACTTATTGGGATCACACTGAAACTGAAACCAGCCACTGTGACGAGATGGGCACTGAACCTTCATATCTGCAGCACACTGCTGAAAGGCTTGTCGCTGATGACAGAACAAGGAGGTCAGGTTTCTGTAACGCGCCACAAAGAAGAGAATCCAGGTAGAATAGCCAATGATGCCGAGGACAGATGTAAAATACAAACCAAGCTGAGCGCTTCGATTGATCCACTGAAACCTGAAAGCCATCCTGATCATCTTGTCAATATCGTAACAGGAAGAATCGCCTCCGATAAAGTGAATGTAGCAGAATCACTCGTCATTGGCAACAAACAGATGCAGGAATTTGAATCTACTTGGCCAAAAGAGTTCCACAGTGTTATTCCAAAAAAAGTTGTTACAATGGCTGTGAGCAAGAAGTACATAAAAGTTGATGGTTTGCCTGTCTATGACACTGAGCTCATATACACAAGGGTGATGTGCCTCCAACAGTCCAGGGAAATAGACGTTAAGGATGTACTGTCATACGAACTGTCACCAGTCCCTTCCTCAATGTTTGAAGACAATGGTGACATGAGGATCACAACAACAAAATCCATACTCAAGAAAAAACTACAAGTTGAACGATCGAGTAGATTAGTATGTAGCCCACAGGTAATAACCATTGATGGTTGTGCACTACTTAGGGTTGTACAGTGGCCAGCCAGCGGAACAGTACAAGACTTTGCCAACAACTTCTCCAAGAACATAATCAACCGACTGCTGATGACTGAAGTCCATCTGATTTTTGACCGGTACTATGACGAAAGTGTAAAAAACGTGGTAAAGATAAGCCGTGCTGGCAAGGATGCAAGTAGGCGACACCAGCTTTCACCAGAAACACCACTGCCACCACAGAAAGTGACGCTAACAGTAACAGCAAACAAGGTCCAGCTCATTGACATCTTGTGTGAAGACTTGTCGAAGAAGGTCACAGAACTACCAAGGAACACACCAAAACTCGTTATCACTGCCAAAGACCCAGTCCCCATAGAAGTAAGCAGCGGTACTAAGAGGACGAGACAGGAGCTCAGAACAACACATGAGGAAGCTGATGTTGTGATACCTCAGCGGATGATACAGTTGGCATCAACTGGGATAAAAAGCATATCAGTTGTGTGTGACGACACGGACGTCTTTGTGCTGCTTGTCCATTTCTACCATCAACACAAACTCGCATGTGAAGTAATAATGGTGAGTCCAATTGCTGGTCGACAAATTCTGGACATCAAGGCGACATCACAGCAACAGGGAGGAAATTCAGAGCAACTCCTTGCAATACATGCGATGACCGGCTGTGATACGGTTTCATATATGTGGGGCATAGGTAAGGCAACAGCACTGAAACAGATGCGACTTGGTCATCTGTTACCAAGTCTTGGAGATCCTGATGCAGACATGGATGAAGTTGTTTCCGAGGCCACAAGGTTCATTGGTGCTTGTTATGGATCCAAACAGACAAGCAATATGTCAGCCATTCGTTATGATGTATGGTGCTCCAAGATGTCAAACAAGAAGATTACAGCTGCACCTAAAGTGAAGACGCTTCCTCCCACAACTGAGTCATTCCTTCAGCATGTACGCCGGGCACATTACCAGACGATCATCTGGAAGTCTGCGTTGTCCCCTGACCCACCCAGTCTGGATCCTGTGAGGTATGGCTGGTCGAAGGATGAATCTGGTCATGGGTTGGTCCCAATGACAGTGGCAGACAAGGTGCCACCTGTTCCTATTGAAGTTCTGCAAATCATCAAATGTGGATGTTCGTCAAACACGCCATGCTCAACAGCCAGATGTGGATGTGTTGTGGCCCAACTCGCCTGTTCCATGTTCTGCAGCTGCAACGGGAGTAATGACTGCTGCAATGAGCGAACAAAATCTGGCAACTCCTACGCTGATGAACAACTAGATGACTAGTCCGATGAGACGTAACCGAAAGACCAAGATTCAAAGATTTTGAAAGTCAAATTCATATAATCATAATTCAATGTAAACAATTTTATACTCAATTTTGTGTTTCACCCATTATTACAGTGATACCATAAAGTATTCTTAATATAAGCTTAAAGACAATCTGTTATTTCCTTTCAGCCATCGCATATTTCCATTTTGTATCAAGTATTACTATGTTTATGTGTTGAAAAATGTATATTATGTTCGAAAGAAGGGTATATTGGCTTAAAGATGAATGAACATATCACAATATGATATTGTATAGGACAAATAAACGTGTTGTGTGTACAGTACTTGTGTGTATTCAGCATGAGGATTTAATACTGTCCGAAAATTAGGCATATTTTGATTAACGATTAATTTTGTTTAAATGTGTATAAAAACTTTTCCCCAAGGGTGCGACTTTGGCACCCTCTTGATTTATTATCAGTAGATATCAAACGCCTTGAAACAACAATAAAAATTGTATATACCGAAAAACACACCTCAGCCCAAAATCATACTTTCGCCGCTGGACTATTACTATTGACAAAGAAATGAGGTATACATAAATGACCTTGATTTAGGTATAACTAGTAGGATAAGTAAATTTGCAGACAATACCAAAATGGGGAGAACAATTGATTCAGATAGAGATATAGAGTGCCTCCAAAGGGATCTAGATACCTTACACGAATGGTCAGTAAATTGGCAGATGAAGTTTAACATTGAAAAATGCAAGGTATTAAAGATAGGGAAGATGCATACAAATGTTAAATATAAACTAGCTAATATGGAATTAGAAAACTCGAATTGTGAGAAAGATCTAGGTGTGTTTGTTAGCAATGATTTAAAGCCTAGAAAACAGTGTATAAGCGTTCGTAACAAGGCAAACAGGATTCTCGGGTTCATCTCTAGGAGTGTAAGTAACAGAACTGCTGATGTTATCTTAAAACTTTACTTGTCATTAGTGAGACCCCATATGGATTATGCTGTTCAATTTTGGTGTCCTTATTACAGAATGGACATAAATTCATTGGAGAGAGTACAACGTAGAATGACAAAAATTATCCATAATATTATAAATCTTCCGTATAAAGAAAGGTTGAAGAAATTAGGCTTACATTCGTTAGAGAGACGCAGAGTTAGAGGGGATATGATAGAGGTGTTCAAGTGGGTTAGTGGGATTAACAAAGGGGACATGACAAATGTACTAAAGCTCAGTGATAGCGAAAGAACTCGTACCAATGGTTTCAAATTAGATAAATTTCGTTTCAGAAAAGATATAGGCAAATATTGGTTTGGTAACAGAGTTGTAGATGGGTGGTGTTATGCCCTGCTTTTCTACAGGATTAACTTGGGTAATGTGAGTTCTAACTGACTGGGTATATAAGGCTGCATGCACAAAACAAGGTATGAGGAATAGAGAACACAAAATAAACACACGGTAACAAGACACACGATTACGTTTATTGATATACACACTTCTGAATACTCGTGCAAGGCAAATTATAGAATTGAACAACACTAGCATAAGTGGATCTGGATGGAGCCTAGTCTCCCACTTCCAACGTTCAGGTATTAATCTTCTGATCACTGGCTTTAATTCACAAGTTTATATACTGGAGACCATCAATGTTACTTATAGATTCATATTCACTGTTAGATTTATTACTGGTAGCTCTGGTGCACAAGTAGTAGTTCACAGACTAGATTAGACACGCGTATTTTAGAGCACGGGAATTCTAGTAACCTCAGGGGGTACTGATCTAAGTTTTATATTCTTGTATCAGAAATACATAGAACGCAAATCAGTGGGCGAACATTCAGATATCACTAGGGTTTCACTTCTATGTAATAATATCTGGGTATATGGGTAATTACGAGAGTTAATATCGCCTGTTAATTAATAAACACTGATACGCTTAGCACTTCCTAATGGAATGGTTATATATTAATTATACTGGGGCAAAGATATAGCCACTTCGTAGAAATATTAATAAGTGAGTCTCTAAATAGTACTGTAACACTGTAGTACTGATAGAGTGAATCTTGGGTAGTATTTGATTGGTCTGGTCCTGGTTATCTTGCGTCCGTGATGTTGGGGGCTAACGACTGGTTCCGCGGCCGTCTAGGTGGTCCATATGTAGGAAGTTCTCAAGTACGTGGACAGGTCCTTCTATCCAAATCTGCCACGGAATCTGCCAGCTCTGGAACTCAATTCTCAGCAACCAACAATGATAGAGCTCGAGGTCGACTCTGGTGACCAACCTGGGTTGGTGTCTATCTTTCAACTGATTTTACTGGGGGCTGGAGCTGGGTTTATAGGCTCGGTTTTGGACCCTGTAGGCCATAGGGATCTCGAGTCTTATGGAATTATTTGAGCTCTCAATAGATACGGGGACTAGGTAAGGTGGTGATTACTGTTGTGGCACATGGCTATAGGGAGCCTTCATAATGTGATATAACTGAGCCTTAGTAAGAGGTACTATTTTGGCTATACTGGAAGTATTGAGGGAAGGGAGACTGGATCTACTTTGCGAGGAGGACTGGGACAGCTGTGATAGGAGCGTCTCTCTTATATTGCTCAGTCTTCATTCTATGGTATAGCTGAGGTGCTAATTTGATTATCCGAGTATGCAAGAAAGGTGAATGGGTTATTGTGGGTTAATAGAGGTTAATAAAGGGGTTAGTCATGCATGGTTAGTTCATTGATAGGAAGAATTCCTGTGCTACCTGGCAATGACCCGGAAGTCAAAACAGGGGTCAGGTATACCTCCGCAGGGGTGGGGGTCTCCCTCCTCGGGTGGGTAAAAAAGGGGTAGATGCGCGCCCTCTCTCTGTGATGGTCGTCCGGCGGCTGTGGCTAGGGGCTTGCCATATCACCAGTGTTTGTAATAACCCTCTGTTTATGAGACAGATGTGGGTGTTCGTAATACCAAAACCGAAGGTGCCTTGACTAGCTGGTTTAATCGGTTGGGTTGTTAATTGCATGGTTTGCTGGATGTGGTGGAGACTGGGTTGCTAACTCTGCCACATTTATCTGGAAGTATGGCAATAGAAGTTAGTCACTGGCGAGGCGGCTAGCCTCGCACTGACGATCATTGGGTACAGGGTTGTGAATGGGTTGTGAGAGAATAGATGGCATGCTAAGGGTTAGTAAAGTTCTAATGTTGTTCCGTCCTACTAAGGGAAGGTAGGCTGGATAGGAGTATATATATAAAAGGTTTGAGAACGTTAGCAACGGAAAAATCAAGGATCTTCAGGAGGTATGATGGAGAGGCTAGGTCGGAAAGGAGTCGAGGAGCGTGGGGGGTTAATGAGAGGGAGAAGGTTCAGGGGGCTACGTGGAAGTTTGACCCTAAGGTCTCCGGGCGTAGGGGTGGCATTAGACTACAGTTGATATTGGAGTTTGGGGGTTAATGACAGTGAAAGTATGTTAGCCAAATGCTACCGGGGGATGAGAAAATACGGGGTGGTATATGAGTCTGGAAAGGATAGAATCATGTGGACTGTGGGCGGTGGGGAAAAGGAGGTTAACTGTAGGTGTGTGCTTGACTGTGGATAAAAGTAGGGAAAAACATGGTGTATTATTACTCGTCAATACGATGGTTATGGATACTGTTAATCTGACACTATTTCTTGCTGATCTAGTTGTCCCTGGGAACTGCGTTTTCTATGAAATATAGACCAAAGAAAAGCGGCAGTTCGTAGGGGTACTTCGTTATTGTTTCGTGGTAGATATAGGTTATCTATACAATCTCTGGTTGGGGTAAGAATTAGAGTTACTGCATGGTGGCTAACATCTTCAGTCATTATCTCTGTCTAGGTTTTACAGGAATAATGGTTATATATACAATGGTGTACCCGTGGGTATCATAGTTTCTTATCAATTATGACATGGGGGTTAACATATTACTTCTCGGATGGAGGAACATACATAGATTTATGGGGGCGGTTGGTCTTCAGAAACTTAGTCTGGCAAGACAAGGTATTTTTAGGGGGTGAACATATTACTTCTCGGATGGAAGAACATACTTAGATTTATGGCTGTCTGAACTGGTTGGCATTGGCTCAACCTAGGGACAGGGCATGGGTGTATTAAATGAATGTGTATTCATGTTCATCATCATGTAGGTAGAATCTGGCGGGTAAGAGGTGTAGGACACGAAGCAAAATAGAGTAGTGTGGACTGTGGATACGAAGGAGGTGATTGGAAGACGTATAACAATTGTGGAAAAGTAAATGGAAGAGATGAACACAATGGCGGATAAAGATAACTAACCTAAGGATTGAATACATAGATTTATGGGGCGATTGTTCTTCAGAAACTTAGTCTGGCAAGACAAGGTATTTTAGGGTATGTTGATATTGACATCCTAACTTAGGGACAGGGCATGGGTGTATTAACTTTAAGGTGTATTTATGTTCATCATCATGTAGGTAGAGGTGTAGGACACGAGGGGTAGTGTATACGCGAGGTGTGGGAAAGGTCAGTGTTTAGAAGGGGTAGGCAGGTGTGGTTTGGAGCTGCTTAGCCCTGCGGGCTTCGGCCTGTCTGAACTGGTTGGCTCGGTCACCTGGTCCTTTCGTTCTGTGGGCCTTTCTTTCTGGTGTTTCTGTGTGGTGTTCGCTCGTGGCTTCTGTGGTGGGCTTCTCGTTCTGGGGCATTTTAGGTGGAATGGACTACCAAGTGCTATAGTGGGACGAAAAACGGTAGGGAGCTTTAAGATAAAATTGGATAAGCATATGGACAAGAAGGGTTGGGTGTGAAGGGGGATCAGCCGGGTTGGGCCAATCAGCACTCTGCAGACCCCCGTAATCCTGCGTTAATCTCTAACCGTTTTGGTAAGATGATCCTCAGGGTATTAGAGTGTTGAGCCTATAATTGGGCTTTGTAATTGGGGTTATGTGGGACAGGGATCTGCCTTGCTTAGGCCAATCGGCTTTCTGCAGACTCCCATTTTCTTATGTTCTTATGTTCTTAAAGGTCTTAAAATCAACAAACTAATGGGGCAAACATCTTAAAATCTGAAAACTAATGGGGCTAAACATGAGGGAGAAGGGGATCTAGAAAATGACCCATCTCCCCTTAACTACGCCCCTAATTATCGGGTGATGGGACAAACCTATCCCCCACAAAAATTAACATGTCATTATCTCTCAAACTCCATTTAGGGGGGTCACCTGCCTTTTTTTCTCTCCTTTCGACACCTGGATGGGGATAAACGTCTTAAAATAGTAGGCTGAATGGAGCTGAATGGATACAAGACAGAGAAAGAGAGAAAAGGAGATAACAAAGGCAGGTGACCCCCTTAATGTAGTTTGAGAGATAATGACATGTTAATTAGGGCGTATTTAAGGGGAGAGGGGTCATTTTAAGGTCAACCCACTTAAATTACACGAAATTTGGTCACACTCGATGTCTACTTTATCATCGTATAGATGTAGTTTGTATCGACACATGACTTTTAGAACCCATTATATTTGGGGAAGGTACCTTAATTACCGACTTGCGAGTTTCGTTCTATAAGGAAGTTGGAGCTGTAGACAACGATATTTAACAGAATGTACAGCTATAATACGGTCGTATTACATATATAAATACATAAACCCCAATTCAGCATACCATTTATCCATCAGAAACGTACATTATTATTGCATTTCTGTTTAATATTGATGTTCTCGGCTCCAACTTCCTTATGGCCTGAAACTCGCAAGTGGTCAATTGGGGTTTGGAAAGATGACCCTATGCCTATTTTGGTGGTTATCGCACAACCACTGAGCTCTATGTAAGGTCACAGTCTACAAATAAGTAACACCCCGTTCTTAACATTAATCATCAATTACAAACCCCAATGTACCTGAATAAACTAATGAAAGCATAATGGTCCTCCCGGGATTCGAACTCGCGACACCACACCCAGAACATAAGCACCTAAACCTGGACTGTATCTGTGGACTGTGTGTATAAGGTCAGGTCAGTGCACACAACACCAAGGCAATTGGCCACTTTCGAGTTTCAGGCTATAAGGAAGATGGAGCTGTAGATATCGATATTTAGCCGAATTACCAGTTGTAGTAAAATTATAAACTCACCCATAGACTGACTCACCCTATCAAATTAAACATACTTTTTATCCATCTGTGACCTACATTATTATTGCATTTCTGCTTAATACCGATGTTTACAACTCAAACTTCTGTATAGCCTGAAACTCGCAAGTGGTCAATTGCTCGCATGACAGAGACATGAGCTGGATTATATATAGACATTCTTAATTGTTGCTATCCTGTGTATCCTAAACTAAAAATCAGTCATTGAATCTCAGTTCTCTGTAATTAATAGTTGTAGTGCACGGACTTGATGTTTCATTAGATTCTCGGTCAAATTATTAAACGCTATTAGTTAGCTTGGGAGGGCTTTTCCACAGTATGAGTTATACAATGTTTTGCCCTAATTAACTTTCTTTCTATATCTGATTACTTTACTTTTCCTACCTACCAGTCTACCACGAAACGATATTATTAAATTCAAGAAAGGTTGGTTGAATGTTTTTTACACTCATCTCCATGGCCTGCCAATCCCCCCCCCCCCCCCCCTTTGCAATGACAGATATCAGTGATGCAGTAGACCAGTGTCTTATTTACAATGTGAATGCTGGCAACTGATTATAGCATGATCGAGCTGATTAAACTGGTTACAGATAACACTTGATACACATCCACAGCCAGTCCAACAGTACGATAACATTCTACAAGCACCTCACTCACCATACACAACAATGGACAGTTCGGCTAGCTAGTGACTCTCCTCCGAAAAAAACCCTAATCAATCCATAGAGGTGATTCATTCGTGGTCACCCCCTAGAGGATCAAGGTGGCTGGCAATAAATGCATCCTGTAGTCAACTGTAGCAGGTGCAGTGAAGGAAACTCTGCCCAACAGGAAGTGAGAGAATACCTTCACTACCATTATCACTTCACTATCTCCATTATTACTTCACCAGGTCTAAGATGGATATGGCAGGTATACAGAATCAGATAAGATAATGCGATTCTACTCTCTTTCTCATATATCTTGAGGATAGCAGTTTATCTGTATTGCAAAGTATTTTATTTTTTTTTTTAATTCACCTAAATCTGTTTGTTTACTTCTTCCGTGAACCATGCATGAAGACTATGTGAATGGTTTCTTGGTTGTACCATTCTTGTTATATCGGCTAATGGAAGACGCGGAGATTATGATAGAAGGCCTATGTGATCGTTTGATAGAATTTGGCGATTGCTTTCATATGGTAATTACATAGATATCCTATAATTGAGGGGGGGTGGGGGGAAATGTGTTACTCGCATCCATGCTCGCACCCCTTTCCTCACCCCCACCCCTCTCATCTCTCTCTGACTATCCACCTATCAATAGTATTTTGGGGTCTCACCTCATCGGACATGAGGTGGAGCACACCTGTAGGCCTACACGTAACATATAGTGGAGCAGATAAGTGCAAAAATAGTTCACTTAATCATGCAAGCATGACATTTGGCACAAATGTTCATTAGAGTCCACTCTTTCAAAAAAGGGCGTTAGCTACGCAAAAATCCAAGATGGCTACCATTTTTTCAAGATGGCCGCCGTCTACACTAAGAATTACTAATAATTACTTTGTAAGTTGTAACTACTTCAAGTAAAACAATTTATTTCAATTCAAAACCCCACTTTATATGTCATAGAGTCTGAAAGAGATCTCCTATTTTTTTTTAAAAAATTTTTTAATGCTAAATCAAACCAAAATTGCACCCGCAAAACTAATATCATTCGTATCTTTGCGACTAATAAAGATGCCAGTATACATTTTTATGACAAAATTAATTTGTTTTTATTACAGAACCAAAAAATACATAAATCTAATGAAAGTTTTAGCAAAAGACAGTCGAAATTATACTTGAACTCACCACTGCACCCAGGATAACAGAGAAACTACACTTCACATTTGCAACTGCACAAGGCTGTGCATGTGAGACCAAGCCTGTAGCATTTGCACCTGCCACGGCAGCCAGACTTGCAGCCACACTTAGTGAGCTGTTCACAACTCTTTGCAATGGGAGAGTTGGCTGTCCAGAAGACTTTCCATTCTTCGCCAATCTTCTCCCATCCCCAGTCAGCTGGACTCTCTGCTTCTGGCTGGCGCAGAATTGCCTGAGCCCACACACAGCCTGCCTGATATGCTGCACGTTTAGTGTGTTGAATCAGAGCTGCTCTGGTTGGAGGGATGGCTTCATAGGGTCTCTGCTTTCTGGCAAACAAGTCCAGTCTAGCCTCATCCACACCATCTGCAATGCTGGACCTGTCATACATGAGGACCACAAACTTCTCTAGAATCTTCATGTCATCATCCTCAATGGTTGGTGGGTGCTGGCTCAGTTTGGAAAATACTGGAGTTACCTCTGGGAAAATGTCCCATGTCTGCCAAGCTGTCTTCTTTCCTTTATTTCTAAAAGCTGAGACCACATCACAACCTATAAAAGCATGGAAGAACAACATGCCTTTGGCCTTCTCTTGACCAACATAGTTGTGCAGGTTGTGAATGCCAATCCATCGAAGGCTCTGACCTTGGCCAAATATGAGCCACAGCTACTGCAGACCCATGCTTTGCAGAGTTGGGAACATACTCAGGCCAATGACAAGGACATCTGTGTCATTGGCTTTGACTAGGATAGATTTGCTCCCTTGTCCTGCAGCATATCTGGCATCGACAAAGATGCGGCTGTCTGCCTCCTCATGAGAACATTCGTGCAGTTCAGTCAGACTCACTTTGTGTGTGCTAAGTGCTTGGGGTCCCTTGGTCACAATAACCAAGTTTGGTGCAGACATCTGGACAATCTTGTCTGCCAGGAAGTGAAACAGCTCCGACTTATTGTCATTGTGCCTCAGAAAGTTGTGCCAGTTTTAGGGAATGCTATTCTTTTCTGTCACCTTGCGTCTCCCCCCTTGTCCTCTTTTGGACCTTGTGTCTGCTTTCAGACTTGATGGACTGTACACATCAAAGACAACATGTGTTGTCTTGTATGTATTGGCATAGGCACTAATCCTTGGCAGAAAGTCAAGGGCTGCATATTCTGCAAATGTCTTAGACCTTTTGGGTGGCAGTGCATGGATCAAAGCTGAACCATCAATGATGATGTCATCTGCCTCTGACTCTTGGTCTGGAAGCGTGATGTGTTTCTCAAGTATGGAGGTCAGTTGGGACTTCTGACAGCTATAAATCTTTCCACCATCACTTAGAGACGCAGGGAATGACTGATTTTCGTGCTGAAAGAACTCCTGCAGGTCGCACTCCCTGATCTGACAGATGAACAGCTTTGAAAAAAGCTGACAGTCTTCTTTCAGCTGCTTCTGTTTTGATGCTTCTTTAACAGGCTTATCTTGACAGAAGAAGTTAAGTCTCTCCCTACTTGATGGGCTCATAGAATGATGTTGGATTATCTTCCAATCTTTTCACAAAGTCTTGGTATTGTGTCCTACCTTTCTGCAAGTGACTGTGAACAAGCTCAGCAGAGCTGGGATGAGCTACATCTTTGGTGTCAATTGAGAATAAATCTACACTGTCTTCCTGGAAAGGGTTTCCCAAGTCTTGCAGGACCTGAGAGAGTTTCTGGACCCTTTCTAGGAATGTCTTCTGGGCATGTGGTGTCTGCTCATGGTGAAGAGAGTGATCGCTGGCCTCTTTTGTTTGGCCACCATATTGGACGCCATCTCTTTGTTTTAGTACTTGGAATTGAAAGCGTGACAAAAATAACTTTAATAAAGAACAAATTGGTGATTGAATGGGATTATAAACCATGATAAATGCATCAGTAACACCCATATTCTCGAAGATAATGCAATTGGCCAATGAATGGCAGCCATCTTGGAAAAAGAGGCAGCCATCTTGGATTTTTTGTGTGGCTAACGCCCTTTTATGAAAGAGTGGTCCTTTGAGAATGTCTGTGCCAAATATTATGCTTGCATGATTAAGTGAACTATTTTGGTGTATTTTTGCATTTATCTGCTCCACTAATAAGGGCAAGATCCAACAAGGCTATGGGGTTTATGTGCGGGAACATATACAATTAATAGCATACTAAAAGCAAAGCAGACATAAATAATATACCAACAATATTAATAATACAAAAATATTCTTCTGCTGACATATAACACTAACACTGGCACACACTACCCATACGCTCGCTCGCGCACACACACACACACACACACACCACTTCAATAACAAATATGGAGTATAGCTAGACACCTCATTTACCTTCCACAGGCTGCAAAGGGCAATGATTTGGAGATAATAATAATAATAATAATAATAATAATAATATTTATTCAGTTAGCAATTTACAGAGTTGGTACCACATAGTATGTTACAAAGATGACATGTAGGCTACCAGCCCTGCATAATTCCAACTAAGGATAGCCCAATAAGGCCGTTAGGCATATTTCCATTGGGGTCCTTGAGATGAGAACCACGACCAAGTGTAGCATAGCATAAGCCTCCCTCGAAAATTTACTTTACCACTTCTAAAATTATGAGCAGTGTCGATATAAAGGCCAGTCCTAATGGGGTGCGTTAACCCTGATCAAACACGATCGCTTCTGATTCAACAAATCGGCGATCACTGCGATCAATGAACTGACTAGAGGACAGCTCCCAACTTCAATACCAAGAGCCCAAGAGGAAAGTAGGTGGCCAAAGAAGGTATACAGATGGGCGGGCGAGGAAAGTAAATGGAACAGAGAGTGCAAAAGAAGGTTACACTTACACTTAGTTACACTTAGTTGTATTCCGTCCGTTAGTGACACAGTTGAGCTGGGGCTCCACTGCGACCGGGGGGGAGGATAAATATAAAACAGGACCGTGTGGGAGGGGAATTTAGAAAACGAAATGGGAGAGAGGAGTGGGTCATACTGGAAAATGGGAGAGGGTGTATCAGAGAGATAGAGAAAGGGATAAAAGAGGAGTGAAGGGGTAGAAAACAAAGCCACGCTGTCATTATTACAGAGAGAAGGAAACACCAGCTAGAGAGCTTTTCTATGATGAAGGATGGGGATCTAAACTGCTGTTTAAAGCAAGGACAGGATCCCTAGAGACGAATGAGAGAACCAGGAGATGGAATGGAATGGGACCGCACTGCAATCAATGCGAAATGGGAGGAGACCCAATAGTAGAGGACGTAGAGCATATAATAACGGAGTGTACAAGATATGATGAGGAGAGAGACGAGTTGGAGGGATACATGAGGAATAGAGTTGGGAGATAGGGTGGGAGGAGGTAAAGCAGAGAGACGATAGAGGGGTAGGGGCACTGTTGGGGTTAGCACAAGAGATGGAAACACAAGACATGGAGATGATGAAGAGGATACTAGAAAAGATATGGAGGAAGAGAAATGGGTAGGGGGGGGGGGGGTCGGCGGTGAGAGGGAGGGGGGAGGAAGTGAGGGGTAGGTATATCACAAAAAAAACTGTCCCTTAAACTATCCTTCTACTCTAAACTTTCCCTCTTACTAACGTTTCTGAGCCAGTACCGATACAAAGGTCAGCCCTGTGGATCTGCACGGTCTGCCGCCTGCGGGCAGTGCGGGCGAGAAGAAGAAGAAGAAGAAGGGTTCTAAAGAAGAAGGAGAAGAGGAGTTTGTGGTTCCGCTGCATGTTTTTTGCAGTTGCAGATTTATTTATATGAATATTAGCCTCCATGGGTGACAATGATAACGACATGAGTCCTATGGATTCAGATGAAGATACAGTTGAAGCAGAGAAACCTAGGTCTTCTCCACAAAAGGTTGTAGCGTATCCTTTTAAATATAGGCTAGCCTAGGCGAATTTTTATGGGCGAACTGTTGTGTTCATCTCTTGTCACCTCTTTTTCCTTTCTTGTGTCTCTTGCTGATTCTCCCTACCCCTTGTGGAATTAAGGGCTGGCTACTGACTGACTAGTCAGACTAGACATAAGACGACTCCCTAGGCCTATAGCCAAGTGGAGCGTTTTTGTTTTTGTTTGTTTTTAAGGTAAATCTACAGTTATACTACCCCTGCCCCACTACCCCCACCACCTCCCCCCTTCAAAACACGCCTTTTAGCGTGTTTTTGGATGGTTCAGCAGACGCAGAAAGTGGAAAAATCATATTGGTACGATTTTAGTTACTAGACACCTATTTGACAGGTACCACCGAGGATTTAATACATATTTGTTTTCGGTTTCCACGCATCCAACACCAAGCTACACCTTTTTCTGGTCCGGTAATAGTATTGAAAACGATATAATAACTTTTTAAATGTAGTTTTCGACGAGAATAAAACGGGGCGTTTGGGCCGAAAATCGGCGGCGGGGGGAGTCCGTCGTCGCTTCGGATCGTCGCGGTTTGTTTACCCAGGACGGTCGAGGTTACTACGGCCAGCTGTTATACTTGCCCCCTGCTGGCTACATAGATGACGATTATTATAATTCACGGGGGGGATGAGGGGGGGCAGAGCCCCCCCTCAACCCTTTCCTGTATCCCACGCCCTATAACGCAAGTTTTTATCAAAAAATTTACCCAACAAGCTTAGCCATTTTAAGTCGACCGCCAAGGCGGCGGGATCGGGAAGTCACTCCGAGCGTAAAGTAAACAAAGCGACGCTACTTCCACGAACGCAACCGAGTTGTCTTTATATTTCGTCTCATATTATCATTATTAAAGTGTCCCCATTGCTTTTTTAGTGTTTCGTACACCAGAAAAGGGTGTAGCTTGGTGTGGGATGCGTGGAAACCGAAAACAAATATGTATTAAATCGTTGGCGGTACCTGTCAAATAGGTGTCCAGTAACTAAAATCGTACCAACATATTTTGATAAAAAATTATCACCAACCAGATAGGCCTAAGAGTTTTTCAGGTAATTTGTTGTTGTTTTTTATTTTTTAATTGATATAGGGCCTACAGTGTTGTTTATTACCGAGGACCGTCGCATTTTAGTATTTTTAACATTAGCCTAACCTAACTTAACTTAACCTAACCTAACCTAACCGAAAAGTAACCCGTCTCCGCGACGGTCTAAACTCCCCCTCACCATCCTCACGTTCCCTGTTTATGGGTTTGCGAAGGTTTGTAAAATTGTAATACTTCAATGTATCTATTTCAAGTCAAATATACATTTCCGCGCATCATCAAACCATACTAAGTCTACTACTAATAATATTAACCCATTAGCCCATTAACCTATGATTCTTACCTCGGAAAATGACCGAATTGGCGAAACACAGGTACTTCCTCCATTTCCCAACTGTGGCCATAGCCCAGTTATCACCAATTATATATTCCAGATCCAAACTATCAATGACAAGCCCACTAACATCAAGATATGGCATAGAGGTGACTACAGAGAGATTCACCTTATTTTGGAGGATATTGATTGGGATTTTGAATTTGCCCACCTCAATGTTAATCTAATGTTTTCTCGTTTTACAGACATACTTATGCCCTTAATTAACCGTTTTATCCCTACAAAGAGTTTCAATAACTTTTCTTGTCCTCCATGGCCTGTCAGACCCCCTATATTATTAAAAAATACCAGACATAACTTTTGGACCAATTATAAAGAAACTCGTACACAGTTTGGTCGTAACTCTAACCAGGCTAAGGACGCCCTGGATCAGTTTTTAGATATTAATTATCAGTACAAAAATTATGCCATCCATAGTCAGTCCAGGTATGAGGCTTCACTGATTGACCATCTCACAACCAACTCTAAAATATTCCATTCTTATATCCGGAAAAAGAAGGTGGGTAGACCCAGTATTGGCCCACTCAAGTCTTCCACAGGTAACATCATTCATGATGCAGGGGCTATGGCTGAACTATTTGTGTCTTCCTTTGCCAGTGTTTTTTCAACATCTGCTCCCACCTCCCCTGCCTCACATCAGGTAACAGACAGTATATATAATTCCAGATATCAATATTAATCTTAATGATGTTATATCTGTTCTCAACAAACTTGATACGTCCTCATCGATGGGTCCAGGCGGTATCCACGCCCACCTACTCAAATCCTGTGTCCATACCCTTGCATATCCTCTTTTGTTGATATACCGTGCCTCATTGGTCTCTGGAACCCTCCCTTCTGGCTGGAAGAGTTCCTCAGTTGTGCCCATTTTTAAAAAGGGTTCTCGCTACAATCCACTAATGTATAGACCAATCTCTCTAACTTCCATCTGTTCAAAGTCCTTGGAACGTATTATAACTAAATTTATCTATGAATATCTTGACTCTAACAATCTTCTCAATAAGGACCAATTTGGATTCAGACCAGGCAGATCATCCAAGGACCAACTCCTTCTTACTTACAAGGACATCACCAAATGGATGGACCAGGGTTATAATGTTGACTTGATCCTGTTTGACTATTCCAAGGCCTTTGACGTGGTTAATCATGACATTCTGATCACCAAACTTTATAGCTTGGGAATTAGGGGTAGGGTACTGGACTGGATTAGGGACTTTCTCCATAACCGTATTATGCATGTCAAAGTAAGTAATCATTTTAGTTCTTTCAGGGATGTGCTTAGCGGAGTCCCTCAAGGCTCTGTCCTTGGTCCCCTGCTTTTCCTCATATTTATCAATTATATTACTCGTAATATTAATTCGTCTACCAAAATATATGCTGATGATTTGAAACTGTATGTAAAAATCAAATATGATAACCTCTTAAATTTTCTTAATTGTATGTTTGCTTGCCAGTCTGATATAAACGTGCTTGCTAAGGTCTCTAAATCCTGGGGCCTAACGATGAACCCAGATAAATGTGTCCACCTAAGATTTTGTAGGAAAGAAATTGATTGGGATGACCTGGGTCATTCTGGCAGATACTATCTTGACAACTCCTTAATCCCTATTAGAGACTCTGCATCCGATCTAGGAATTTTAATAGATTCCTCCCTTAAGTTTGATACACACATCTCTAATATTGTCCACAAGGCTGGAGGACTCGCCCATAGTATCCTAAGGTCAACTGTCAACCGGGATGCCTCCTTTATGATGCCACTATTTATTTCCCATATTCGTCCCATATTAGAATATTCTTCCTCTCTGTGGAACCTTGGGTATTTGGGGGACCTAAGACTACTGGAGTCTGTTCAGAGACGCTGGACTAAATCTATTGGGGGTCTCGAGAATCTTGATTATGGTGAGAGATTGAGGATATTAAACCTATTTTCCATTAAGGGTAGACTTCTTAGGCATGACATAATTAAGTACTGGCAAATATTTCACGGTCTCTGCTCAATTACTCCTGAAGATGTTTTTGATCGTCCCTAATATTTTGCAACCAGGGGTCACCCATATAAAATTGCTCACTCGAGATGCCAGCTTGAAATAAGAAAAAGATTTGTTAATCTTAGATATGTGTCTCTGTGGAACTCTTTGCCCACAGAATTGGTATCCCTGACTAACCTATTATCTTTCAAGGCTGCCCTTTCCGACTATCTTGCAGGAGTTTTATATGAATATTCATGATTTTGTTCTCGATGTCACACCTTCTGGCCTCCTCAACCACTTATACTTGTACTGTACCTTGTTTGTTAATGTAGCTGCTTATGATGCACTTTCCAGTCCATAGATTTCTATACTCCCTGTTTATACTACAAATTTTAAATTATCTTTGGGCTGGCGCATCAGCAGTGTGTGGCTTCCGTGGACCCTGACCTACCACTTAGCTCTGGGGTCTGGGAAGCCCACCAGGTAAGAATACCAGGTAAGAATACTACTAATAATATTAACCCATTAGTTCCAACAGAATAGCGACAAAATAGGGGTAGTATAACTGTAGATTTATCGTTTTTAATTATAATATATAGCCTAGGCTAGGCTAGCCTAGGCCTACTATATATATATATATATATACACACTGTATATATATACCGGTATATATATATATATATATATATACCCGGTATATAATACAGTAGCCTATATATATATATATAATATAGCCTATATAATATACCGGTATATATATACCGGGTATATATACAGTACTGTATACCAGTATAGGCTAGGTTGAAGTGCCGGAGGATCCGGAGACCTTTTGGCAAGGATGTAGTATTCGGGCGTACCGCGGACGCTCGCGAACGTGTTCCCGTCTATTTTGACTGCCGTGGGATACAATAATAGGTTAAGGGGGGGGGGGCAAATAACAGAATACATAGGGCGTCAAAATAGACGGGAACTTAACAGCGAGCGAACGGCCTATGTAAACATGACAACCGTACGCCTTTCAGACCCCTTTTCACCCTGGCGTGTAACCTATTTTACTGTCGGGCGGTACAGGCAAGGGATGTGAGGAGATTGCCCAAACATCTCCACATGCCGAGTGCCGAGAACTGAACTCGGTCCTCCCGATTAAAAACTGAGCGCTCTACCAATGTCGCTACAGGCCACCACTAAAGTGGAGTGTATCGAGAAATCCTAAGTGACAGCCTGCTGACAACAGCTCGATGTTTGACGTTTAATATTCAAAATTTGAATGTCAAAAAAGTTATTGACAATAGCTCGATATTTGATGTTTGATATTTGTAGGCCTTTGTCCAATTCAAATTTCAAAAAGGTACTTGAATGTCTAAAAAGGTACTGACAATAGCTCAATGTTTGAAGTTTGATAAAGTATTCAAAATTTGAATGTTGTTGTTGTTGTTCCCCAGGCTGCCTGGCCGAACAGCCCCAAGGTCCCGAGCAAGGCCAAGGCCATAGAGCGCCCCCACAAAACCCTCCCTGCTTACCACTAACAAAACCCAGGTGACCGAAGCCACTCTAAGGCAGGGAGCTGAGGAGGGCGCGGAAACGCCCGAGAAACCAAAGCCCCACCCAAGGCCCTGTGCCCCTCAGCAATTATGAAGGGAAAGTTGAGGGGCAAGGGAAAAATGTGACGCTTTGGCTCCCAATCTGCCAACTTTTAGGTTGGCAGTAGCGAGGTCGATCCACGGAAAAGACGCCGTCACTTGAGATCTAGAAGATATATAAGTAAAAGGAACAGTCAGAGTAAGCTATGGGTATGGCAGAGATCGCTCAGCTCTCACTCTGATAGACCAGCCCATCACCACATGACTAGAACCCAATCCTCTCAGCATCAGCTAGGAAAGGCCCTAGAAAGCCGCCTTTGGCGGGGGGATAGCTCCCCTACTTCAACTCCTTTCAGAGTTGGGCACCCGCCATTTGAATGTAAAAAAAGGTACTGACAATAGCTCGATATTTGACGTTTGCGAAGGTCAAACTAGATTTGTTTGATATTCGGTAGAAGCGAATGTCGTACAACAAACTGACAAAAGCTTGACATTTGACATTCGCGTATGTCAAAATAGATCTGTTTGATATTCGATAGAAGCTGAGCTGGCTGTTAACCGCGCATAAACATAACATAAGAACATAAGAAAATGGGAGTCTGCAAAAAGCCGATCGGCCCACACAAGGCAGATCCCTGCCTGTCACACCCAACCCCTATTACATAACAACATAAGGTCATAAGATCGCGGGAAACTGCATATGGCCATGCGGCCCACATGAAGCAGCTCCCATTCACACCCAGCCCATATCACCCATATGGGAATCCAACTTATGCTTAAAGCTTTCAACTGTTTTTGAGCTAATTACTGTTCTGGGCAGTGCATTCCACATGTTAACAACTCTATTTCCAAACCAGTGCTTTCCTATAAGTCTTAAAAGTCACCAAACACAACTTAAATTCTATTCTTGCTCTTACTGGCAGCCAGTGCAGTTCGATGTGAAGAGATGTAGTAGGAGTTCTAGGTGTAACACCAAAAATTAGTCTTGCGGCCCTGTTAAGAACAGACTGAACTTTCTTCAAAATATAATTTGGAAGACCCACCAACAGGGCATTGCAATAATCAACACGAGAGAAGACCAATGAGTGAACCAACGTCAGGAGGCAACGTCTGGTTATAAACGGCTTCACCAAATAGAGATTTCTGATGTGCAAGTAACAACTTTTAACTATCTGGTTTACATGCTCTTTGAAATCTAATCGGGAGTTCACATATACACCCAGATTTCGAACAGAGTTGGCCGGTCGCAGCTGAGATCCACCCACATTGATGGAGAGGGCACCTACTATATCATCAACTCTTCTATTTCCTCGGATGATGAGAATATCAGTTTTACCATCATTTAGTTTAAGTTTTCTCGCTCTCATCCACTTCTTGATATCAGACATCAACAATTCCATCTTACTCCGTATATCAACTATATTTGTGATTCTCACATAAATCTGGGTGTCATCTGCATAAAAGTGAAAGGTGACATTATGTGCACGAAGCAGAAGAGACAAACTGCTAATATAAATTATAAATAGGATAGGACCTAAAACTGAACCCTTTTCGTCTTGATGAACCATGGGCTTTCCAGCAGTCTTCTTTCTTTGAGAGGTCTTTCTCCTACATGGCTCCGAGGTTGTATAACAGGTTGCCGCTGTCCATGAGACAACTGAGTTCTGTTGAATGCTTCAAGAGACAACTTAAGACTTTTCTCTTTGAGAGAAGCTATGATCTTGAGAGAGGTGTCATGACAGATGGCTATAGAGTTTAGGCTATTTTGCCACTGCTAGTGATTGTTGAGTGTGTGTTGTATATAAGCCTTCTTTTGATGCATTGATTTTTGTTCTTTTTTCTTTCTCTTTTCGAGTGCTAGTGAATTCTTCGGAAAAATTGGCGCTTATGAGAAATAAGTAACATGCTTATTATTATTATTATTATATCTTTCCTAAATCTAAACTTATCTAACTTGAAACTATTATGTCGCCGTTCTTTAGCTTTAATACCTCATCTATATCGCCCTTATTTAAACCTTTTATCCATTTAAATACCTCTATCATGTCTCCCCTACATCTTCGTCTCTAGTGAGTGCAGGCCTAAGACTTTCAACCTCTCCTCATACGATAAATTTCTAATATTATGTATCTTTTTGGTCATTCTTCTTTGGACTGCCTCTAAAGGGTCGATATCCATTCTATAATAAGGGCACCAAAATTGAACAGCATAGTCTAAATGGGGTCTTACTAGAGCTAAGTATAGTTTTAAGAAAACTTCAGCAGTCCTGTTGCTAACACTCCTAGATATGAATCCTAGAATTCTATTTGCCTTATTCCTAACACTTATACACTGTTTTCTGGGTTTCAGATCATTACTAACGAGCACCCCCAGATCCTTCTCACACTCTGAGTTATCCAATTCTACATTGTCTAGTTAGTATTTTGCATCTAAATTACGATTTCCAATCCTTAACCCCTACAACACGGAAGGGCTCTTGAACGCCCATAAAAAAGCATATAGGCCTAACAGGTACCCGGAAGGGCTCTTGAACACCCAGTGGTTGAAAGCCTGTGAGCTTCGTGTGCGAGGCGTCGGTCCGACGCATGTAAACAACAGCCGGCTGGACCGACGCCCCGCATCTCCGGCCACAAGAAGGAGAGCGTCGCTTGGTCGTGTGTGCCTGTATGTTGTTGTTAAGTATCGAAAAGTAGTGTAAAGTGGCTGTTTTTGCCATAAAGTTATCTCCAATGAAATCATCATCACAACTCAACCAGTTGACTTAGAGAGCTCTACTTAACGCCATTCTACAGGTAAATAACACAGCTACGCTTGGGGATGCGCGGGAATGCGGGAAGCAGTCAGATTAACAAATATACGGTAGCCTAGCCTAGTCGTTTTTCGGCCAAAACACCCGGGTTTCGGGGAATATTTATGTAATGCGTAGCCGGGGCTGGAGGGTTAATACCTTACATTTGTCTATATTGAAACTCATCTGCTAATTTATGGACCACTCGTGCAAGTGATCGAGATCATTTTGAAGACATTCCCTGTCGCTAGCTGACTCTATTATCCTACCTATTTTAGTATCATCAGTAAATTTACTGATCCTACTCTTTATGCCTGAGTCAAGATAATTTATGTAGATAATGAACAGAAGGGGCCCCAAAACCGACCCTTGGGGGACCCCACTTTTAACTAATCCCCAGTCCGATTTTACACCATTTATACTAACTCTCTGTTTCCTACCAGTCAGTCAGCATAGTACCGGGTACTGTACCCCCAAAATTTCAAGTACTGTACAGGTACAGTACAGTACTCCCGGCGGGAGTTGGTCGGAGGAGTTCGAGGATGCGCACATAGGTAGGACTTTGTTGGCTGCCATATTGTCTCCTGAGGCACTAGAATATGCTGGTAGTGTGTGTGTGTGCAGTGAGGGAGAGTGCCGGCCTGCCGGGAGTCAGGTAGCATCCACATGATCGATAATGAGTGTACAGTATATGTGTGTGCAGGGAGGGGAAGTGCCGGGAGTGATGTAACGTCCATGCGATTGATAAATTAATCAGTGTACGCGCATGCATATGTGTGCCATCTTCATGGATGAATGAAGATAGAATGCCACACACTCACAATAATATCAATAAATTAGAGGCCATACAAAACAAAGCTGCAAGATGGATCAGACGTGATCACAGACATACTACATCAGTCACTTTGCTCAAACAAGACATTAAACTAGACCCCCTTGTAACAAGCAGACAAATACACAGACAACAAATGTTATACAAAATCACAAACAATTTAGCGGACATAGATAAAAATAGTGGTGGAAAAAAGTGGTGGAACGAAAGTCATTGATTGATTATGTATGTGTGGATGAACGAATGAAGAAATCTGTGATGGATGCTAGGGTGTATAGGGGTATTGGAGGGGGTCTGTCTGATCATTATGTAGTGGTAGCTAAGGTTAGGATACAAAAGAAGTGGGTGAGGAGAGCGGGAGGGAGGCGAGAGGAGCAGTGGAAAGACGACTAGGTGGGTTCGACCTGGAAGTTATGGAGGAAGTGGAGGAGATGAGCAAGGTGTTTAAGGATGAGATCTGTGCGTGAGGAGAAGAGGGAGGGGAGTGAAAGGTACAGCATGGTGGACAGAAGAGGTAAGAATAGCTGTGGAAGAAAAGAAGAAAGCATATAGAGAGTGGTTGGGTAGTAGAGGGAATGAAGATTCCGAGAGACAGAAACGAGCGAGGTACGTGGAGAGTAAGAGGGTGGTGAAGAGAGTAGTGAAGGAAAGTAAGAGAAGAGTAGATGAGGAATTTGGAAGGAATCTGAGTGTAAAATGGAGGGAGAGTAAGAAACTGTTCTGGAAAGAAGTCAAGAAAGTTAGGGAAGGTAGCAAGGGAAACAGTAAGGGTGTGAAAGATAAGAATGGGAGAATGCTAGCCGAGAAGCAAGAGAGAGTCGAAAGATGGAGGGAGTACTTCAGTGAGTTGCTAAATGAAAGGAATGAAGAGCCAGCAAACATAGCTGGATATGGTATGGGAGGGAGAAGAAGAGAAGTAGTGGAGGAGGAGGTGGGGATCAGGAGGTCAGAAGTGTGGGAAGCCATGAAAAGAGTGAAGTTGGGGAAAGCACCAGGAACAGATGGAGTGTGTGGGGAAATGTTGAGGTATGGTGGTGAGATAGTGATAGAATGGGTATGGAAAATGTGCAAACTAGCATGGGAGAAGGGGAGTGCACCCGATGACTGGAAGACTGGCATAATAGTCCCCCTATATAAGGGCAAAGGGGAAAGAGGAGTGTGTGGTAACCACCGAGGAATATGTCTTCTAAGCGTAGTAGGGAAGGTATACAGTAGGGTAGTGATTGAGAGAGTGAGAGTGAGAACGGAGAAATGGATAGGCGACGAGCAGGGAGGTTTTAGGAAGGGAAGAGGATGTGTAGATCAGATTTTTACCCTGAATTGTGTTGTGGAGAAGTATCTGGAGAAGAAACAAAAGGTGTATGTTGCCTTTATGGACTTGGAGAAGGCCTATGACAGAGTGGATAGAGAAGGTTTGTGGAAAGTACTTAGAATATACGGAGTAGAGGGCAAGTTGCTGAAAGCAGTGAAGAGCATGTATGAGGGTGCAAAGGCGGCAGTACGTGTGGAGAGTGAGCAGAGCGAGTTCTTTGACCTGAATGTTGGTTTGAAACAGGGGTGTGTGATGTCCCCGTGGTTGTTTACTGTATATATGGATGGAGTTATGAAAGAAATACTATCAAGAGCAGTGGATGTTGGTGTATCGCTGAAAAGGGAGGGAATTGAGTGGAAGCTACCTATACTGCTGTTTGCGGATGATACAGTTCTGATGAGTGATAATGAATGGGAGTTGCAGGGTCTGGTAAATGAGTTTGGAACAGTGTGCGAAAAACGGAATTTGAAGGTAAATACGGGGAAGAGCAAGGTTATGGTCTTCGAAAGGGGTGAAGTCACAGAGTGTGAGGTGAAGCTGAACGGTCAGGCTATGGAGATCGTCAACTCTTTTAAGTATCTGGGCAGTGTGTTGAGTAAAGATGGGACTATGGATGAAGAGGTGCGGGAGAGGGTACAACAGGGGAAGAGGGTTGTAGGAACGCTAAAAGCAGTAACAAGAAATAGGGTGGTCAGTATGGAAGTGAAGAAGTCCTTGCATGACAGTGTGGTAATCCCGACACTGACTTACGGAAGCGAAGCATGGACGTTGGTTGAGAGACTCAGACCAAGAGTGAGAGCAGTGGAAATGAATTACTTAAGGAGTGCATGCGGAGTTACATGGAGGGATAGACAGACTAATGAGGAAGTAAGAAGGAGGTGTGGTGTGGAGGTAGATGTGCTGGAAAGTGTGAAAAGGAACAACTTGAGATGGTTCGGCCATATGGAACGTATGGAAAGCGAGAGAATGACTAAGAGGGTGTACGAAAGCGAGGTGGAGGGACAGAGGGGGAGAGGTAGACCGAATATGAGGTGGAAGGATGGAGTGAGGAACTACATGAACGAAGGCGGTGCTGGTTGGGGGGAGGGGCGTCGACTGACTGGGGACAGAGGTGCATGGGGGCGGTTCGTTCGTGGCCACCCCTTCGGGGATCACGGCGTCAGGCAATAGATAGATAGATAGATAAAAATACATATTTACACCCTACAAACATACGATTTACGAGACGCAGCCACAACTTAAAATACCACATATCAGGCAAGCACGGACATATTCAGACATTAATTTTTCCCCCGCAGCATCCAAGAGTGGAATCACCTCCCATCTCACATAGTTAATAGCCCCAATCTTCATTCCTTTAGAAATAGGATCACTACTCATTATCTCCCTAATCCTTGACCCGATCCTATCCCTTGCTCATAATTCCCCTGCACAATCCCCACATATCATGCTGCCCGAGAGCAGCCCTCTGCGGATCCCCCTAACAAGAACAAGAGAGATACATGGATGTCAAGTAGTTGTTGTTCCCCAGACTGCCTGGCCGAACAGCCCCAAGGCCCCGAGCAAGGCCAAGGCCATAACCGAGCGCCCCCACAGAACCGTCCCTGCCTACCACAATAAAGCCTGGGTGACCGAAGCCACTCCATGGCGGGGAGCTGAGGAGGGTGCGGAAACGCCCGGGAAACCAAAGCCCCACCCAGTGCCCCTCAGCAATTATGAAGAGAATGTTCAGGGGCAAAGGAAAAAATGTGATGCTTTGGCTTCTAATCTTGGTAGATTGGGAGGTCAATCCACGGAAGAGACGCCGTCACTTGAGATCTAGAAAATATATAAGTAAAAGGAACAGTCAGAGTAAGCTATGGGTATGGCAGAGATCGCTCAGTTCTCACTCTGGTAGACCAGCCCATCACCACATGACTAGAACCCAATCCTCTCAGCATCAGCTAGGAAAGGCCTAAGAAAGCCGCCTTTGGTGGGGGGATAGCTCCCCTATTTCAACCTCTTCAAATAAGAAAGATAGCTTTAAGAGCTCCAGTACAGTAGTTTGGATTAAGAAGGTGGAAAATTGTAAAGAGGAATAACTTCCACATTTTCCCCTGGGGGTAACGTGGCCTTCACATTTAGTGAAGGAAAAAGAATATCCCCCATGATGTATAAGGTGACTAAAACGGGGGATGGAAGAAGTATGGACCAATAGGCATCCTATACTGCTATCTGCTGCAGTTAGTGATTTCTTGTTACTGCCTTATTGTAGCATGGTTAAGGCTGGTGTGGTGCAATTTCGCTAGGTGCAAGTGCTTCAGGTGGACTTTATTGAGTTTTGCTGAGACACTGTTAGCGCTATACCAATATCAGCCACAATGATAATATGATGGGGCGTAGTTGTGGCAAGACTTTGTTGTACTGTGCTGCAGTGAAGACTGTAGCCACCGTGTTATGATTGCTGTGCACTGTGTGCAGTACTGTGATTATACCATGGAAGCCACATTCATTGTGGACGGTTGCGTCTTTAAACCTGTATGTATGTATGTATCTATCTATTGCCGGACGCCTTATAGATTCTTACAGTATTTCTTACAGTAGATCCTCTGGAAAAAGGCAAACTAGGCCTGTGTATCCAGCTCAGTACCAGTACTTGCACTGCTGCGGTCGTTGTTGTTGTTGTTGTTCCCCAGGCTGTCTGGCCGAACAGCCCCAAGGTCTCGAGCAAGGCCAAGGCCATAAATGAGCGCCCCCACAAAACCCTCCCTGCTTACCACTAACAAAGCCCGGGTGACCGAAGCCACTCCAAGGCAGGGAGCTAAGGAGGGTGCGGAAATGCCCGGAAAACCAAAGCCCCACCCAAGGCCCTGTGCCCCTCAGCAATTATGAAGGGAAAAATGTGACGCTTTGGCTCCCAATCTGCCAACTTCTAGGTTGGCAGTAGGGAGGTCAATCCACGGAAAAGACGCCGTCACTTGAGTTCTAGAAGATATATAAGTAAAAGGAACAGTCAGAGTAAGCTATGGGTATGGCAGAGATCGCTCAGCTCTCACTCTGATAGACCAGCCCATCACCACATAAATAGAACCCAATCCTCTCAGCATCAGCTGGGAAAGGCCCTAGAAAGCCGCCTTTGGCGGGGGGATGGCACCCGCCTTGCTGGAAATACATGCTGCGGTCGTTCACGGTGTTGGCGGCGGCGGTAGCAGACGCAACATTTTTACTATTCTGTATTTTTGCTTTATAATCAAACTTCAAATCTTGTCTTCCCCATGCTTTATCAAGATTACTTTCAAACTCCCTTATTGATTCGGAATCGACTACATACTGGGGCAGTGCGTTCCACTCATTTAGATGGTTCCATGTCATCTCAACCAGTAGCTCTCAACCAGTGCCAAATTAACCCAGGCCAACCAAACCAGTGCCAAAATATAGTACTAACCTAACTGTATTGGTTGATTTGGTACTGGTTGAGTTGACCAGTCACCCTTATAGATACTGTAGATACATACGTACATAAAGGTTTAAGGACGCAACCGTCCACAATGAATGTGTCTTCCATGGTACAATCACAGTACTGCACACAGTGCACAGCAGTCATATCACGGTGGCTACAGTCTTGTACTGTATGTATGTATGTAATACAGTAAAGTCTTGTTATGACACTTTCTTATAATAACACTTGGAACTGTCGAGTCTTACTATGCAGGGTGTCAAACCAGAGCAATTTTGTTTGAAGACTTGAAAGAATATGAGAAGGAATACAAGAACTTGAAATGGAATTGTTTTGGCCATATTATCACTTCCAAAGACATAATATGAACTATAAACTACAATTTTACCTTTGACTTGATGAGACAGTGTTATGGCAGGACACTTATTTGTACTTTATTGCACTCTCAACTACTGAAAGGTAATCCCGTCTGAGCTATTACAATGTAATGTAAAAAGTTGTTAAACCATTTTACAGATATGTATGTAGCCTGCAGTATAAAAGGAACATTGTGGCTCAGGAAAACAGTAGATTATTTCTTGACAAACTCGTCAGGAGGTATTTCTGCCTTGGCTATCCTTTATTGAGGATTTCCCAGAGGAAAAGCAAGATTATAATGTAAAACTTGCAAAATAAACAAACCAAAACTGGGACGACACCGATATGATTATAATTGATGATCCTTAACTTGCCTTTATCTCACAGTAAAATAGAAGTGCCATACAACTCCAGCCGTGAAGCAGAGATAGTGCGGAATAGTCTACAAGTGGACCCGGAGCCTAAGAGGAGTGGTTCTACCAAAACCTTTGTAATAAAAGACAATGTTTTATGTGTGTAAGTACTTTAGAGTAGTTTTAAGGATGGTTTTACTTTAAATTTAATGGTATTGTAAGGTTATGTTTATATGTATTGATAGAAATACTGACACACACATTGTATTATATTCTTGTATAAAAATGGAAAAAGAAAAGAAAGAATTGCATGAATTATACATACTGAACTGACAAGCTCACATACATCAAATTTCATCCCTTATTTCCTTTCATAAATCATTTATGTACACTATGATGAGTAAATATGTAAAGGATAGGTACTTGATATTCAATAGTCATGGTACCGGTACTCAAATAAAAATTAGTGCATAATTTATTAATAACAAATAATAATCGACCCGGGATTCGAACCTGGGTTACCACATACAGATCTTAAGCACTCAAACCATTACATTATCAAGACAGTTATAGGTTAAGTACAATGTATTCAAACTCAACTGCACACTGAATAGCTTGATGTTTTAAGTGAAAGGAAAGCACATTTTATGGCAATTAGAAGACGTCATAAGTCGAGATTCATATGAATTGTAACACTTACCCAAAACTCCTATTTTACTCTTTCTGCTTTATATTCTGATGGTGCATACACAGACACAACCACCCATGTCTGTATTCCCACTTCTATTCTTACCCACACAATCCTTGAACCCACAGATCCATACTCTCTTACATGCTCCTTCCACTTAATATTGTACAGTACTTATAAACAAACACACACCTTCTTTTGCTCTCTCATTCTCTCTCACTCCAGCACATATACCCCTTCCTTATTCCCATACCTTCACACATGCATCCGTCCATTTCAAATCAGTCAGTCCACATACATCCCCAACTTCACATTTACTATCACTCCCAGAACTTTTCTCTTTTGTACCATCATTAATTCCTCTCACATTCCAACTCGCCAGCCGAAAACAGTCCTTTGTCTGGTCCTTGGTCGTCAACAGTATGTCCATCCGATTCTGAGGCAATTTGTTTGTTTTCATAGGTTGCTACCTAACCTCTTTAGTCACCTTTTATGACACGCAGTAGGCATAGAGGGACTATTCTTTCATTAATCTGTGTATCAGAGTGACCCTGAATTCTCAGGTAATAGGGCATCGAAAATTATTATGAGGATTGCATCCATCTCACTGATGCCGATATATTTTGTGTACATCACGTAATCAATCAATGATTTTCTATTTGCTTTTTTCCTATATACAGTAGTCCATAAATATCTGACATATCATAATTTGTGCACCAAGAGCCTAACCTATTAATTTTTTTTAATTAATTTATTGATCTTCCCACGTTTATGTCTATCTATCATTGCCGGATGCCGTGATCCCTGAAGGGGTGGCCACGAGCGAAACGCCCCCATGCACCTGTCCCCAGTCAGTCGACGTCCCTCCTCCCATCCAGCACCGCTTTCACATATACACTTCTTACTCCATCCTTCCACCTCTCAGTTGGTCTACCTCTCCCTCTCTGTCCTTCCACCACCTCACTCTCGTATACTCTCTTAGTCATTGTCTCGCTTCCCATATGTTCCACATAGCTGAATCATCTTCAAGGTGTTCCTTTTTACACTTTCCAGTACATCCACACCACACCTCATTCGTCTGTCTATCCCTCCATGTAACTCCGCACAATCTTCTCAAGTAACTTATTTCCACAACTTTCACTCTTGGTTTGAGTCTCTTCACCAACGTCCATGCTTCGCTCCCGTAAGTCAATGTCGGGATTACCACACTGTCATGCAAGGACTTCTTTACTTTCATGCTGACCACCCTATTTCTTGTTACTACTTTCAGCATTCCTACAACCCTTTTCCCCTGTTGCAACCTCTCCCGCACTTCTTCATCCATACTCCCATCTTTACTCAACACACTGCCCAAATACTTAAATTAGCTGACATTCTCCATAGCCTGACCGTTCAACTTCACCTCACACTCTGTGGCTGCACCCCTTTCAAAGACTACTTTTATGTACTATAGGCCTACAGTATATAGGTTTTAAATTATTATTATTAGCTTATGCTGTGTATATCACTAATGGTTATTGTTGTCGCCAGTGAGATCCGGTCACCCGACGTGCGACAGTTAAGGACAGCTACCAACTCCTTCATGGACCTGCTGCATCTGGTTACCAAGACAGTCAACCAGTTTGGACCACCAGCGCCACAGGCCAAGAAAGTGTGTGTGTAGTGCTCTATTATGTCTCTGTTAGGTTTTAATGAGTTGATGTGTGAAGAAGCTTGAACATACACAGGGTACAGTATATAATTTTTTTAAAGAAAATACCTTACAGCAATTTGTTATTAAGTACTGTACAGTACTGCATAATATTGTATGGTAAGTTATAATTGTAGGAGTGCTGTAATTGTAATAATACAGTAATCATATACTGTACTGTTCTGTCCTGTGTGAAAAATTCATTAGTGAATTTAAAAGTGATAAAATAAAATAATATTTGTAGCGATAACTATTTTTTTTTTTTACTTTATAGGTAGTACAAGATTCTCCATCTGAAGCAGAATTGTGATACCTGTATAAGGCTACAAGCAGTTTAAAATAGCTATCCGGTTTCTAATATTGCAAAAACTGTGTTATACATCATGAATTATCTGATAATCAAAGCATATATGAATTGATAAGAAAATGTACATTAAAGTTTGGAGGATATTTCTCAAAATATATACAGCACTATAAATTTGCAGTTTAAATGAATGACAACACTGTACTGAGGAGAGGAATATAGATACAGTTACTGAATGTTTATTAGCCAGAAAAATAGTCCTAGTATAAAAGTTTAAATTACTGAAGCATATTAGTCAGGAAAATTAGCCTTGCATAGTTGAAATGGGTGAGCACACTCCGGCCCCCTCCCCCGGACGATCATACTACGGGTTTGTGCTTTACCTGCTGGGGTGGGCGGGGATAGCCTTGTACCTAGTGTGGGCCCTGGTACCCCACAGCTACCTGGCCAAGCTGGGACTGACCTACGTGCCGCAGCCGTACTGGGCGCTGGCATTCCCTAGTGTGGTCATCGTGTTACTGATATTGTTTGTGTTCTTCATCTACCCAGGCATGAACTTGATGCTGGCTTCCCCGCCCCACGACATACGCACCATCACGGATAGTAAGGCCATTAGGAAGGAAGACTATCCAGATGCTAGTGACTATGATGTTCCCCCAGTGTACGATATACCTATTTCACAGGTTTGTCGAGTACTGTATAGATAATAATAAATGATAAAAGCTGCAGTTTATTCTAATAAAATTTGACTAATTCCTTGAACGTGACGATAGTGCATTGTTATGTGTGCGATTAGTTTGCTTGGGAAACAGATTAACTTGCTCATGTAGTAGTGTACACCCTATGTGGTGGATTGTGTCTTTTATTTCATAGATTTCATTTTAGTAAACGTTGTTTCCACATAGCGATTTTGATAATTTAATTTGACTTTATATTGTCCTTGTTCCAATTTTGGTTTGTTTAGTTTGCAAGTTTTACATTTTAATAATATGACCTAATTTTTCACACCATCACAGATAATAAGACCATTAGCAAGGAAGAGTAATGAATATCACGTTCCTCCAGTGTACGATATATGCAGTATACCTATTTTGGGGGCAGGGGGCTATGAATCCTCCTCCCCTTGTATAATTCTCCTACTCAACGAGACAGAGAAAGGGGCGAGTGAACGCGAAAGTGGTCCCAAACCCTGAGAATTGGAACTTTAAATGTTGTTTCTGTTTGGGCTCTGTTTCGTGTCGGCCACTCCCAGCAATGAGGTATGTGCCTGATTATATACGTACACACATACATACATACCTATTTCATAATTTTGTCGAGTGCTGTATAATGTAAAAACCATCATGCACAGGCAATATCATTACTAAACTCTCAAATCACTTGGGGCTAACGCCCTAGCGGTGCGTAGCTGCATTTGCCCCCGACTCCATGCCTGGGAGTCTCTCCGTGCGAGTTCCTAGGCCGCAACTTGATCCACCCCAAACATCTCCCGACATATATTTTTTACTTTCCTCAACCATGAGTCACTTGGTCTTTCCCGAGGTCTTCACTCAGGGTTGTCACTCACCAAATCCACCACATGAGCAGGGAGGCGGGCCACATGCCCATATAGCCGAAGCTGGTGCTAATGGACTAGGCCCCCAATGTTTCAAATCAGTCTCGGAGAATAGGCGCTAGTTTGATACGTGGCCATAGCAGCGGTACCCCATGAATATCATTAGTTTGCCTAAGAACTTTATAATTTGTGTGGAATCTAAGAGAGAGTCACATTTACTTGACACTTCTAAGATATGAAACAATTATATACGGTCTGTAGTAGGCTAGTTACAATTTATTAGCAACTCAAGCGGAGTGTCCAGGAAATGTGATTTAAAATTGCTTAAGTTTATGAGTAAGGTTTTTGGTAAATTATTGATTTTTACTGTACCTCCAGTCTACAAGATACCTATTTCGTGTGAATCTTGCATTATATTCTTACTACCGGTAATGTAAAAACTAAGGCTATGATTGCAGACATTAACTTAACAGTAATATCATATCAACCTTGATTTCAATTACAACCATTCGAGATCACTGAAAGATGAAAGTGTATTTATATAAAGCAAGGTTCAATAAACATGTCAGATATTCATTAACCCTTTCAGTACCGGTGACGTCTTTTACTGTATATTTGATTTCAGCTACATTTGAAGAATTTATGCAGCTTAGAAAGGATATATGGTAGCTAAAAGAATTAATTGAGATAAGCTGTAACCTTTTGATGGGTAAACGTCCTTCCTAAGCATAACATAATTGTGTATTAGTTTCCAGAAAATAACAAAATTAACATCACCGGTACAGAAGGGGTTAAAGCACAAAAACCAGCCTCACCACCTATAATGTTCAGATTTTTTATCACAACAAGTACATCTTCCTGCTTGACAAGATCCGTATCCAATTTAATGACATCATAATTATTATACTTTATCAACTGTGAATATTTTTTATTATTAAGATTCCCAGCTACTGTATTGTATATACATAGTATATTGTATAGTATTACGTCTTTGAGTATGGTGATCTGTATTTCACACTTCTCTGCTTACGGTAATACCGTACAATTTTATTCAGTTTAACCCTTGGAATCCGGGAGGCCTCATATGAGGCAAAAACAAATATTGGCAGGAATCCGGGAGGCCTCATACGAGGCAAAATGCTCCGCTAAAATTGTCATAACACGGCAACCATGCTTCGTATCTATGTCATCTCAACGGCATTCTACAGACAACAAAAAGTTCTACAATTTAAAAACAAAATATTGACTGCTCTAGGTGGTCTCAATCAGTAGTTACTGAATTATGAAGTTTGCCTGTACCAAAAGGGCCCCGGACACAGCGATCGGGATCATATGAGGCCCCCCGGATTTCGTGGGTTAAAAAAGATATCTTATACTCTTAGTCAACAAGTTTAAAAATGCCTTTAAATAATTTCTTTAGGGTCATGATGTCTTGTTTTCTTGCATCCTGGCTATCACTAGACATTTTTATATGGATTTAAATTTGTTTAACCAGACCTCTGAGTTCCACAAAAGAACTCTCATAGGACTGGCCCGAAGAATTAGATCAAGATGGACAACTAATCAAGTCAAGATAGATAGGGAAGGGCAGGAGGTGAAAATCCAGGAACGTGAAGACGTGAAGACACGCAGACATTTCTCGCCATTTCACCAGTTCAGCCGGACCACATGAGCTCCACAGCAGAGCTCTTATAGGGCAGGGCCGAAGGATGAGGCAAGAACTGCTACACTGCAGCACCAAACAAGAAGTGATCAAGGGCGAAGAATGAGAGATCTGGACTAAGGTAGCAAAAAAATACACTACTGAGGGGAATCAAGTCAGCTCGGCCGCACCAGCGACCGAAGAGACAAATCGGGTCAGGAGCCTACAACCTAGCCAGGCCAGGGAGGCATGTTGTTGTTGTTGTTGTTGTTGTTGTTCCCCAAGCTGCCTGGCTGAACAGCCCCAAGGCCCCGAGCAAGGCAAAGGCCATAACCGAGCGCCCCTACACAACCTTCCCTGCCAACCACAATAAAGCCTGGGTGACCGAAGCCACTCCATGGCGGGGAGCTGAGGAGGGTGCGGAAATGCCTGGGAAACCAAAGCCCCACCCAGGGCCCTGTGCCCCTCAGCAATTATGAAGAGAAAGGAGAGGGGCAAAGGAAGAATGTGATGCTTTGGCATCCAATCTTGGTAGATTGGGAGGTCAATCCACGGAAGAGACGCCGTCACTTGAGATCTAGAAAATATATAAGTATTGTAAAAGGAACAGTCAGAGTAAGGTATGGGTATGGCAGAGATCGCTTAGTTCTCACTCTGATAGACCAGCCCATCACCACATAACTAGAACCCAATCCTCTCAGCATCAGCTAGGAAAGGCCCTAGAAAGCCGCCTTTGGCGAGGGGATAGCTCCCCTATTTCAACCCCTTTCGGGGTTGGGCACCCACCCGCCACAAGGGAGGCATGTTGTTGTTGTTCCCCAAGCTGCCTGGCCGAACAGCCCCAAGGCCCCATTGAAGGCCCAGGCCATAACCGAGTGCCCCCACAGAACCCTCCCTGCCGACCACAATAAAGCCTGGGTGACCGAAGCCACTCCCATGGCGGGGAGCTAAGGAGGGTGCGGAAACGCCCGGGAAACCAAAGACCGACCCAGGGAGGCATGTAATATAGGCTGCCCGAGGACAACCGAATGAGGCAGAATAAGAACGGAAGGGGAAAAACATAAAAAGAGGAATGAAAGGCTACGCAAAATTAGTCAAGCCGACGACAAAAGCTCGAAGGGAGAGGGAAAGGGAAAAATCCAATACCCTCCCCCAACATGCCCCAGTCGCTGGCCGTGAAGCCCCCCAACCGTGGCAAGGGTCAAGTAACATAGACATTGCCGTAATTCATAGCTTTATTTGAAAATGGTTTGAAGTGTAGCCTATTACAATATGTTCAATAGACTATACAAATAAGAACACAAATTGTGTTAAAAATGTCAATAAATAATATGCTAATATAATACATTTGGAGTGAATTATTTATATATTTTGATTACGTTTTAATCATTCATTACAGGGCTTACTGGTAGCTATAGTTATTGAAAGGGTTTTGAAGTTGATTTTGGTACGGTGACACTAATAAGTCATGTCTCAGCTGTCATTACATTTGGCTCGCTCTGTGCTGTATCAATGTCTGTCAGATGTTGAATAGGGTGCGTAAGTGTAGGAATATGTTTGATTATCTCACTCAAAATGAATTAATCAAGTTTTATATACTGCTGATACCAATTATCAATCAAAATATATTTGGTGCTGAGATATCACTTACTTGGCCGACTGTACATAAAAACTTGGATACCAAAAAGCTAATTATTGTATTAACCATGAAAGGAAATATACAGTTTAATTTTTAAGTTAACCCACAGGACCGCAGCGTATGCGTCGGCAATGCATGTAACGCTAAACCCCAGCGACGCATAGGGTGCGTCGCGGTTAATTACTCCGGTCCTATGGCGCCTAGAGGGCTCAGATTTGTATGGGAACTGCGTAAGTATCCCACGCAACAATTTCGATGGTTGAAAACCCTCAAAGTCCAACCGCGTGCACGTGAGCGCACAAAAATTTGTTTTTGCACGTTTTTGCCTACCCATTTCCCCATGTTAATTCCGACTTTCGGGCGCCCCGTAGGACCCCTTAATGACCTAGGGCAGTGTTATTCACTAATTTTTTCAAGAGAGCCAAAAGTTTAGGACATATTCAGAGTGAGAGCCGCATAAGCCATAAGGCAAATAAGCCACAAGGATAAGCAGAAAAAATTTATATACAATTACATATTTTGTGGGTTTCCATAGCCACAGATTTATAGACCAAGACTAGTAACAATTATTATATTGAAATTCTTGACATTACTAATATAAATTTAAAAAAAATCTTTCATTTAATGTTATGATGACCGGAAATGAGCAAGCTGTTCATTTACTTTCTTCATGCTGTACTTGTAATTTGTCACTTGTAGAAGGTTGTATTTCTGGTGGTTCATCTTTTTTTGTGTGCTTACGTTTTATAATAAATTTGTCCATTTTGATTGAAGCCTGGAATCTGGATAATTCACTGCCTAGAATACGACAAATTGGTGAAAAAATAACCAAATGTGGAAAATAGTGTTTGAACTGTTTGAATTTGTAAGAATACGAGTTTAGGTCCATGCATTTCATGCATACACCGAAACAGTCTTTTTCTCATAAAATAACACTTATTTACGAGGCACCATAACCCACTTTTCTGATGTGGTGTTAATAAAATGAGTGAATGGACAAAACTTGCTGAGTATGGGCCGCCAAACGCTTGACTTATGTAACCCACACGCACAGTTCCTGTACAGATGGCTCGTTCTCCTCTTTCTCTCTCTCGCTCATAATTCCTGTATACTGTAATGGGTGCTACCTCTTTTTTTTTTTTTTTTTTTTTTTTTTTAATAATTATGAAAAGTAAAGAATTGCCAGGGCCAGTAGGCCTATTCCCATTAGCAATTTTGTTAAGTGATACGTCTGATACTTCCCAAACTTGACTTAATTCCTCTAACGTGACGATAGTGCGTTGTTATATGTGCGATTAGTTTGCTTGGGAAACAGATTAACTTGCTCATGTAGTAATGTACACCCTATGTGGTGGATTGTGTTCTTTTATTTAATAATTTTAATTTTAGTAAGTGTTGTTTCCACATAGCGATTTTGATAATTTAATTTGACTTTATATTGTCCTTGTCCCAATTTTGGTTTGTTTAGTTTGCAAGTTTTACATTTTAATTAACAACATAATGATGCAATTTATATCTAATACTTTGGATTTTTCTCTGGTTACTGATGAATTCTCTCTCTCTCTCTCTTCTCTTGCGAGCCGCCACTGGCTCGCGAGCCGCGCAATGAAGGCCACTGACCTAGGGGATCGTTTTTTGTTTGCTTTTCCTTCATTTCTAGCCCATTCCAGGTGTTTTCTGATTTTGTTTTGACAACCTGCTGGGCCTGGAGTGTACATTTATATTATATTGCCTGAGGCTCAGTGGGTTTAATACTTGCTATTGGAATATTTTGTTCATGTCTTGGTGGTATAATGGTTAAAGCGTGTAAGTTCTGTATGTGGTGTTTTGGGTTCGAATGATCGAATCCATGGAGGATCATATGCTTTCATTAATTTCATTGGGAGTTAATGATGTTAAGAATTATATTCTTTAATACCATACTTATGAGATGCAAAACTATCCTATATATTGATGCCCATAAGTGATAATATACCAAGAGATGGACAGTCGCGGTGATAAATACCAGAACACCTCCTAATGATAACAGAAGATAGTGAGTATCAACTAGTGGATCCCAGTAACTTTTATCTTAACCCTCTCCGAAATATGATGCAATTTTGAGCCTATTAGGGATACTTTAAAGCCTTTGTTACCATCAGGGGTATTTAGAAACCTTTAGTTTAGTTACTTCAACCTCTGCAGTTGTCTTTGAGTTAGCTGTGGGCAGAAAACTAATTTTGGAGAGGTAATTATAAGAGTGAGAGAACTCTATTTCTTATTGCTAATCTGGTAACCTCTGCGTCATATGAGTCTGAAGGGGTTAATGGTTCAAGTAGTTTATAAAAATAGTTCACCAGCGTATCATAATAGTAGGCCTACCTCCAAAAATTATTCATAAATTCCTATCCATGATTATACAGTTAGTAATGAGACTTCTGTTAAATATACTTCCTAAATTCTGTGGACCAAGAAATTATTAAACACATGAATGAAATATAATACACAATATTGCACCTTTTTATTCACTTGCTTACTGTAGTGACATGGCTTGTTAGGAAGAAACTTTAGGACACAGTATATGATAAGACTTTTAGTGTGTCCTATTATACATTTGATATAGGCATATGATAAATTTTTAACCCTTTCACGCTCATATGACACAGAGGTTGCCAGATTAGCAATAAGAAATAGAGTTCTCTCACTCTTATAATTACCTCTCCAAAATTAGTTTTCTGCCCACAGCAAACTCAAAGACAACTGCAGAGGTTGAAGTAACTAAACTAAAGATTTCTAAATACCCCTGATGGTAACAAAGGCTTTAAAGTATCCCTAATGGGCTCAAAATCGCGTCATATGTCGGAGAGGGTTAAATATTGTGCCAACCTCATTTCTTTGCTTCTTTGGATTCATTGGTTTATTATTCTTGGTGCCAGTCAGCTGGCTGGTCTAGTGGACAGCGTCTCGATTCCTAATAGGAAGTCAGTGCTTGGGCATGAAGGTTTATTCATTAACCCTGGTTGGTTACTGTCTCCCCTGAGCAAAAGGATGGGTAATGGTCTCTGTTAGCTGTTACAGCGTTATTGAATTTCAAAGGAGAGAAATTGCGCTTGATAAAAGACCAGAGATTATTAGTATTAACTTTTGAGTAAAGTAAAATTAGGGGGCTTGTACTAGCTTGTGCATTGCCGTGCAGTGTTCATCTCTGTGTCTATGTCTTTTGAAACCTGTTCTGGGTGAGCTATCCAGCCTTGTACAAAAGGAGCTAGTGTTGTTGTTGTTCCCCAGGCTGTCTGACCGAACAGCCCCAAGGTCCCGAGTAAGGCCAAGGCCATAACCGAGTGCCCCCACAGAACCCTCCCTGCTTACCACTAAGAAAGCCCAGGTGACCGAAGCCACTCCCAGGCGAGGAGCTGAGGAGGATGAGGAAACGCCCGGGATACCGAAGCCCCACCGAAGGCCTTGTGCCCCTCAGCAATTATGAAGGGAAAGTTAAAGGACAAAGGAAAAATGTAACGCTTTTGCTCCAAGTCTGCCAACCTCGAGGTTGGCAGTAGGGAGGTCAATCCACGGAAGAGATGCCGTCACTGAGATCTAGAAAATAAATAAGTAAAAGGAACAATCAGAGTAAGCTATGGGTATGCCAGAGAACTCTCAACTCTATCTGATAGACCAGCCCATCACCAGAGGAGCTAGTGTATATTAACCAGGTTACCACAGTGTACCTCCACGGAGAAAACGTCACAAATGATCACTTACTCCTGGTTCCTATTTACTGCTTGTTGAAGATACTGCCCAACTTGGTTCCTTTTTTTAGTCCACAATAACTATTCTTTTCTGTAATTTTGCTCTAGTGGTACTGTACTTGGGCTACATTATTAACTGATAAGTGATTAATTAACTAATAAGAGTACTGTAATTACATTTGCATTTTGCATAGGGACACTGTCCAAAATCTTGTCCAAATTGTATGATTGATGACTAGAAGTTGGGCATTGTGACCATGTCAAATCCTTGGTAGGACTCATCAAGGCTATCCAAAATCCATACAATATCAGACTGTTGATCTTGATATGCCTCAGTAGGCAAATCAAAATATTAAACTTGAAAACGAACTACAAAATTACTGTTCAAATGTATATAACGAACGCATTAAAATTAAAAACGATTGAAATAGCGTTTGGATGGCTTCAATGAACAGCTGTGCCTCATTTCAAGCCATTTATCATGTGATTGGGCAAATTGTGAGAAAGTATGGGTGTGCTTATTTACTGATAATGAAGATCCAATACCTGTACTACACTATTGATATACAGTAGTGCTGTACAGTCAAATTATATAGTTGAATACCTTAATGATAAGTTGGGTGAAATCTAGAAGGAAAAACATTAACTCAACAATCCTACAATGTGAAATAAATAGTGCTAGTCTCGGGGTATTAAAAATACTCAACGAGACAGAGAAACGGGCGAGAGAACGTGTAAGTGGTCCCGGACCCTGAGAATAGGAACTTTAAATGTTGTTTCTGTTCGGGCTCTGTCTCGTATTGGCCGCCCCCAGCAATGGGGTATGTGCCTGAGTATATACATACATACATACATACATACATACATACATACATACATACATACATACATACATACATACATGAAGACTATCAAGGAAAATTAATGATGTGTGTCTGTTTATGATACTTAAATAAAATATAAGTTGTGTTGCTAAGTGTTGTCAGTGGTGGGGGTAGTATTACACTGGTTGAATGTCTCCTCGCAGTTCTCACCGCGGCGGCCGGCTTTGATGGCTTCCACGTTGTCGTCTGGTTCTTTGGTGGACAGCGGCACCCCAGCCAGGTTGCTGCTGCTGGCAGAAAGGGAGTCATTAAAATACAGACATATTCATATTAAATATAAAACATGAAAACTAACTCAAAAGTTACTGTTCAAATTAATATAATATAATATATAAAATTTTGAAGACTAAGTGGTCATGTCACATGGGGTGTGGTAAGTTATTAATTAACCCTCACAGAACGATTTCGCCTTCTATAAGATATCCCCGAAACCCGGGGGATCTGGCTGAAAAACGTCTTAATAGGCGAGCCCTATCTTTGTTATTTTAACTGCTAGAGAATTTACTCCCATCTCTAAACGTAGATGTGTTTCTTATCTGTAGACTGGCGTTGAGTACATACATACATACATACATACAATTTTAAGACTGAGTGTTCCACACATCAGTGCAGTTTCAGTCTCTTGTCCTAATGGCGGCGTTCCAGGCAACCCTGTTAAGGGCTGCTTCACTTGTCAAGTTCTTGGATTTGAGATCGGCGCGTATAGTCCGATCCCAGGTCTTCCTCGGTCCACCCCTTGGTGCAGCTCCCTCCACAATCACAGACCTGCATTTTTTCACCCAATTTTGTTCATCCATTCTCTCCACATGTCCATACCATCCCAGTCTACTTGTACGCATCACCTCGCTAATACTCTTTATACCTAAACGTCTCCTCAGCTCAACATTTGTTATTCTATCCTGTAGCCTGGCCCCACACATCCATCTCACCATTCTCATCTCATTACGCTCCATTCTGTTGACATCCTCTACTTTAACGGCCCATGTTTCTGAGGCATACGTCATTGCACTTCTAACACATGAGGCATACACCTTTCCCTTCAGGGGGAGAGGCATTCTTTTCATGGTCAGGATTGGCATCAATTCTCTGAACTTCCCCCAGCCACACCTAATTCTAGCAATAGTGGCAGCCTCGGCCCCACCACCGGCAGAGATGGTATCTCCTAGGTAACAAAACTTGTTCACCAGCTCCAAAGACTCATTTCCAAAATTCACAGCCACAGGATCATCACTTAACACAAGCTCGCCTTTGCACACTACGCACTCAAATTTCTCTATTTCTGACTTATCCTTCGGCAGGGGCCCCTTTATTCTACTACAGCGCTTACTCCCATGGTGTACCCAACATCGACAGATGCTACATTGAATTGAGTTAACGCCCACTCCCTTTCCACACACTGCACATGGGTATGCACCGCTCTTTTCCACATTGCCTCGTCTCAATCTACAATGCATAACCTTGGTTTTGTTAATATTGACTCTTAAACCCTTGCTCGCCATGCCCTCTCTCCACTCTCTGAATTTGGCCTCGGCATCCTGCATACTGTCAGCTATTAGGACTAAATCGTCTGCATAAAACAGTTCCAACGGGAGTCCGCCTCTAAAAACTCTAGACAGCGCCTCCAAGACCATAATAAAGAGGAGGGGGCTTAACACTGAACCCTGATGGACTCCAACACGGACTATTATCTATATTAATATAGAGCTCTCCAAGTCAACTGGTTCAGTTGTGATGACGATTTCCGTGGAGAAAGTTTTGAGGCGATGTTAGCGATATCGGACATTTGCAGACACTAATCTCGTCAATGCATACAACAACATTGATCCGACGTCTCCTTCTTGGTTTCGGAGGTGCGGTGTCGCAAAGACAAGCTTTGTTTACATGCGTCGGACGCACAGCTTTCAAAACACGCTTAATAGGCTTTCAAGCTTACGGTGCTCAAGAGCCCATTCGTGTTTCGGGCCCTAGTTTGTTATGGGCTCCTCAGAGCCCTTCCGGGTACCATGGGTTAAGGAACACCCCATTCTTAACATTAGTCCTCCATTAACATTACCCCCAGGGGGTAAGGGGGCCTTCATCTAACGGTGGAGGAAAAAAAGAATATGCCTCACGCATCCTACTGCGTGTCGTACAAGGCGACTAATAGGGGGGATGGCGATAGACCTGTGGACCAACAGCCATTACTATGCAATAAAGTCTTTATCTTAGCACTGTCTTGGTATGGCACTGCCGAGGCTGGTGGGGTGCGGATAGGTGCCACAGGGAACTGAGTCTTACCTGGGCGCTGTTGGCACCACACCTGTGTCGGCAATAGTGTTTACATGTTGGAGCAGTGTTGGGTCAGGACTTTATTGTTCTATAGTCCAAATTGCCTAATATACAGTTGTTGTTGTTGTTGTTCCCCAAGCTGCCTGGCCGAACAGCCCCAAGGCCCCAAGCAAGGCCAAGGCCATAACCGAGCGCCCCCACAGAACCCTCCCTGCCGACCACAATAAAGCCTGGGTGACCGAAGCCACTCCATGGCGGGGAGCTGAGGAGGGTGCGGAAACGCCCGGGAAACCAAAGCCTCACCCAGGGCCCTGTGCCCCTCAGCAATTATGAAGAGAAAGTTGAGGGGCAAACGAAAAATGTGATGCTTTGGCTTCCAATCTTGGTAAATTGGGAGGTCAATCCACGGAAGAGATGCCGTCACTTGAGATCTAAAAAATATATAAGTAAAAGGAACAGTCAGAGTAAGCTATGGGTATGGCAGAGATCGCTCAGTTCTCACTCTGATAGACCAGCCCATCACCACATGACTAGAACTCAATCCTCTCAGCATCAGCTAGGAAAGGCCCTAGAAAGCTGCCTTTGGCGGGGGGATAGCTCCCCTATTTCAACCCCTTTCGGGGTTGGGCATCCGCCACCTAATATACAGTAGTCTTGTTATGGTGCTGTCGTTTTGTAACACTGTTAAGGCTGGTGTGGTTGCAGATACTGCAGGTGCAAGTGCTGCAGGGGGACTCTGTTGAGTCTTGCTGAGGCACGGTTAGCACTATACCAACATCAGCCACAGTGATGACTTGGTGGGGCAGTGCTGTGGTGGGACTTTATTGTACTACAGTTTGTTTTTTGTTGTTGCTGTTCACCAGGCTGCCTGGCCGAACAGCCCCAAGGCCCTGAGCAAGGCCAAAGTCATAACCGAGCGCCCCCACGGAACCCTCCCTGCCTACCACAATAAAGCCTGGGTAACCGAAGCCGCTCACAGGCAAGGAGCCGAGGAGGGCGCGGAAACGCCCGAGATACCGAAGCCCCACCCAAGGCCCTGTGCTCCTCAGCAATTATGAAGGGAAAGTGAGGGGCAAAGGAAAAATGTGACGCTTTGGCTCCCAATCTGCCCACCTCGAGAGTTGGCAGTAGGGAGGTCAATCTACGGAAGAGACGCTGCCACTTGAGATCTAGGAAATGTATAAGTAAAAGGAACAGTTAGAGTAAGCTATGGGTATGGCAGAGAACGCTTAAGTCTCACTCTGATAGACCAGCCCATCACCACATGACTAGAACCCAATCCTCTCAGCATTAGCTAGGAAAGGCCCTAGAAAGCCATCTTTGGCGGGGGGATAGCTCCCCTATTTCGGGGTTGGGCACCCGCCATGTAGGCTACTACAGTACACTCCAACTACTAAAAGGCAACCCCGTCTGAGCCGTTACAATACATGTACAGTAATGGAAAAATTACGCTAAACCATTGCATTGTATTGTATTGTATTGTATTGTATTGCATTACAAACCCCAATGCACTTGAATAAATTAATGAAAGCATATGATCTTCCCGGGATTCAAACTCGGGACACCACACCCAGAACATAAGCATCTAAACCATTACACCACCAACACAGTTAAAGGCTAAGTACACGATCACGATTAATATCCATATTCGAATTCTGGATATCAATCTAATCATGTACTTAGGCCCAACTGCATTATGGAAAGCCTAATGTTTTAGTGAGAGGAAAGAACAAATGGTGGGGTCAAGATCACTAAGACCGGCCTCGCTAGACATTAGTTCCTGAACGTACATTTACATACGGTACAATATTTCAAGACAGGTTGTGGTTTGTCAGATTTGTCTCATTTCTCTAATGGATAATAATAGTATCTATATATTTCACTTCCTCCCTCTGTAAGTTCTGAACTTGCTGGTATCTTAAGAGTTGTATCATTTATATTCATTATCGTCGTCATTGTCATTATCTTGATTTTAATAATCGTGCCACCTCACTAGAAGATATCTCCGAAGGGTTTACCGTACTTATTCTAGACATGCTCCTCTTGCCTGTTCCCAGACTTTGGGCATTATTCTCAATCAACACACAACCTGACCAATCGGGAACACCATTGTATGACTGAATTCATGACCACATACTGTAATAGATAATGTTCATATGTTTTGCCAGCCTTCCAATTTGTACATTTTGCCAACCTTGCTAGACGCTTCATGACCAATTAATCAAAATGACTCGGGCCTCTTAAATATGATAAATCCTATCATATCACTATCAGGAAGGTCAGGGAGGTCTGGGGCCGGGGAAATGCTGGAGGACCCTAGTGATCCTTGGTCTTTGGGTCTTACTTCAGAAACTGCCAGATCAGAGTTGCATAAACAAAAATTTGCTTATTTTAACTCGCCTCTAGTACATTACCTGAGGAGCTGGAGTGCGAGACGAGGCATGAAGGAGAGGTGGTGAGAGTGAGCGTTGAGGCGGCACAAGGCTCGCTGAAGGCAGTGAGGGTGTCCGCCGATCAGACCTTCACTCAGCTCCACCAGGGTAGGGACCGTGTCTTTCCTCAGGGCAGTCTGGAGATCTTCACTTTTGCCATTGCCCAGCATTGATGCAACCTGTCTTGATAGCGTAATGCATAAGTGCGCGGAATTTCGGTGTGAGTGTCCTAAGTTCGAGTCCTTGGAGTGCCACATGTATTTGTTGATTTCATTGAGTTTAGAAGTGAAGTTGGTTGGTGAAAAAATATAATACATTCATATTATCACCAACCCACCAATTAACTTTACAAATAAACCTAATTAATGAAACTAATTAATGCATGTGGTACTCCAAGGATTTGAACCTAGGATACTCACCAAAATTCCGCGCACTAACCATTACACTATCATGACAGTCTATAATCTATATTGTATGTGTGGTTTAGGCTGATATGAATATTATAGTCTTAATCCTATCAAGATACGAGGACACGTTTCTTACTTTTATTCTGGCTATTAGTAGACAATATTATTCAGTTTAGGAAGGAATTGCAGGAGTCAGGATTAATCGAGATAGTTTTTACACATTTGATAGAGGGCCTTCCAAATCTGAGTAAAATCATCAAATGTTCGCCATAATTAAATGGAAAGACGTCCTGGAGTCTAAAAGGGCAAATCGTGTACAGGCTATCTGTAGGCTATTGTTATTAAATCAAGCCTAAGATGAGTGACTTTACAAAGTTTCAAAGCACCAGATGTTAAAGCTATCACTTTTTAATGATAACAGGTACTCGTTCTTCTTATTTCTGGATTTTTGTAATCATATAACAGGTACTCGTTCTTATTTTTGGAATTTTGAATTATCTATCAGTCTATTGCCAGATGCCTTGATCCCCGAAGGTGTGGACACGAATGAAGGTTACTCTCATCTGACAACCAAAACAATTAAATTATGAGCCCTAGGCTATAGTTTATTCATTATAAGTAGGGAAAAATCATGACCCCTAACCTCTTAGGACTCAAATAGGGCTAGAGCAAATGGGCTGTAAATGTCCACACCTATTCCCTGGCTGACTCTTCCCAAATGGTAGACATAAGTAACACCCCGTTCTTAACATTAATCATCAATTACAAACCCCAATGTACTTGAATAAACTAATGAAAGCATATGGTCCTCTTCCCAAATGGTAGACATAACAACTCAAATATTAAAGTCTATTTTGAGTTATAGGAGGTTGGGGTCGTGATTTCTGGCCTACTTATAATGAACAGGGTATAACAACCTAACCTTAGCTGCCACCCTGTCCGCCCGTGATGATGGCTCTACACTCCGACCATCCAGTTTCTTGTACCAGGCGTTCATGGCCGAGGGTGTGTGGCGGCGATCTCGTTGTTCCACCCTCCACCACCCCTCACCCTCCTCTCTGGCCACCCCATCCACAAGACTCATGGAGGACTCATTAGTGTGCTGGAATAGAAACAACTGTGTTGTATAGTATTGTAGATAGGTTTAGAGAGGCATAAATAGGGAAGAATTACTATTCTCAGGTTTCAGTAAAGAAAGTATCGACATAAAGAAGGATGTAGAAGAGTAAAAGGTGACTGTGTTTCTGCCTAGCTATTTTAATAATTTTACTCCAATATAACATCTATATGTAGACTAGAATTTAATGAGTAATGACCACTGAAGATAACAATAAATCCCATTACAAGGAGGTAAAAGTTGAATACTATACAATAGCTTGATTGGTAAACCAAAGTACCCTGAACCCCGAGTTTCCAGTTATGATCTGTTTTTGGTTTGTTTTGCATGTGTGCGGTAGAGGCCTGCTGGGACTCATTCATATTTGTTCATAGTTTTAGTTCCCCTAAACAATTGTAGCAGGGAATATTAGTTTCAGCTGTTCGTATTCCATGGACTAAGTTCAGCCAGAGCTGTGAACTCACTCAATTACAGATCCACAGAGTTGTAATCTGACTGAAACTTCAGCCAAAGATTATCTGAAATGACTTACTGAAAATTAAATCAATATTTAATGCTACTCTGATTAGTGATTGAAGGAATAAATCCCTTGTGAGTGTGGGAAAACAAAAAACAAAACAAAACACACACAAATTGTGGAACCTAAAGTAAACCTGTACAAATTTCACAAGCAACATAGACTGATCCAAAGGATAATTAAATCTTACCTTTAAGAGTTGTGCCCCAAAAGATTGAATTGTTGGGTCTGAATCCTGCAGCACTTCTTTAATGAGTGGGAGCAGTGTGTTGAATGTTGGAGTCCTCAGTGTTCTCATACCTCTTTCCTCGAAAACTTCTTCATCCTTAATTAACAGATACAGTGGTGTGTTAGTATATTTCGATAACCATTACATTCCTAGATAATTTGGAATTATTGATTATTAATTATACAATACTTGCCATTAAAGCATACAATTCTACTTGACGGCCTAATTGGCCTTGCTCGGGGCCTTGGGGCTGTTCGGCCAGGCAGCCTGGGGAACAGCAACAACAACTTGACGAACATTACTGTATGATCATAAGTAAAGACCGAATTTTGCCATAAATGCCATAAGTGCCTTGTTTTGCCTTGTTTGGTGATTTCTTCACTATACTGCCTTTTTGTAACTTATAAATGCCTTTTTGCCTGCCTATTTTAGTGTTTTAAGTGCCATAACTTCCGGTCTTTAATCATACGTCTTTAACATCAACATGTTTCCCACTTAGCAAGTAGGCTATAATTGATGTAAGTGGAATTATGTAAGAAAATAAAGCAATATACAGTATAGGTCTACTGTACATTTTCATGATTCTAACACATGATAGGCGATACTGTTGATGTTGGTTATCTACAAGATCAGGGGTGCGTTCAGTATACCCTATCAAGGCGATAATATTTCCGTTTGAGCAATCGTGTTTATGATTGAGCAGAGGTGATCACGTTCTGTGGGGCTATCATGTTTGCGTGTTTGGGTGTACTGAGCGCGCCCCAGGTAAAGTATAACGCATGGTAGGTGCAATTCAAGGTTATCAGTAGAGACCGGAAGTTATGGCACTAAAATACACTAAAATAGGTAGGCAAAAAGGCTTTTATAAATGATAAAAAAAGGCTAAAAATAGGCATTTATTGATGAAAAAGGCATTTATTTTCTGTATTAATAATAGCCTACAGGTATAGTGAAAATGCTAAAATCAAGCTATAATAGGTTAAAAAGGGTAAACATTACCAAAGTAACATTGTCATTGATACACTTTCTACATTTCCCCCTGATTGCACATATTACAAGCATTTTTTTCAAATTGTCAGGCGCTAAATTGTGCCGTCTGTCGGACAGAGGCCATCTTGGGCCAGGTTGCCATCTGGCGGCAGCAACAAGCCCCAATAGTTTACACTGAAAAACACAAACAAAGGCAAACAAGGCATTATAGTGATGAAATCACCAACAAAAAGGCTCTGAAAAACACAAAATAGACATATTAGGCACTAAATTGGTAAAAAAGGCATTGTAGTGATGGGGGGAAAAAAAAAAGAAAAAAGAAAAAAAGGCACTTATGGCAAAATCCGGTCTTTAGTTATCAGGTTAGGTATTATTACTCTCCCAGTCTTGTCCTAATCTTTTCCCAACAAGAGTTCATGTTGATTGGGTGCTAGCATTGTAGGCTACTTCTATAACACTTAAGGGGGGTCACCTGCTTTTTTAATCTTTCTCTCCTTTTCTCTCTCTGTCTCTGGCCCCATTCGGCCCCATTCAGCCAACTGTTTTAAGACGTTTATCCCCATCCATGTGTCGATTTCTTCCTGGCGAGCGATAGCGAGCCAGTATTGTATGGAGAAATCCGGCTTCGCCGCAGACATTTTTCTATCGAAAAATGTACAAATTTAGCTTGCTGTCAAAACAAAAAATATATATATGCTGGCTGGCTACCGCTCGCCAGGAAAATATTGACACCTGGATGGGGGTAAACGTCTTAAAACAGTAGGCTGAATGGGGCCGAATAGATACAAGCCAAAGAGAGGAGATAAAGAGAACAAAAGCGAGGTGGGCCCCCTTAAGGTTCATTTCAATATTTTCAAGTCTACGGCTACCTTCCTATGACGTAATTTACACCTTACTCTGGCTACCATTAGACGATTTTCTTTAGTTTATAATGTACTTCTACGACTCAAATGGGTAAATACGATCTCAATAAACCCTCTTAATATCATAGGTCCTTCTTGAACTGCATAAATCGTCTCACTTTAACCAGAATCAAAGGCAAAAATACGTCATGGTGCTGAAGGGGTTATTAGTACCATTAATACGTCATGGTGCTGAAGGGGTTATTAGTACCATTAATACGTCATGGTGCTGAAGGGGTTATTAGTACCATTAATACGTCATGGTGCTGAAGGGGTTATTAGTACCATTAATACGTCATGGTGCTGAAGGGGTTATTAGTACCATTAATACGTCATGGTGCTGAAGGGGTTATTAGTACCATTAATACGTCATGGTGCTGAAGGGGTTATTAGTACCATTAATACGTCATGGTGCTGAAGGGGTTATTAGTACCATTAATACGTCATGGTGCTGAAGGGGTTATTAGTACCATTAATGGTGCTGAAGGGGTTATTAGTACCATTAATACGTCATGGTGCTGAAGGGGTTATTAGTACCATTAATACGTCATGGTGCTGAAGGGGTTATTATACCATTATAATACGTCATGGTGCTGAAGGGTTATTTAGTACCATTAATACGTCATGGTGCTGAAGGGGTTATTAGTACCATTAATATGTCATGGTGCTGAAGGGGTTATTAGTACCATTAATACGTCATGGTGCTGAAGGGGTTATTAGTACCATTAATACGTCATGGTGCTGAAGGGGTTATTAGTACCATTAATACGTCATGGTGCTGAAGGGGTTATTAGTACCATTAATACGTCATGGTGCTGAAGGGGTTATTAGTACCATTAATACGTCATGGTGCTGAAGGGGTTATTAGTACCATCAAGGGGGTAGGTAGTGCTTGGTTTTTGGTATATATATTTATTTATTTATTTATTTTGGAGTTTCCTCCATCAAGCTTAGAAAAACATCCCCTAGACCCCCTTTCAAGATAAATTTGTACATTTTTCGGTAGAAAAATGTCCCGGCCAAAAGCCGGTTCCTTCTAAAATTAGAGGCTCGCTATCGCTCGCCAGGACAAAAATCGACACCTAAAGGACACAAAAGGTTTTAATATTGACAACAAAATTAGGTGAAAGGTCTCAAAATCGCCAAACTAACGAAACGAACGTCTTCAAACCTCATAACTAATATGCTAAACATGAGGGAGAAGGAGGGTCCAGAAAAAGAGAGTACAGTATACCCCCTTTAAACAGCACACTTCACACACATGCAAACTCCCCTAAAGGTGTTAATAGTATTGAATTGTACAGTAAAATTGACCCTTATCAATTTTTTATTTTATTTTTTTTTATTTTTTTATTAGTTGTTTTGTCTTTTTACTGTGTTCGTATACGTTTTGGTTTGTTTATTTTGCAAGTTTTACATTATAATTTTAAACTTATGCCTATATAATTAGTAATGTAAACACATACCTGCACATCTCTTCGTATTCTGTATGGACTTGGGTCTTGCAGGAAACTCATGATGGAGGAGATCATTTTCACCCGGGTCTTGATGAAGTTTCCAATTCCCAGAGGCTTCTCATCTCGCCCTCCCCGATCTATTCTTTGCTGATGATGGTATGGCAGAAAGCTATAGGCATAGAGCTTTAATGATAGCTGTTATATATATATATACAGTATATATATACCGGTATATATATATATATATATATATATATATATATATATATATATATACTGTATATATATAACAAATATAATTGAAATAACTAAATAAAATCTATCTATCTATTTATTCAGGCCCATTCCCCATTTATTTGTTATTTTTATTTATTTTTTATTATTTGTCTGGGGGGTGGCCGACTCGAGACAGAGCCCGAACAGGGATAGCATAACACAAACATAAAAAAATAAAATAATGAACACACAAAACAAAAAGCACAAATTCACACACATCTAGGTCAACCAGGAGAAAACCCAGAGACCGGGGATCACCAAGGTCCCTCCAGCACTCCCGCGGCCCCCGACCTCCCGAAGAAGTTCCCATCTCATCAGGCAGACATGCAGCGAAGCCTATAATAATAATAATAATAATCTGGTCTTTTAATTCTCGTAAGCGCCAGTTCTTCCAGAGGAATTCACTAGCGGTCGTAACACATTGCACCACAATCAAGAGAAGTGTGGTGCAGTTCACCTGTAGTTCAAGCAACAACAACTATTTAACATGGCAGCAGTTAGAGCCTGTAACGACCTGTCACTGCGCCACTTGCACAGTGCACTTCTACAGTAGAGAAAGGTTTTCAACTGTTTTTTGAAAGAGTCTATGGAGTTCAGCTGTCTAATTGATAAAGGCAATTCATTATATAACCTAGGAGCCACAAAAGAAAAGAACCGATCAGAGACCACCACAAGCCCGTCCACCACACTTCCAGGCCACACACACTTAATATATACGGGCTCCCCGGGGCAGGCGCCTGATGGACTATTATCTAGACCAACTTGCGCCCGACCCCTTCTCCCAGATGATCGCGTTTCACTCATCTATTCACAAGCATTCTCCATTCATTCCTGTTTATTACCACTTCCCTTGCCTGATCTATAGTTATTCCTTTATCTCCCAAAGCTTGTCCTACAGTCTCTCCATCTCAATGGGGGTCTTCCTACCCCTCTACCTCCCCTTGTATCTGACTCACATATTCTCTTTATTAAACCCCCAGGGGGTAAGGGGGCCTTCATCTAATGGTAGAGGAAAAAAATAATATGCCTCACGCATCCTACTGCGTGTCGTACAAGGCGACTAATAGGGGGGGTGGCGATAGACTTGTGGACCAACAGCCATTACTAGACAATAAAGTCTTTATCTTAGCACTGTCTTGGTATGGCACTGCCGAGGCTGGTGGGGTGCGGATAGGTGCCACAGGGGACTGAGTCTTACCTGGGCGCTGTTTTGCACCACACCTGTGTAGGCAACAGTGTTTGCATGTTGGAGCAGTGTTGGGGCAGGACTTTATTGTTCTATAGTCCAAAATGCCTAATATACAGTAGAGTCTTGTTATGGTGCTGTCTTAACAATGTTAAGGCTGATGTGGTTGCAGATACTGCAGGTGCAAGTGCTGCAGGGGGACTCTGTTGAGTCTTGCTGAGGCACGGTTAGCACTATACCAACATCAGCCACAGTGATGACTTGGTGGCGCAGAGCTGTGGCGGGACTTTATTGTACTACAGTACACTCCAACTACTGAAAGGCAACCCTGTCTGAACCGTTACAATGCATGTAATGGAAAAATGACGCTAAACCATTGTATGTATGTATATCTTCCATTTGTTCAACATGACCATACCAGCTCAGCACCCTTCTGTCCAATCTAGCCGACAAATTTTCCTGCCGACCCACTCTCCTACGTATCTCTTAATTCTTCAAAGAACACATATTTTAGAACAACAGGAACAATTGCCCAGGGAGCTATGAATAGAATTTAAAACACTAAGTACAGTCATGATCAAATACCAGCGTTTTGAGTCCGAGAGCTTGTGGTAGCCTTATGAAGAAATCCTCGAGGAAGGAGAATGACCTAGCCCCACGCCCTTCATCTGCTTGTCCCTCCTCCTCTGTCTTCCCTCCGGACACTTCTCGAGCCTCCGCAGACCCCGGCACCTTGTCCAAGTACGAGGTGAAGTACGACTCTTCCTTGGCTATGCTGCTGTTTCCTGGCAGACCGTCGCTAGAGACCAGAGAGCGTTTTCTGCGACCGTTGTTTTGTAATACATCCTGAATAGAAACTTTAGATATTAGTAAACAAATACTGTTGTTATTCATGGACGAAAAGTTAATTTGATTTGCAGTGTACACTGTACAGACAAATTACTGTTGTTAAATTGGTATATAATTATAACTTCACTAAGCCTTAATATGAATTACAAAATGATTTATGTTGTTGTACTGTGTAATAGCTAAAAAGAATGCATGCATTCATTAAATAAATATTTAATGTACCCACAACAGCATTATTAGAGGACACAAGATAATGTTTTGTTCTGTACTTTGCCCGATATATACTTCAACATTAACCCAATATATCTATGACTACAATGACACCTGTTCAATTTAATATTGATGAGAGAATAATCATCAGACAGCTTTATTCAGCGAAGGACATAATTATGCGAGTCAAAGATTAACCGAGATCATATCACCCCTTTGAGCTTTCATTAATTTCATTGAGAGGTGTTTGGTGTTGGGAGTTAAATTAATTAATTAGATTATGTCCCAGTCAATTGAGAAATTGCTCAGCAAAATCAAGAGCACCGACCTTGATTTTGCAGACGATTCAATAATCCTATCTGAACCACTGGAGGAAGATTCTCATACTTGTTCTGGAGGCATACCACGAGGAATCGGAACCTATGGGTCTAAAGGTATCTTGGACTAAAGCCGGTATCACACAAGAGCTTTTATAGTCAACATTCGATGATCAACATTTTTCTGGCAACATTTCTGGAATATTTTGCACTGGTATCGGAAACTAGACTGCTCATAGAAGAAGTTAGGCAAGAGAAATATTTTAAATGTTGACCTCATAAGCTGCCAGACCAGTGTTAACGATAAATGTTGAGGGAAAAAGCGCTCGTGTGATACCGGTACCGGCTTAAGACTAAAATCTAAGCACCACACCATATTTTGGTTATCATTAGCTGATTTTATTAAATTTTGGAATCGAAGGGGCATGCCTACCTCAATTAACCCTCTGACACCCACAGTTCCTTCCTAAACTGAATATAATCAACTAATGTATGTACAGTATGTATGTATATAGCCTACACAGGCACATACCCCATAGCTGGGGGTGGCCGACTCGAGACAGAGCCCGAACAGGGACAACACAACACAACATAAAAAACAAAATATAAATTCACACACATCTAGGTCGCCCAGGAGAAGACCCAGAGACCCGGGATCACTAGCATTTCTCCGGCCCCAGACCTCCTGGAGAGGTTCCGGTCTCAGCAGGCAGACACGTAGCGGAGCACACCACAATCAACTAATGATAATCAGAATATAAGGAAGAAATGCATCATCATTTACTGGAAGGGTTATAGTTTACCTGAATGAGGTTGAGGAAGTAGAGGAAGCCGAGAAGAGCCAGAGCTGAGAGTGCTGGTGAGGAGTCGGTAGTTTCAGTGGCCAGAGCGTTACCACCATACGAGGCTGCTGCTCCACTGTGAGGGGACAGATTATTTGGATTGTTAGTAACTTGTGAGTGATTGGGGTCAATATGCAGGACACGCAACAACATAGGTAACACTTTTATAATATCAGTTTGGGGTTCCTATCATCATATGCTTCATTGCTATATATTTTTTATTCTCGGGAATTGGTTTTTTCTTGGGATTTTTTTTTCTTTTTTTGGTCATTAACCTAACCAAAAAAAAAAAAAACTAACCTAATAGCCCCCAAATACATTTAGGTTAGGTTAGGTTAGGTTAATAAAAAAAAAAAAAAAAAAAAAAAAAATCCCAAAGGCAAAAATTAAAAATCCCAAGATTATTTTGCTACCCAAGGATAAAAATGATACAGTATAGCAATGAAGCATATGATAGGAACCCCTAACTAATATTATAAATTTGCTACGTATATTGTTGCGCGTCCTGCATATTTACCGTGATTGGTGCTTCTGAATGCTTGTGTGCTTGGTTTTTGTGGGTGAACTGTTATATGTGTTCTTCTCCTGTCACCTCTTTTTCCTTTCTTGTGTCTCTTGCTGATCCTCCCTACCCCTTGTGGGAGTAGGCCTAAGTGCTGGCTACTGAATGAGTCCGTAATGATCGGTTAGGTTAAGGTGGCTTGGTTATCTAAATATGCCGAGATACGACAGTAATGATGTTCTAACCATGGTGAAAAAGGAACGATGGTAAAATATTTTGTCACACTGGTTTGCCATCCTATGATCCTGCAGTCAGTCACCCTTTTCTACAGGTTATTTTTCGTAATGCATGTCCTTGTGGACGCTCCCGCTGTGCTATTACAATTTCAATTTGCTCTACAGATTCAGAGGTATTCATCATTATAATGATCGTCCACACTGCCAGTGGTACAAGATAGTGGTAAGCTACATACCAGAACGACACATACCAGAAAGGTTTGGGTTCAATTATTCCTATTCTTTGCTCTATGGTTAAGGGGAGGTATTTAGTTTGTTTCCTAGACCTCCATCAAGCTTAAAATTACACCCCCTTGAGTCCCTTTCAAGATAAATTTGTAAATTTTTCGGTAGAAAAGTGTCCCGGCCGAAGGCCGGTTCCTCTTAAATTACAGGCTCGCTATCGCTCGCCAGGATAAAATCGACACCTGAATTGCACGAAAGGTCTTAATATGGGGTGAAAGTTCCTAAAATCGCTAAACTAATGGGGCAAACGTTTTAGAATATCAAAACCAATGGGGCTAAACATGAGGGAGAAAGGGGTCCAGAAATAAATCCTCCAGGTGGAAATCTCCCCTTAAATATTGAATGTGAAATAAAAGTTTGCAAGACCAAACGCCTATGATTGAAGTAATTCCCAGTAAGCCTATCATAAGAACCCAATGAGAGACCCAATATGAAAGACCGGTTAGTACCATGTATTTGGGTGAATTACATACCAAACACAGTAACCAGGCTAAAAGAGAGAAGGAGTTAATTACAATGTCAATGTCCATGTCTATCTTTATTGATGATGTAAAGCTCCGTAGATCGGATATTCCAGTGGTTTTCTTAATCAAATCGTCAATATCAGGAAGAGATGGTAGGGAAGCTTTGTACATACTAATCATGGTTTTTATTTCATTATAAGTTTTAGTAGACAGATGACGCCAATATCCTCTGTCAAAAATTAATCTATCGACAGTCTTAAGTAAACTTTATAGTGAAACTATAAGTCAGTGGACCAGGGTGAGAACCGAGCATCCCATCTGTGAGCGGTTTTAGCGACAATTATTATCTACATGTTGATGTTCTTATTATTGTGAAAATATTATTTCGATATGATAGGCTACCCTCTGGGTGTCAAACCGGAGCAATTCTGTTTGAAGACTTGAGTGAGTATGAGACAGAACACAGGAAAGTTAACATGAAATAGCATGGTTTTCACCATTTGATCACTTCCAAACAATTAATGTGAACTGTAAACCATAATATTTGCTATACATAAACAACAATACAGACTAAAAGGAACGGACTTGGCTTTTGTTATACACCCTGCCTGTGACACCCTTGGCCATTGAGTTCCCATATATAATAATAGCCGATTATAGGATACTATGTTCAACATTTGAGCCTTTTGGATGGGACTGATTCGTGGGATTGGGGGATCTGGCCAGTGGACTCTATATTCTTTTGAGGGTCCAAATTGCTCTAATATTTCAATGTAGTTACTACCAGATAAATATTGTCCAGAAAAAAATAAAAAATAAATAAATGCCCGGATTCAAACTTGTGTACCTGACCCTCTCCATGTCTGCTCTCTCCCCTCTTCTCCACAAACACCGCAATTTATTATTATCTCTCCTGTTCGCCTTGGAATAACTCCTACTGCGCTCGCTCTCTCTCTCTCTTACACATACACAGCTGCCATAACGTACACAAACCTACACTAACACCCATACAGTATATACACACTTGTTTACACAAACTGATACCATACATTCCTTTAAGGGGGGATTTTCACTTTTTTTTGTTCTGTACCCCCTTCTCCCTCGTGGTTAGCCCCATTAGTTTTGATATTTTAAGACCGTTCGTACCATCTAAGTGTCGTTTTTTTCCCTGCCGAACGATAGCGAGCCTGTAATATAGGAGGAATCGGCCTTTGGCCGGGACAATTTCTACCGAAAAATGTACACATTTATCTCGAAGGGGGATCTTGGGGGTGTTTTTCTTTAATCTTGATGGAAGTCTAAGACAAAAAAAATCAAAGTTTGTAGTCTTGTATGTAGTGTTTTGGTTGTACTCTGCACTCTTGTATTTTATTCTCTGCTCTTTCTAAAATGTTATGTAGATAGCCTTCTTCTGTGCTATCCAATCCTTCCACTATTCTTTATTGGGGTTTTGCTATCCCTATTGTTATTAAGTCCTGACCACCTCACTTTACCATAAGGTCTGTTTGGGCAGTGTATCTGTAGTACTGACTGACTGACTGACATTTGGTATACCTTGTCACGTTACACCTAAGGCATACAGTAAAGTATATACAGTATAGATGATGATGGTGATGGTGGTACTACTATTACTACTACTACTGGTACTACTATTACTACTACTACTACTACTACTACTACTACTACTACTATAGTCTATTTTTTTCCAGCTGAGGGTAAATTGCCATGTTTCTATCTTTGTTACTCAGCTATAAGGTAGATTTTGTAGCCAAGTATGATGTTAATTATGAAAACTTGGCATTAATATGACACACAGCCATTGTAGTTTCATATTTTTCCATTAAGTATCGAGAAATCAGCTACTAAGGGATTCAATTTACCATCAGCTGGACCAAAATAGACTATACTACTACTACTACTACTACTACTACTACTACTACTACTACTACTACTACTACTAGGGAGGAGTTGGTGGTAGGACTTCAGAGGCTATCAACCGTATTGGAATATTAAGGGGAGATATCCACTTGAGGGACTTTTTTCTGGACCCCTTTCTCTCTCATGTCTAGCCCCATTCCATTTGAGATGTTAAGATGTTTGCCCCATTAGTTTGGCGATTTTAAGAAGTTTCACCCCATTTATGTCACTTTTAAGACCTTTCGTCCCATTTAGGTGTCGATTTTTTCCTGGCGAGCGATAGCGAGCCTGTAATTTAAGAGGAACCGGCCTTCGGCCGGGAAATTTTTCTACCGAAAAATGTACAAATTTATCTTGAAAAGGGGTCAAGGGGGTGTAATTTCAAGCTTGATGGAAGTCTAGGAAACACACTAAAATCCTCCCCTTAAACCAGCACACTGTAAGTCAAGAATAACGTCAGGACTGGAGCCCCTCTGCAAGAACTCCAGCCCCTCCCTTCCGAGTCACCAGGGTGTTGCTTCCATACCAGTTTGCTGCTTCACTGTTATAGGGAGACAATGTTAGTACCTTGTCACAGTATACGCCTACACCAAGGACATAGAGTCAAATATAACAATATTGATGATAATTATGGTGTTGTTACTACTACTACTACTACTACTACTACTACTACTACTTTTTATTTTATTTTTTTTATTTTTGTTATTTAATATTTTTCATACATTTCATGTTACTACTACTACTACTACTACTACTACTACATAGACCTCCATCAAGCTTAGAAAAACACCCTCTATACCTCCCTTCAAGATAGATTTGTACATTTTTCGGTAGAAAAATTTCCCGGCCGAAGGCCGCTTCCTCTTACAATTACAGGCTCGCTATCGTTCGCCAGGAAAAAATCGACACCTAAACGGCACGATAAGTCTTACGATTTATATAACGAAATGGGACGAAAGGTCTTAAAATCGCCAAACAAATGGGCCAAACGTATACAAATCTAAAAAATAATGGGACTAAAAACACGAAGGAGAAAGGTGACCCGAAAAACGACCGTCTCCCCTCAACACTATGTATCCCGTAATATACTACTACTACTACTACTACTACTACTACTACTACTACCGTACTACTACAGTACTATTCCTTCCTGGACTCACATGTAGGGGTCCTGAGCATAGTCTAAGGTGAATGGATCGTAGTACCCCTGCTGGCTGGGATTGTACTGTTGTAAGAGAGCGTTGTAGTCCGCAGAGCCTTGGAGTCCATTGTTGTTATTGTTGCTCTGTTGTTGTTGTATGTTGTTACCGTTCATGGCATAACCACCGTTGTTGTTGTTAGCGTTGCTCTGTTGTTGTTGTTGCTGCTGTTGTTGTATGTTGTTACCGTTCATGGCATAACCACCGTTGTTGTTGTTGTTGTTAGCGTTGAAGCCCCAGTTGTTGTTATTCCCGTTGTAGCCCTGCTGGTTGGAGTTGCCGAAACCACCATAGAATTGCCGTCCAACTGTTCCTGTTGATAATTAAAACTTGTAAATTGTAATGCCCAGTAGCCTACCCGAAAATCCAGCAACCCCAATACCGTACTACCCGAGTTGACGTCTGGGATAACGTAAAATAGTCCTTGATGGCGGAGTTTAATAAACCCCAAGGTCCATAGATACAACATATATCTATGGACCTTGATAAACCCATCACGTAAATCACCACGAGACTATCACCTGGTTCTTTCAAGGAGAACTAAGGTTGTTATCCTATTGTACAGTACGTCCGTGGTAGTACAATGGGTTAGCGCGCGGGTCTGGTTGACCTACTGAGGCCACTAACCTGGGTTCGAACCCAACGCCCGGCATCTCAAAACCTGGGGATTTTTCGGGAGGGTTAAAATCCCTCTAGGGTTTGAACCCGCGCCAGGCATCTCAAAACCTGGGGAGTTTTCGAGAGGGTTTAATTCCCTTCGTACACCCAGCATTTCGTAAATATTGTCCATCAAAGTCAACTAGCAATATAAAGATAAACACTATCAATATATTAAAATGTAAAACTTGCAAAATAAACAAACCAAAACAGGGACGACAAAATATACAAACAAAATAACTTATCAAAATCACTGTGGAAATAATGCTTTAGCAAAATAAAATGTTGAAATATAAGAACACAAAACTATTAAATTTAGATTACATACTCGTTGTAAGTTAATTTTGGGTTATATTGCAAGTTGACCAAGGTGAAGACGCCTGAACTATTAGGTATATTCTATCTATCTATATGCTCAGGCCAAATCCCCACTTGTCCTATTTTCATTTCTATCTTATTCTATTTTATTATTTTTTTTTCCTTTTTTCTTGGGGGTGGCCGACTCAAGACAGAGCAAGAACAGGGAAAACATTATAAACATTATTTATAAAACATTATAAACATTGAGATTATAAGACGTTCGGCCCATTAGTTTGGCGATTTTAACACCTTTCGCCCCATTTCGTTGTCAATTTTAAGACCTTTCGTGCCATTTAAGTGTCGATTATTTCCAGGCGAGCGATACCGAGCCTGCAATTTTAAGAGGCATCGGCCTTCGGCCGGGACATTTTTCTACCGAAAAATGTAAAAAAATTATCTTGAAGGGGGGTCTAGGGGGTGTTTTTCTAAGCTTGATGGAGGTCTAGGGAGGAAACTAAAAAAATATATGAATAAATTCATTTATAGACCAAACAAACGGTCAGTCTCCCCTTAAACGCATTTCTTTTTTGTTTTCTGGCTATTATTAGACGATTTAAATCAGACCAGGAAGGGTATATGGAAGTCAGAGGGTTAATTGAGACAGACTTTACCCTTATAATGCTCACAGAGCCTTCCTAAGCTGTATAAAATCGTCTAATGAGAGCCAGAATAAACTGTCAACATGCGTCAAATTCCCCAAAAGGTTAAGGGGACGGTTGTTGTTGTTGTTGTTCCCTAAGCTGCCTGGCCGAACAGCCCCGAGTCCCTGAGGAAGGCCATGGCCACGATCGGGCTTTCCCACAGAGCTCTCATTGAGTGTAGGTTGTGTTGTTGGCGTAAGTGGTTGTGTGAAATGCAGTCTTCTATGATGTGTTTAATGGTATGGGGTGCTGTGTTACATCCCGGGCAGGCGTCGACAACGGAGTCATCCAGTCTCTTTTGATAGGCTCAGGAGAGCTGGATGGTGTCCGCATCTCAGCCTGGCCAGGTGGACTCTGTCCTCGCGAGGGAGGGAGGATTCGGAAGGATGGATTTCGGGAGGTCGTGCATGCAGCTGCGTGTTGTCTGTGAGTGAGTGGATGGATTGGCGAGAGATATGAGTATGGATGTGCTTCTGGAAGTTGGTTCGGGGTGGGCAGGGAGGGAGAGAGGACAATAATTGTGTGTGATACCGTGTGCTGGGTGTTGTTTTGATATTTCTTGGTGTCTGTGGGTGTGTTGCCATGTTTTAGTGGGTGGTCTTGGTTCGTGGAGGCTGCTGCCAGGAATTGAGTGCCTCTCATGTCCAGATGGTCTTTGACTTTGAGGATTTTGGTTTCTTGATGTAGATGATCTGTGGGTGCAGTAGCTGTGCAGCCTGTAATGATCTTCAGGATTTGTTTTTGAATAGTCTGTAAGGTCTTATGATGTGTTTCAGCTAGGTTAGAAGCCCAGGCTGGGCTTGCGTATTCCATTACTGATCTTATGTATTGTTTATATACTGTGGTGGTAGTTTCTTTGTTGTGTCCAAATTTTGTGTGAGGAAGTGACCTGAGGGCGTTAAGTCTGGGTGTCAGTTTCTTTTTAATGTTTGTGGTGTGCTGTTTGAATGTCATATGAGTATCATATGTTACTCCTAGGATTTTGGGTGTGTGTGTATGTGTTAGGGGTGTGTTGTTTATGGTGAGTTGAGGGATGTATTCGTGTTCACCTGTCCAACTTGTGAGCAGGGTTGCGGTGGATTTGGCTGGGGCTAGATTAAGTCTGTTTGTAGTGCACCAGCCATGTAGTGTGTTGAGATAGGGTTGAAGGAGATCTGTTGCTCTTCTTGGGTCATGGTGTGTGTATGTGAGTGTTATGTCATCTGCATAGGAGGCTAAGTTTATTTGGGGAGTATTGGGTGTAGTTATATCGTGCATGTACAGATTGAAGAGTGCGGGCGATAGGACGGATCCTTGTGGGACTCCGTTTGGAAAGTTTCTGATTTTAGATGACTGACCGGCAAAAGATACGTGTGCCTGCCAGGAAGTTGGCCAGCCACCTTTTTGTGTTGTTGTGCATGTTTGTGTTGTAGATTTTGTTTGTTAGGTTGTGGCGGGGGATGGCATCGAAGGCTTTACTAATGTCAAGTGTGGCTAATAGTGATCTGTGTGGTGGTCTAGCTGAGTTGATGCCGTCAAAAGCTCTTTGTGTAAGGTCTGTGAGAGGAGTGTTTGTGGAGTGCAGTGGCCTAAAGCCATGTTGTGTTGGAGCTAGGGGTAGGTCGGGTGTAATTAGTTGTAATACTAGGCGACGGTTATATTATATACTTATTAATTATTTATTAGTAGTATATATTTGTTTTAGTTTGCCCCCTAGACCTCTGTCAAAAAAAAAAAAAAAAAAAAAAAAAAAAAATCCCAAAGACCCCCCTCCGAGATAAATTTGTAAATTTTTCGGCCGGTTCTTCCTAAACTACAGGCTCGCTATCGTTCGGTTGGACAAAACAAAAAATCGACACCTAAATAGCACGAAGGGTCTTAATAATGACAACGAAATGGGCGAAAGTCTTATAATTTGAAAACTAATGGGGCTAAACATGAAGGAGAAGGGATTTTCAGAAAAAAATAATACTTCCTCTTAACCCTTTGAGTACCAGCGACGTGTGTTATATTTTATTCTAGCCATATTTAGACGATATTATGCAGCTTAGGAAGGATCTGGGGTAGTGAAAAGGGTTGGTTGAGATAGTTTGAAGCCATATTATTGCTACGGTCCTTCGCAAGCTGAATAAACTTGCCTAACAGTTGCCAGAAGATGATGAAAAGGACGTCCCTGGTACTGAATGGGTTAAGGGGAGGTTTTTAGTTTGGTCCCTAGATATCCTTCAAGCTTAAGATTTCACCCCCTTGAGCCCCTTTCAAGATAAATTTGTATATTTTTCGGTAGAAAAATGTCCCGGCTGAAAGCCGGTTCCTCTTAAATTACAGGCTCGCTATCGCTCGCCAGGATAACATCGACACCTAAATGGCATGAAAGGTCTTAACATTGACATAAATGGGTTGAAAGTTCTTAAAATCGTCAAAATAATGGGGCAAACGTCTTAAAATTAGACAAACAATGGGGCTAAACATGAGGGAGAAAGGAGTCAAGAACAAAATCCCTCAAGTGGAAATCTCCCCTTAAAGTAACTGTTACCTACCTTTACCAATATGAGCGGCCGCAGACAGCAAGCTACCACCACCCACGACACCGCCCACCACCACGCCCACCACTCGTGCCGCCCACATCCTGTAACACAACACATACACACACCAGGGTTATTAGAGAGGTAGAACAAGAGTATAAGGTACAGTCGCGCTAATATGTCATGTCTCGGCACCAAGTATGTTTTGATCAATATTGGGTATCAGCAATATCTAAGCTTCATTTCTTCATATCGAGTGAAATATACAAACATGTTCCTACACTTAACCACCCTATTCAACATCTGACAGACATTAATACAGCACAGAGCAAGCCAAACGTAATGACAGCTGGGACATGACTTATTAGCGCGACTGTACAATCGGCCAAATAAGTCGTGTCTCCGCTGTCATTAGGTTTTGCTCGTTATGCGCTGTATTAATGTCTGTCAGATGTTGAATAGGGTGTGTAAATATAGGAACATGCTTGTACCACTGGAAACGATGCATTAATGCTTAGATAGTGCTGATACCAATTATTAATCGAAATATACTTAGTGCCAGACATCACTTATTTGGGCAACTGTACATACAATAATACACATACACATTCACCAAATACTGTACTTTATTTGTCATTACTATTTGGTTTATATTTAATCGTTGTTTCCATTAGACGATTTTATACAGCTAAGAAAGGAACTCTAGCAATCCAGGGGTATATAATATCTATATCAATCCAGGGGTATATAATATCTATATCAATTATCTCTGCAACTCACACAGACAATTTCTATGCTTAAGGGGAGCTGGGTCGTTTTTCTGGTCCCCCTTCTTCCTCATGTTTAGCCCCATTAGTTTTAAGAATTTAAGACGTTCTCCCCATTAGTTTGTCGATTATAAGACCTTTCGTCCCATTGCTAATTCAATATCAAGACTTTTCATGTAGGTGTCGATTTTTTCCTGGCGAGCGAAAGCGAGCCTGTAATTTTAAGAGAAACCGGCCTTTGGCCGGAACATTGTCCTACCGAAAAATTAAATACATTATCTTGAAGGGGGGGGGGGGGGGGTGTCTAGGTAGTGTGTGTGTTTTTTTTTTTTGTTTTTTTTTTTGTAAGTTTGATCTAAGTCTACCGAGGAAACTAAACAATAATTTAATATATGCCGGTATATATATAGACCCAACAAATTACCACTGTCCCCTTAAATCTGTACAGAAAATGGTTGGGATGACATTAATGTTCAGTAAAGTGAATACTGGTAACTCCTTGCCCTAATTATTGAGGTGTTTTAATTATTCATGTGTAACGAAATAAATTGGGTAAGCAGAGCGAGATATTTGTCCAAGCGATATTATTAAACGAATGGCACTGCTTTAAGGGGAGGTCTCCACTTGAGGGATTTTTTTCTTGACCCCTTTCTCCCTCATGGTTAGCCCCATTGTTTTTGAGATTTTCAGACGTTTGCCCCCATAAGTTTGGTGATTTTAAGAATTTCCGTCACATTCTGTCAATTTTAAGACCTTTCGTGCAATTTAGGTGTCGATTTTATCCTGGCGAGCGATAGCGAGCCTGTAATTTAAGAGTAACCGGCCTTTGGCCGGGAAATTTTTCTACCGAAAAATGTACAAATTTATCTTGAAAGGGGGTCAAGGGGGTGACATTTTAAGATTGCTGGAGGAGTAGGAAACAAACTAGAAACCTCCCCTTAATGTTTAGAGAGTGCCCGAGGTATGATTAATCAAGGTAAATTGTTTCAGAAGCTTGCTACTCGGTTCAATTAAACACTATATGCCTCTTGTGAATGAACGGGCTTCTTGTTAACCCTCTGAAGCTCTGACGCGTTTTAGCAGCTTATTTTGGCTATCATTAGACAATTTTATGCAGCTTAGGAAGTATCTCTGGGTATTAAAAAAGGTAAAGACTATCTCAATCAACCCTCTGACTTCCATATACTCTTCCTAATCTGAATAAAATCGTCTAATAATACCCAGAAAATAAAACAAGAAGTGCGTCATCGATCCTCAGAGGGTTAATTGATCAATATTCACTTAGAATTAAGTATCCAAGCAATAATAGCAACAATAAAAATAAATAACACACTACAAAATCAAAAGGAATATACAGTATTATGAAGCATATATATAATTATATATACAATACATTTACACATGTAGCGGGTAATTCTGTAAAACTATGTGACAGCGATCCGTGTTACTGTGACGAGCTGTTTGAAAGTTAAAGCACAGAAAAAGAAAGCGTAGAATTATTTTGTATTATATATATATTAATATTTATATATATGAGAGAGAGAGAGAGAGAGAGAGAGAGAGAGAGAGAGAGAGAGAGAGAGAGAGAGGAGAGAGAGAGAGAGAGAGAGAGAGAGAGAGAGAGAGAGAGAGAGAGAGAGAGAGAGAGAGAGAGAGAGAGAGAGAGAGAGAGAGAGAGAGAGAGAGAGAGAAGGGGGGGGGAGGTACACTATTATATTGCTATCGTTGTCAGAATGTCGTCTTAACTCCCCACTCAACTAACCAACACAACACCACATCATTACCATATAGAAGTGCTGACCAAGTTTCATCCAATCCATGTGTTCGTTCTTGAGGTACACTATTATAAAGATATATTTATCAGAATTTCGTCAAAACTCAGCACTCTAATAACTAGCACAACTTGACACCATCATGATCACCACAGACCCAATATTAACAGACCCTGGTGCTCGTTGGCCCAGACCTCCACAGCCACGACAAATCACCAGGTAGACAAAGCAATTACCTCAACATTTGAAGGAACCCTATAAGTTAAGGGGGGTCACCGGATTTTTTGTTATCTTTCTCTCCTTTTCTCTCTTTGCCTGGCTTGTATCTATTCGGCCCCATTCAACCAACTGTTTTAAGAAATTTATTCCCATTCAGGAGTCGATTTCTACCTGGCGAGTGATAGCGAGCCAACATTGTATGGAGAAATCCGGCTTTGCCGGAGAAATTTTTCTATCGAAAAATGTACAAATTTAGCTTGCTGTCAAAACAAAAATATATATGCTGGCTCGCTACCGCTCGCCAGGAAAATATTGACACCTGGATGGGGGTAAACATCTTAAAACAGTAGGCTGAATGGGGCCGAATGGATACAAGACCCCTTAGTCACTTATTTCAAAGTGAGTGATGACAAAATATATAGCTGCTACGCCTTTGAACCATTTTTACCCAACTAACAACATGATTCGTTACACAATCTCCGTAATAGGTGAGTAATCAAGATGGGTACATAGCGATTAAGATGGGTACATAGCGATTAAGATGGGTACATAGCGATTTACTATAAGCTGATCACAAATACACACTAGAATGACAGCAGATTTTGATAATTTGACAAAAGTCTTATACACTTTACTGGAGATACTTTGAGACAAGAGAAGATGGCTGAATAAAACCCCTGGTGGTGGTGTGACTATGTTATAAATGTGCTAGGTAACGGGTGAGTGATAAGAGAGTAACAGAGTAGTGGAGTAGATGAGTAGTGGAGTAGATGAGCAGTGGAGTAGATGAGTAGTGGAGTAGATGAGTAGTGGAGTAGTGGAGTAGATGAGCAGTGGAGTAGAGGAGTAGTGGAGTAGATGAGCAGTGGAGTAGATGAGCAGTGGAGTAGATGAGTAGTAGATAAGTAGTGGAGTAGATGTGTAGTGGAAGAGAAGATGGTGTGACTGCGTGTTAAGGGGGGTCACCTGCTTCTTTTCTTTTTCTCTCCTTCTCTGACTTGTTTCCATTCGGCCCCATTCAGCCAACTGTTTTAAGACGTTTATTCGCATCCAGGTGTCGATTTTGTCCTGGCGAGCGATAACGAGCCAGCATTGTATGGAGAAATCCGGCTTCGCCGGAGAGATTTTTCTATCGAAAAATGTACAAATTTAGCTTGCTGACAAAACAAACATATACAGTATATGTGGTGGCTCGCTATCGCTCGCCAGGAAAATATTGACACCTGGATGGGGGTAAACGTCTTAAAACAGTAGGCTGAATGGAGCCGAATGGATACAAGCCAAAGAGAGAGGGAAAAAAAAGAGGAAAACAAAGCGAGGTGGGCTCCCTTAAAGATGTGCTCGGTAACGGGTGAGTGATGAGAGAGTAACGGAGTAGTGGAGTAGATGAATAGTGGAGTATAGTGGAGTAGATGAGTAGTGGAATAGATGAGTAGTGGAGTAGATGAGGAGTGGATGAATAGTGGAGTATAGTAGAGTAGTGGAGTAGATGAGTAGTGGAGTAGATGAGTAGTGGAGTAGATGAGTAGTGGAGTAGATGAGTAGTGGAGTAGATGAGTAGTGGAGTAGATGAATAGTAGAGTATAGTGGAGTAGATGAGTAGTGGAGTAGATGAATAATAGAGTATAGTGGAGTAGATGAGTAGTGGAGTATAGTGGAGTAGATGAGTAGTGGAGTATAGAGGAGTAGATGAGTAAGTGGAGTAGATGAATAGTGGATTATAGTGGAGTAGATTAGTAGATGAGTAGTGGAGTAGATGAGTAGTGGAGTAGATGAATAGTAGAGTATAGTGGAGTAGATGAGTAGTGGAGTAGATGAATAGTAGAGTATAGTGGAGTAGATGAGTAGTGGAGTAGATGAATAGTAGAGTATAGTGGAGTAGATGAGTAGTGGAGTATAGTGGAGTATAGAGGAGTAGATGAGTAGTGGAGTAGATGAGTAGTGGAAGAGAAGATGGTGTCACTGTGTTAAAGATATGCTCGGTAACGGGTGAGTGATAATAGAGTAACGGAGTAGTGGAGTACAAAGGAGTACAAAGGAAATCAAGCAACAACAGTTCTAGTGACCCTTCTAGGCTGCTTGTCCTCCAAAACACTGAGGATCAAGTGTCCAAACAGTGGTTTAGAGTGGGTACAGTTAAGGGAGGGATGGCCGTATTCATTTGTTAATTTATTTAGACTTTTTATTATTATTTTTTTAGCTTCCTCCCTAGACCTCCAGCAAACTTAAGAAAATACCCACCCAAGATCCTCCTTGAAGATAAATGTGTACATTTTTCGATAGAAAAATGTCCCAGCCGAAGGCTGGTTCCTCTTAAATTACAGGCTCGCTATCGCTCGCCTGGAAAAACAATTCGACACCTAAATGACACGAAAAGTCTTAATATTGACAAAGAAATGGGGCGAAAGGTCTTAACATCTGCAAACTAATGGACCTCTCGTCTTAAAATCTGAAACAAATGGGGCTAAACATGAGGAAGCAGGGGGTCAATATAACACAACCATCTACACTTTGCTGCTAACTACAACAGTCAAGGGTACACTTGTTCATAACGTTAAATGCTTGAAGTTGGTCAGGTATGATCTGGTTCGTGTGTGTGTGTGTAATGGGGTATGCAGGCACAGCTTCATATAATACAGACACTATCAGATACAATGAGTTTAACCTATCGGAAGCAGGAGACGGTCAACTTCCATTCTAAAAGGGCTACCCCACCACCAAATGTATATTCAAGATAAATAAGATAGCCACCTCTTTTAAAAAAAAAAAAAAAAAAAAAAAAAAAAAAAAAAATAATAATAATATATATATATATATATATATATATATATATATATATATATATATATATACTGTATAATGCCCTATATATTGTCACAGCGGTACAATAAGTCAAATTTAATGTACCGTGTGTTCCGCAAAGCCGCCAGCATGTCTCTCTGGTCATGCTGTCGTGTCACCCAACCATCACCACCATCACCTGTACTATATCCAGTTCATTAGAGGTAGGCCAGAAAGCTTCACCACTAACCTCTGTAACTCATGAACGACTAGAGTAATCGAGCTAATATTTCTACCATTTGGGAAGAGTCAGTCAGGGAATAGGTGTGGATGGTTATGCCCGTTAGCTCTAGCCTGTTTTGAGTTACAGAGGATAGGAGTCACGATTTCTGACCTACTTATATTGAACAGACTATAGCCACCTCCACCACAGCTAATCATCACTACCAGTACGCAAACACTATCACCACCACAGTCATCACCACAACAACTAATCATCACTATCAGAATTGGTTATTACTGCCATAGATATTTTAGTCATCATTATCACAGCTAATCATCACCACCAGACCTACAGTTAATCATCACAACCTCTACAGTCATCACTACATTAATAAATCATCACCACCATAGCTAATCACCACCACCAGACCTACAGTTAATCATCGCAACCTGTACAGTCATCACTAGCTTAGTATATCATCACCAACAGAGCTGATCATCATCACCGCACCTACAGTTAATCGACAGTTAGTCATCACAACCTCGTCATCACTACCTAAATATATGATCAGCACCACAGCTAATCATCACCACCACAAATACAGTTAATCATCACAACCTCTACAATCATCACTACCTTAATACATCATCACCACACCTACAGTTTCTAATACCACAGTTACACTAATCACCACAAATCCATAATATTTCCAGTTTCAGTCATCACCGCAAGTACAGTCATCATTACCACATATACAGTCATCATTACCACATATTGAGTCATCACCACCAGAGCTACAGTCATCATCACCACTTCATACATCACCAACAAATAGTCATCACGAAAACAACTAGTCATCACCAGCATTCTCCACAAATTCAGTCTTGACCACAACCAGCACATCTCTCCGTTACACAAACACACACACACCCATACTACTCACATACAGTACTCACACACACACACACACACACATACTACATGGCTGACTACAGGTGTGTGTGTGTGTGTGTTATTCACTTGCTTGTTCGTCAAGGGGAATCCACGCAATGCGAGCTAAGCTCATTATTATCGCGCCTCCTTAACTGGGAATGTATTGCGTGAAATGCATGTTAAGTGTTTATGTATCGTTGGAATGGCTGTGGATGTGTGTAGTCTGTATTTTAGCCAATTGGCGACATCTGGAAACGAAGGGTTAGGGTTAATCTGTACGGTACCATTCTCACTACGGTACCAGTCTCACCCGAAGGCTTAGGTTGACCAGTAGCTTAGGTTGACCAGTACGATACCCATCTCACCTTGTAACCGATCACCAACCCCAGATGGGACGTCACAACTTGGTCCACTTATACCAGGTTCCTATTTATACTGCTAGGTGAACAGAGGCTAGACCGTTAGGAGACTTGCCCAAATGTCTCTTCCCCGCCTGGGTCTCGAACCCGGGACCTTCTGGTTGTGAGCCAGACGCGCTATCAGTTACGCCACGGGGTGTGTGTGTGTGTGTGTGTGTGTGTGATTGTGTGTGTGTGTGTGATTGTGTGTGTGTGTGTATGTGCGTGTGTGTGTGTGTGTGTGTATGTGTGAAGAGTGAGAGACTTGGACTTTGAAATGGTCGTGGCGGAGGGACGAATTGGGGAACAACTAGGTTGATTGTAGGGAGGTACTGGTACAATAAGATAAACTACAATGTAACTAGAATAAGATAGATTGTACACCACTTTGTAACTGTCACCTTAATAAAAAAAAAAAAAAAAAAAAAAAAAAAAAAAAAAAAAGAGAGAAAAAAAAGAGAAGGAAACATGCTTACATTACTGAAATGTTTGTGGACATGCAGTAATGCAAGTAATGGTCACTCTTCTGTAAATCTAAAATGGCTTACTTAAGAATGGGAAAGGGATGGGACCTTCTATTTGTTTTTATGTGTGTGTGTGTGTGTGTGTGTGTGTGTGTGTGTGTGTGTGTGTGTGTGTGTGTGTGTGTGTGTGTTAGTTGAATCACATTCATCAAAATGTCAGCATAATCTTCCATAAATGACTATTTTAGGGGGGGAGGGGTCCCCTTCTCCCTCACGTTTAGCCTGATTAGTTTTGAGATTTTAAGACATTTGTCCCGCTAGTTTGGCGATTTTAAGACCTTTCATGTCATTTAGGTGTCGATTATTTCCTAGCGATCCTGCCATTTACGAGGAAGACCGGGCCATTTTCCACTCAAAAAATGCACACATTCATATCGCATTGGGTCTTTGGAGTATTATTTTTAAGCTTGATGGAGGTCTAGGGAGGAAACTAAAACAATAATAAATATATAAATAAATAAATATATAAATAAATAAATAAATATATAAATACATAAATAAATACATTCATAAATATATAAATAAATAAATAAATACATTCATAAATATATAAATAAATAAATAAATACATTCATAAATATATAAATAAATAAATATATAATTAAATAAATAAATACATTCATAAATATATAAATAAATAAATATATAAATAAATAAATAAATACATTCATAAATATATAAATAAATAAATACACTCATAAATATATAAATAAATAAATATATAAATAAATAAATAAATATATAAATAAGTAAATTAATTGGTGAAGGTTTGGGGAGGAAACTAAAATTATAAATAAATAAATAAATATATGAATTAATAAATAAAAAAATATAATGAATAAACAAATAAGAAAAGAAATCTCCGCTTACGTGATAATGGAACTCAACAACCAAGGAATGCATATGGAAATAACACCTCCACCACAATAAGACCATTGTATTATAGATTATAATGTACTCATTTTTTTTTATTTTTTTTTTTATTTTATTTTCTATATTCCAACTTACTTCCTCTCGGGCATAGGCTGAGAGCCTTAATATTCACCGCTTTACAATGAACAGTGAAGCCCGTGAGGTCTTGTTCCAGTCTAGGGAGTGAGACATGTGAAGCACGTAGAGTACAACGAGCACCTGCCATCTTGCCTTCACATGAGGCACGGTGCTCACTCATGGCCCGAAACGACCCCATCTCTGAAGCCACCTCGTTCCCGTGCTTCACTGTCTCACCCCCTACACTCGGACTCTCACACTTACACACACACACAACGCCACCTGTTGAGCAGATAACTCACCAGGCATTGCACCCCTATAGCATATTTTGAATATGGGAATATTCATACAGTGCTATTTAATCAGGGAACAATGAGGGTATTTTATTGACGTTTCGGTGGGCTTGTGTTAATGCACTGATACTAGGTACAGCACAAATTCCATCCCAATAATATCTTCCAATTGATACATCGGGATTTGAACCCGGGACCTTTGGATTACCAGGCCAGTGGCAAGACCACTCCACCACACCTCCCCAATTGTATATAGAAGTTCCCTATGATGGGTTCGATTATCACACTGG
>CM064527.1:45804607-45869489 GCA_032716605.1 Paralithodes platypus | reverse complement strand
TTAATATTAGGAACCCTACCAATTCATTAATATTAGGAGCCATACCAATTCATTAATATTAGGAAACCTACCCAATTCATTATATTAGGACCATACCAATTCATTAATATTAGGAACCATACCAATTCATTAATATTAGGAACCATACCAATTAATTAATATTAGGAACCATACCAATTAATTAATATTAGAACCATACCAATTAATTAATATTAGGAACCATACCAATTAATTAATATTAGGAACCATACCAATTCATTAATATTAGGAACCATACCAATTAATTAATATTAGGAGCCATACCAATTAATTAATATTAGGAGCCATACCAATTAATTAATATTAGGAACCATACCATTATTAATATTAGGAACCATACCAATTCATCAATATTAGGAACCATACCAATTCATTAATATTAGGAACCATACCAATTAATTAATATTAGGAACCATACCAATTAATTAATATTAGGAACCATACCAATTAATTAATATTAGGAACCATACCAATTCATTAATATTAGGAACCATACCAATTAATTAATATTAGGAACCATACCAATTCATTAATATTAGGAACCATACCAATTCATTAATATTAGGAACCATACCAATTCATCAATATTAGGAACCATACCAATTAATTAATATTAGGAACCATACCAATTCATTAATATTAGGAACCATACCAATTCATTAATATTAGGAACCATACCAATTCATTAATATTAGGAGCCATACCAATTCATTAATATTAGGAACCATACCAATTAATTAATATTAGGAACCATACCAATTAATTAATATTAGGAACCATACCAATTCATTAATATTAGGAACCATACCAATTAATTAATATTAGGAACCATACCAATTCATTAATATTAGGAGCCATACCAATTCATTAATATTAGGAACCATACCAATTAATTAATATTAGGAACCATACCAATTAATTAATATTAGGAACCATACCAAATTCATTAATATTAGGAACCATACCAATTCATTAATATTAGGAGCCATACCAATTCATCAATATTAGGAGCCATACCAATTCATCAATATTAGGAACCATACCAATTCATCAATATTAGGAACCATACCAATTCATCAATATTAGGAGCCATACCAATTCATCAATATTAGGAGCCATACCAATTCATTCCCACCATTGATAATAATATAAATTTAAATTATGTTATCTCTTGTATAGGTAACTTTGCAGCTGGTGGGATATTAGACTCACACATTTCTCCACAATACCATGATAACAAATAACTTGAGGGGAAATATTCTCTGAAGGTATGTTTTACCTGGACCCTCTTCTTTGTCATGTTTACCACATTACTTTTAAGATTTTAAGACGTTCTTACCATTAGTTTGGAGATTTTAAGACGTTCTTACCATTAGTTTGGAGATTTTAAGACGTTCTTACCATTAGTTTGGCGATTTTAAGACGTTCGTACCATAGTTTGGAGATTTTAAGACGTTCGTACCATAGTTTGGAGATTTTAAGACGTTCATAACATTAGTTTGGAGACATTCGTCCCAGTGCAGTCAATTTTAAGACCTTTCGTGCCATTTACTGCAGGTGTCGATGTTTTCCAAATAATAATGACACCTACAGTAGATGTGTGTGAATGTGTGTTTTGTTTGTGTGTGTTCATTGTTTGCTGTGGTGTTGTGTTATCCCTATTAGGGCTCTGTCTCGAGTCAGCCACCCCCAAAAAAAAAGAAAAAATGGGGAATGGGCCTGAGTACATACATACATACATACATACATAAAATACTAATGTTATGGTATGGATTGTCCGCGCTTCTCTCTCAGCGACCCACGGAGTATGTTAGGCTAATGGAAGACCACATCAAACCCTTCTTCCTGTTCCAATACCCTTTTTTCCCCTACCTGACTCCCCTTGAGGCTACCCATAGTGTAGGCCACACTCGGTAGTCTCTCTTTTATTGCCCAGTTAACGGGAGGTATTTAGTTTGTTCCCTACGTTTTCATCAAGCTTAAAATTACACCCCCTAGACCCCCTTTCAAGATAAATTTGTACATTTTTCGATAGAAAAATGTCCCGGCCGGAGGCCGGTTGCTCTTAAATTACAAGCTCGCTATCGCTCGCCAGAAAAAAATCGACACCTAAATGGCACGAAAGGTCTTAAAAGTGACATAAATGGGGTGAAAGTTCTTAAAATAGCCAAACTAATGAGAACGTCTTAAAATCTCAAAGGAATGGGGCTAAACATGAGGGAGAAGGGGGTAAAGAAAAAAATCCCTCAAGTGGCAATCTCCCCTTAACGGGACGGGCCTATTAACCCCTTGAAGCTCTGACGCGTTTTAGCAGTTTATTTTGGCCATCATTAGACGATTGTATGCAGCTTAGGAAGGATCTGTGGGTATTAAAAAGGGTAAATACCATCTCAATCAACCCTCTGACTTCCATGTACTGTTACTAACCAGAATTAAAACGTCTAATAGTAGCCATAAAACAGAACAGAAACGCGTAATGGAGCTTGAAAGGGTTAAGGGGAGGTATTTAGTTTGTTCCCTAGACCTCCATCAAGCTTAAAATTACACCCCCTTGAGTCCCTTTCAAGATAAATTTGTACATTTTTCGGTAGGAAAATTTCCCGGCCGAAGGCCGGTTCCTCTTAAATTACAGGCTCGCTATCGCTCGCCAGGATAAAATCGACACCTGAATTGCACGAAAGGTCTTAATATGGGGTGAAAGTTCTTAAAATCGCTAAACTAATGGGGCAAACGTTTTATAATATCAAAAGCAATGGGGCTAAACATGAAGGAGAAAGGGGTCAAGAAAAAAATCCCTCAAGTGGAGATGATCTCCATGGCCGTATTTATTGCATTATTTATGTATCTGTCTTTTTATTATTATTATTATATTTTGTTTCCTCACTAGACTTCCATCCAGCTTAAAAACACCCCGAGACCCTCCTTCAAGATAAATGGGTGTACATTTTTCGGTAGAAAGATGTCCCGGCCGGTTACAACTATATTACAGGCTCGCTATCGCTCGCCCAGCCAGGAAAATACATGACATCTAAATTGCACGAAAGGTCTTAATATTGACAAAGAAAAGGAGCGAAAGTTCTTAATATTGACAAAGAAAAGGAGCGAAAGTTCTTAATATTGACAAAGAAAAGGGGCGAAAGGTCTTAATATTGACAAAGAAAAGGGGCGAAAGGTCTTAATATTGACAAAGAAAAGGAGCGAAAGGTCTTAATATTGACAAAGAAAAGGAGCGCCGAAAGGTCTTAATATCGCCAAACTAAAGGGCCGAACGTCTTAAAATATCATAACTATTGGGATAAACATAAGGGAGAAGAGGAACCAGAAAAACGAACCATTCCCTCCTTAATGGGACGTGCCTATTAAGGGGAGGTTTTTAGTTTGTTTTCTACTCCTCCAGCAATCTTAAAATGTCACCCCCTTGAGTCCCTTTCAAGATAAATTTTTACATTTTTCGGTAGAAAAATGTCCCGGCTGAAAGCCGGTTCCTCTTATATTACAGGCTTGCTATCGCTCGCCAGGATAAAATCGACACCTAAATGGCACGAAAGGTCTTAAAATTGACAGAAATGGGTCGAAAGTTCTTAAAATCGTCAAACTAATGGGGCGAACGTCTTAAAATTATAAAAGCAATGGGGCTAAACATGAGGGAGAAAGGAGTCAAGAAAAAAATCCCTCAAGTGGAAATATCCCCTGAAACCAACGGTGTACTCAAATAAAACTACAGTACAGAAACAAAAAATAAATATATAAATACACACTATAGGTAACGCCAACCAACTTGACAATAATCTGAACCGGCCCCTTAAATTCTTATAACTCGAAGTGAACGAAAGCAATCGGGCTGACGTTTCTATCATTTGGGAAGAGTCCACCCGGTAAAAATAGGTGTGTGGATATTTACAGCCAGTTTGCTCTATAGGCCCTTTTGAGTTACAGAGAGGTCAAGGGTCAAGATTACCGTCAAGTTCGTTGGCGCTCTTTCTATTTCACTGTATGTATCATCGTTAAGGGGGGGTGACCTGCTTTTTGTTATTTCTCTCCTTTCTCTCTTTCCCTGGCTTGTATCCATTCGGCCCCATTCAGCCAACTATTTTAAGACGTTTATCCCCATCTAGGTGTCGATTTCTTCCTGGCGAGCGATAGCGAGCCAGCATTATATGAAGAAGACATTTTTCTATCAAAAAATGTACAAATTTAGCCTGCTGTCAAACAAAACTAAAAAATATGCTGGCTCGCTACCGCTCACCAGTAAAAAAATAGACACCTGGATGGGGATAAACGTCTTAAAACAGTAGGCTGAATGGGGCCAAATGGATACAAGCCAGAGAAGGATAGAAAAGGACAGAACCAAAACAGGTCACCCCCCCCTTAATTAACAAGCTTAGACAATCTAAATCTAATACTCAGTCATTTATCTCAAACGTGGCTCAGAAATGTGAGAATATTATATAGACCGTCCTATCCCTTTTGAGACTGGAGGTATACACACAAGTAATCCAGGGGAGGTTTCCATTTGAGGGATTTTTTTTCGAACTTCCTTCTCCCTCGTGTTTAGCCCCATTGCTTTTGAGATTTTAAGACGTTCGCCCCATTAGTTTGACGATTTTAAGAACTTTCGCCCCATTTACGTCACTTTTAAGACCTTTCGTGCCATTTAGGTGTCGATTTTTTCCTGGCGAGCGATAGCGAGCCTGTACTTAAAGAGGAATCGGCCTTCGGCCGGGACATTTTTCTACCGAAAAATTTAAAAATTTATCTTGAAAGGGGGTCAAGGAGGTTTAACTTTAAGCTTGATGGAGGTCTAGGGAATAAACTAAATACCTCCCCTTAAATCCTTCTGCACCAGCGATGTCTTTATTTCCTTGATTTCAGCTGCATTTAGACGATTTTATGAAGCTTAGGAAGGATATGTGATAGCTCAAAAGGATGCATTGAGAGAGTCTGCAGCCTTTAATGGTTAGACGGCCTTCCTCAGCTGAATAACATCGTTTAATAGTGGCCAGCATATAATGAAAAGCGGGTCACCGGTACTTATTGGGTTGAGGAGGCCCACCTCGCTTTTTTCTTCTTCTCTTTCTCTCCCTCTCTCTCTCTTGGGCTTGTATCCATTCGGCCCCATTCAGCATACCGGTACTGTTTTAAGACGTTTACCCCCATCCAGGTTTCAATATTTTCCTGGCGAGCGGTAGCGAGCCAGCATCTATATATTTTTTTTTGACAGCAAGCTAAATTTGTACATTTTTCGATAGAAACATTTCTCCATACAATGCTGGCTCGCTATCGCTCGCCAGGATGAAATCGACACCTGGATGGGGTTTAAAGTCTTAAAACAGTTAGCTGAATGGGGCAGAATGGATACAAGCCAGAGAAAGAGAGAAAAGGAGAGAAAAACAAAACAAAACAACAGGTGACTCCCTTTAAGGACAAATAGTTTTTTGATGATCGATGATGATGGTACTTATGATAATACAAATACTAAATACTATTGCTTATCATAATCATTACCCGATCTGGGGTTGAACAGGAGCGTGGAGTTGGAATTCCTTGTATTCAGAAGAGAATAAAAGGTGGCGTTCTAAATGTGTAACAGGGAGGTCCAGGATCGAGACCTAGCTGGATAAATACTTAACATAAGAACAACATAAGAAAACGGGAGTATGCAGAGAGCCGATTGGCCCACACAAGGCAGATCCCTTTCAAACCAAACTTGTTCGTATTTATTGTCATTGCCTCCATCCCCTCTTTACAATGACAGACATCAGATATGCAGTAAACCAGTGTCGTATATATAATACGAATGAATTATATGGAGCTATTTACACTGGTTACATACAATACACTCGGTACTCTGTAGACCCCCGTAATCTTGTGTTGATCTCTGACCGTTGTGGTGAGGTCAGTTCTCAAGGTATTAGTGAGTTGGGTCTATAATTAGGCCTTGTAATTGGGGTTGGGTGTGACAGGGATCTGCCTTGTGTGGGCCGATCGGCTTTCTGTAGACTCCCATTTTCTTATGTTCTTAATACTCACAATCACAGCCACTCCAACAGCAATTGTTTGTGGTGTGTGTGTGTGTGTGTGTGTGTGTGTGTGTGTGTGTGTGTGTGTGTGTGTATTATGATATTCACAGTCTAAGAAACCCAGTCTTCTCACGAGCGAACGAAAACGGGTTCTTCGTGCGCATTGATGTCACGATATCCCGCTGACCCACGATCAGATTTACCTGTCTTTGATTTAGTACAGGTCGAGCCTATTTAGATTATGGTGATTTTGGTGTGTGGGATGTCAGGTGGTGTGTGTGTGTGTGTGTGTGTGTGTGTGTGTGTGTGTGTGTGTGTGTGTGTGTGTGTGTTATGCTGATGTTGGTGTGTGGGGCGTCAGGTGGTGTGTGTGTGTGTGTGTGTGTGTTATGCTGATATTGGTGTGTGGGGCGTCAGGTGGTGTGTGTGTGTGTGTGTTATGCTGATGTTGGTGTGTGGGGCGTCAGGTGGTGTGGGGCGGGGGGAGGGGCATACATACACCACATGATAATAGGCGACTTGCTGGATGAGTGGTTACAGTAGGTTGCAGATAAGTATATACACGGTTACTGAGCACCATATATTATAATGCCAGGTTGAGTTTACATTTATTGTTGTTGTTGTTGTTGTTGTCGTTCCCTAAGCTGCCTGGCCGAACAGCCCCGAGTCCCTAAGGAAGGCCATGGCCACGTTCGGGCTTTCCCACAGAGTTTACATTTGTTAACCCCTTCACCACCATGACGTAATTTTCAACATATTATGGTTACTATTAGACGATATTTTTTAGTATATATCTACCTCTACGACTCAGAGGAGTAAATACGATCTCAATAAAGCCTCTTAATAACATACAGTAGGTCCTTCGTAAACTGCATAAAATCTTGGCCAGGATCATAGGTAAAAAGGCGTCATAGTGCTCAAGGGGGTTAAGAGGATTTTTTTCTGGATCCCTTTCCCTATCATCTTTAGCCCCATTAGTTTGTAGATTCTAAGACGTTCGCTCTATTACTCTGTTGATTTTAAGAACTTTCGCTCCATTTCCTCGTCAATTATAAAACCTTTCGTGCCATTTAGGTGTCGATTTTTCCGCCAAAAAATTTACACATTTATCTCAAAGGGGGGGGGGGGGTCTTGGATGTGTTTTTTAAGCTTGATGAAAGTCTAGTGAGAAAAAACCCCTCTCCTCAAAGGAAATATGATTGCTGTTCAAATGGGTAAGATGAAGGATACTCTAAAGCCGGTATCACACGAGAGCTTTTATAGTCAACAATCGATGATCAACATTTTTCTGGCAAAATTTCTGAAATATTTTGCACTGGTATCGGAAACTAGACTGATGGTAGATGAACTTAGGTGACCGAGATACTTAAAATGTTGACCTCATAAGCTGCCAGACCAGTGTTGAGCATAACTGTTGAGGGAAAAAGCGCTCGTGTGATACCGGCTTAATACTGACTGATAACGAAGATGGGGGCCTCAAATAACGAAGATGGGGGCCTCAAATAACGAAGATGGGGGCCTCAAATAACGAAGATGGGGGCCTCAAATAACGAAGATGGGGGCCTCAAATAAAAACAAACTTAGTCTTATCAAACACATTGGCAAGTACTGTACCGGCGATGCTTTTGTAACAGAGTGGTAGATCTGTGGGATAGATTGTCAGGTGCTGCAGTAGTAGTAGTAGTAGTAGTAGTAGTAGTAGTAGTAGTATAGTCTATTTATTTCCAGTTCATGGTAAATTAAATCCCTTGACAACTGTTTTCTCGATACTTAAGGGGAGGTATTTAGTTTGTTCCCTAGACCTCCATCAAGCTTAAAATTACACCCCCTTGAGTCCCTTTCAAGATAAATTTGTACATTTTTCGGTAGAAAAATGTCCCGGCCGAAGGCCGGTTCCTCTTAAATTACAGGCTCGCTATCGCTCGCCAGGATAAAATTGACACCTGAATGGCACGAAAAGTCTTAACATGGGGTGAAAGTTCTTAAAATCGCTAAACTAATGGGGCAAACGTTTTATAATATCAAAAGCAATGGGGCTAAACATGAGGGAGAAAGGGGTCAAGAAAAAATCCCTCAAGTGGAGATCTCCCCTTAATGGAAGAATATGAAACGGCAACATCTCTACGTCCAAATATTGCCAACTTTTCACAGTTTACAACATATCTCTTTACACAAATGTCCGTAATAGCTGACTAACCACGATAGTAACATGGCAATTTACCATCACCTGGATAAATAGAGGTAGTGGTAATAATGAAGTCACCACCGTCTGTTAACCCCTTCCGTACCGACGGCGTCTTTTTAATTTTATTCTGGCTACTATTAGACGATTTTATTCAGTTTAAAAAAGGGCTTCCAGCAATTAACAAGCTTGATAGCGCAATGGATAAAATTGCACTGACTTTCGGTGTGAGCATCCTAGGTTCGAATCCCTGGACTGCCACATGTATTTGTTGATTTCATTAATTGAGTTTAGGAGTAAAGTCGGTTGGTGGAGGGAACCTAATAATTAAGCCTTTTTACTACCACAGATCGTTCTTAAACTGCTCACAATCCTCTGAATACAGCTAGAATAAAATAAAAAAAGACGTTCCGGTACAGAAGGGGTTAACAAAGCCCCAAACAGCTGTTATGCTACACTTACCCTTCAACTCTCAACCTCCACAACCCACATTGATGTTTCTAGGCTTAAGGGGAGATTTCCACTTGAGGGACTTTTTTCTTGACCCCTTTCTCTCTCATGTCTAGCCCCATTGCTTTTGAGATTTTAAGACGTTTGCCCCATTAGTTTGGTGATTTTAAGAATTTCCGCCCCATTCTGTCAATTTTAAGACCTTTCGTGCCATTTAGGTGTCGATTTTATCGTGGCGAGCGATAGCGAGCCTGTAATTTAAGAGTAACCGGCCTTCGGCCGAGACATTTTTCTACCGAAAAATGTACAAATTTATCTTGAAAGGGGGTCAAGGGGGTGAAATTTTAAGATTGCTGGAGGAGTAGGAAACAAACTAAAAACCTCCCCTTAAGGAGGTACGGTTGACTTTTGGCCTATTTATTTATTATTTATAGCCTATTGTAGTTTCCTCGCTAGACTTCCATCAAGCTTAAAGAAACACCCCATAGACCTCTTTCGAGATAAACTTGTACATTTTCCGGTAGAAAAATGTCCCGGGCGAAGGCCGATTCCTCCTAAAACTACAGGGTCGCTATCGCTCGCCAGGTAAAAAAAAAAAAGACCCCTAAATGGCACGAAAGTTTCTAATATTGACAAAGAAATGTAGTGAAAGTTCTTAACGTCGCCAAACGAATGGAACGAACGCCTTACAATCTCACAACTAAGGTGGCTAAACATGAGGGAGAAGGGGGGGGGGGCCAGAACCCCCCCCCCCCCCAATTCCTTCCCTTCCCACCGCCGTTAATGGAAGAAATAACTTGAAAAGAAAAGAAAAATGACGTTATCTTCAGAAATGGTAGTGTTCATCCGTGTCCTTTCTGTAATCTACACTCATTCCCACAACATTCGTTCGGTAACAGATGCTGCGAAGAAAGAAATTTGTTTATTTCTTGATCGATTTATTTATTAATTTATTATTTTTTTTTTTTGTTAGTTTCCTCCTTAGACCTCCATGAAGCTTAAATAAACATCCACAAGATCCCTCTTTTAGATAAATTTGTAAATTTTTCGGTAGAAAAATTTCCCGGCCGAAGGCCGATTCCTCCTAAATTACAGGCTCGCTATCGCTCGCCAGATAATAAATCGATTCATAAATTGCACGAAAGGTCTTATTATTGACAAAGAAATGGGGTGAAAGTTGACAAAACCGCCAAAGTAATGGGCCGAACGTCCAAAAATGTGAAAACTAATGGGGCTAAACATGAGGGAGCAGGGGGCATAAAAAACAACCCCCACCCCACCCCCCTTAAGCATACACTGAGTTCACCCATGGCTACCATAGTCGCTAGCCCGCCCACTCATAAGAACTTGTGGACTTGGCATATTTCTAATTATGGAAGTATATCTTTGGAAAGGAATGTATGATTAGTTATATATACAGTACATTAACTATATACAGTACATTAACTATACAGTACATTAACTATATACAGTACATTAACTATATACAGTACATTAACTATACAGTACATTAACTATACAGTACATTAACTATATACAGTACATTAACTATATACAGTACATTAACTATACAGTACATTAACTATACAGTACATTAACTATACAGTACATTAACTATATACAGTACATTAACTATATACAGTACATTAACTATATACAGTACATTAACTATACAGTACATTAACTATACAGTACATTAACTATATACAGTACATTAACTATATACAGTACATTAACTATACAGTACATTAACTATACAGTACATTAACTATACAGTACATTAACTATATACAGTACATTAACTATATACAGTACATTAACTATACAGTACATTAACTATACAGTACATTAACTATACAGTACATTAACTATATACAGTACATTAACTATACAGTACATTAACTATACAGTACATTAACTATACAGTACATTAACTATATACAGTACATTAACTATACAGTACATTAACTATACAGTACATTAACTATATACAGTACATTAACTATATACAGTACATTAACTATACAGTACATTAACTATATACAGTACATTAACTATACAGTACATTAACTATATACAGTACATTAACTATACAGTACATTAACTATACAGTACATTAACTATATACAGTACATTAACTATACAGTACATTAACTATACAGTACATTAACTATATACAGTACATTAACTATACAGTACATTAACTATACAGTACATTAACTATACAGTACATTAACTATATACAGTACATTAACTATATACAGTACATTAACTATACAGTACATTAACTATATACAGTACATTAACTATACAGTACATTAACTATATACAGTACATTAACTATACAGTACATTAACTATACAGTACATTAACTATATACAGTACATTAACTATATACAGTACATTAACTATACAGTACATTAACTATATACAGTACATTAACTATATACAGTACATTAACTATATACAGTACATTAACTATATACAGTACATTAACTATACAGTACATTAACTATACAGTACATTAACTATACAGTACATTAACTATACAGTACATTAACTATATACAGTACATTAACTATATACAGTACATTAACTATATACAGTACATTAACTATATACAGTACATTAACTATACAGTACATTAACTATATACAGTACATTAACTATATACAGTACATTAACTATACAGTACATTAACTATATACAGTACATTAACTATACAGTACATTAACTATATACAGTACATTAACTATATACAGTACATTAACTATATACAGTAACTATACAGTACATTAACTATATACAGTACATTAACTATACAGTACATTAACTATACAGTACATTAACTATATACAGTACATTAACTATACAGTACATTAACTATATACAGTACATTAACTATATACAGTACATTAACTATATACAGTACATTAACTATATACAGTACATTAACTATAGTATATATTGAAAAACAAGTGCTGTTCAATAATAACTCCAAATAGATGTAATTGCGTAACTAAAAATATAGGAGGTCCATGAATTTGCACGAGTAGGTTAGAGGTTATGGCATCCGAGTGTACCAAAAATTCCCTTCATGTATTGCCCGCACACAATATATATATATATATATATATATATTTTTTTTTTTTTTACGGATACAGCTTAGACCCTATCCCTTTCCGATTTGATTTGACTCTTTATTGAGATAGCATAGACACATAAAATTATATATACCGGTACATATACAATGGGCTTCCCCGAGACGTTATAGACTGCAGCACCGTTGATTCATTTAAACTCCGCCTATACAAATATCTCGCATCAAACCCGCGACTGACTGCGTTTGTAAATGAATAACCTTATTTTATCCTCCCCTCAGTTACTAACCCATATGTCCTCTACTAACTTCCTAGTCCTGTCACGAACATTAGTTCCAGGGCAGTAGTTCCCTTTCCAATATTCCCTTACCCACTCTAAACCACTGTTTGGACACTTGATCCTCAGTGTTTTGGAGGACAAGCAGCCTAGAAGGGTCACTAAACTGTTGTTGCTTGATTTCCTTTGTACTCCTTTGTACAACACATGGGTTCTCTGAGGGATCAACAAGCATGGGCCAACACCCTTGACATCCAAACTTGAAGATAAGTTAATAAACAATGGAAAAACAGACTAAGACTCTCTTATATGGAAGGAAATGTTTGGTAGGCTACCTTAAGTGAATATAATTACCCTTCAATAAAGACAATTGTTACAGCAATAATCAACAAATACCATATGCCATTATCCATATGTATGGTTCCTTGTACACATTTCGTTCCTAGCTGAGATTATATTAATGGGAAAAAGTATATTTGAATTTAGAGTGTAGTATCTTATTTCATTAGTTTAGTGTATTTGTTAATTGGTGGGTTGGTGAAAACAAATATGAGTTAACAGTTGCATAAGAAAGTATACACTCAGGTATAAAATATGTATATACAGACACACATAAGAAGGTCAATTGATTACAGCATAGCAAGGAACTCTCCTAAATCAATAATACTATTTTTATTTTCATAACATAATATCGCATACAGGAACGGAACTTGTGCAGGGAATCTTTATGTGTTTTATGTGTGTTATGTGTGCGTGTGTGTATTTTTAACCCTTTCAGCACGATGACGTCTTCTTACCTTTTATTGTGGCTGAAGTTAGACGATTTCATGAAGTTTAAGAAGAACCTATGTTATTCAGAGGGTTTATTGAGATCGTATTTACCCTTTCGAGTGCTACAGATAGGCTAAAGAAAACCGTCTAATGGTGACCAGAATAAGATGAAAAGTACGTGATCGTGCTGAAGGGGTTAAATGTGAATAAAGAAATAGGAATTAAATTAAATGTGTATGAAAAATATGTGTTTATCCTCAGGTGTTGCTGTTGCTACATAAATGAAAACAATTGGGTCAAGAAACACATAAAGATAAACTCTGTCTTTTTTATTATTGAGCAGATAGGCTTACAGTAATTAAAGTAAAAATATACTAGCTTAATCTCTAATAATCTGACATAACCAAGACTTACTTCTCTCTCTCAAAAGTAAACTAAGCAAATCAACATATAGTGCATTTCTTTTTCTGTGACTTCTTGGGTGGCAAAGCTTTGTGAGCGATTGCCTCGTGAGCCTCCTGGACTGTTTCATCACCAACATCTATCCCCCTTTCCTCTGCTCTAGAACCCTGCGTATCTCCCGAGGCACTGGCATTCTCTTTACCCTCTGGCGTGTCTACCTTAGTTTCACCTTCGGAGGTATCGGTAGACTGTAGACGCTCGTTTTCTTTGGTCTTGTCCGCCTTCTCGGTTACTTTTGGTACAGTTGGCTTCGCTTCTGAGACCGCTTGATCCGCTTCTTCTTCCGGCAGTCTTAGAAGTGCCAAGGCTTCCGTGGCTTCTAGTAAACTATCTGACTCTGGGTTTTCTAGCTTCGATTCTGACATTTCCTTATTTTCCTTGATATCTAAAAGAGCCAGGGCATCGGCTGCTACCGACGTATTGTCACACATGTTACTCAGAATTCCTGTTTCTTCCTCGGGCTCTATCATGTACTCCATATCGGACACAACATCGCTCCTAAAGGATTCTAATAAGCTCTCCGTTGCGCTTGAAACTTGTACCTCTTCACTAAACTTGACCGTGTTGACAAACTTGACTGTAGAGACATTCTCACTTTGGAGCAGTGATACACTCTCGGTTCTCTCACTCGCTTCACTCTTACTCGTTTCACTCTTACACGCTTCAGTTTTCTCTCTTGACACTTTTGGCATTTTGGGCACTTTTAACTTCAAATTTGACAATGCGCATTTAAATTCTGACAACGCACTCTTCTTTTCCGACACAACCTCCTCCTTAACTTCACTTTTCACTTCTGACACTACCTCATCCTTCTCTTCTGACACTACCTCTTCCTTAACTTCTGACACTGCCTCATCCTTCATGTCTGACACCTCTTCCTTTATTTCACAAGCACCCTTCACTTCTGACACTTTTTCATCCTTGACTTTTGACACTACTGCATGCTTACTTTCTGACTCAACTTTCACTTCTGACACTACCTCCTCCTTCACTTCTGACACTACCTCCGCCTTCACTTCTGACACTACCTCCGCCTCCACTTCTGACACTACCACCGCCTTCACTTCTGACACTACCTCCTGCTTCATTTCTGACACTACCTCCTCCTTCACTTCTGACACTACCTCCGCCTTCACTTCTGACACTACCTCCGCCTCCACTTCTGACACTACCTCCGCCTCCACTTCTGACACTACCTCTTTCTTCTCTTCTGACACAACCTCCTGCTTCACTTCTGACACTACCTTTTTCTTCTCTTCTGACACAACCTCCTGCTTCACTTCTGACACTACCTCTTTCTTGTCTTCAGACACTGCCGCCTCCTTCACTTCTGACACTACTTCCTTCCTTTCTTCTGACACTACCTCCTTCACTTCTGACTCCATTTCCACCTTTACTTCTGACACTACCTCCTTCTTGTCTTCTGACACTACCTCCTTCGTGTCTTCTGATACTACCGCCTCCTTCAGTTCTGTCACTACTTCATCCTTCACTTCTGACACTACCTTCTCCTTCACTTCTGACACTACCTCCTCCTTCACTTCTGACACAACCTCCTCTTCTGACACTACTTCAATCTTCACTTCTGACACAACTTCCTCCTTCACTGCTGACACTACCTCTTCCTTCACTTCTGACAATGAATCATCCTTCGCTTCTGACACTACCTCCTCCTTCACTTCTGACACCTCTGTCGCTTCACCCTTCACTTCTGACACTACCCCCTTCTTCTCCTCTGACACTACCTCTTCCATTTCTGACACTACCTCCTCCTTCACGTCTGGCACTTCTGTCACTATTATCTTAATTTCTGACACTACCTCCTTCACATCTGACACTAACTCAGCATTCACTTCTGACACCTCATTCTTCACTCCTGACACTTCATCCTTCTCATGTGACACTTCATATTTCACTTCTGACTCATCCTTCATTGCTAACACTTCAGATTTTTCTTCTGACACTCCATCCTTCACTTGCGACACCTCATCCTTCACTTCTGACACTTCATCCTTCTCTTGCGACACCTCATCCTTCACTTCACCCTTGACTTCTGACACTTCATCCTTCTCTTGCGACACTTCATCCTTCACTTCTGACACTTCACCCTTACTTTCTAGTTCAGCTATACTAAGAGGAGTTGCTAGCCCAAGATCATGCACATTTTCCAACTCTCCCATTACAACAGATGCTACAGTTTTCTGGATTTCTATATTTTCTGGCACGTCTCGAACACTTACATCTCCTAAAGGTTCACAGTCATCAACAGTCTTTACTAAATTATGATCATCTAAAATTGGTTTTCTGTTTTCATCAATCAACTCTGCATCGCACGTATCTGATTTCAAAATACTCGCATCTCCACCTTCCGCAATATTATCCTCAACTGATTCCTTTTCCTCCTGATTTGAATCACCCAACATATTGGCAAGAAGCCAGTTAGACCGATGCTTACTGTGGCTTGGAGACTTCGTACTTTCACCACTGGTCACCGACGTATGCGAAGGAGAAGTATCTTGATCACTCATTTGTAAACTGGAGTCCTTAGTGAATGATTCGTCTAAGTTGTCCTTGGTTGAAGCCACAATTATGTCCTCTTCCACCACTACTTGCTGGCGTTCCTCATTTGAAACTGAAACATTAACATCCTCATTAGCTGAAGAAGTACTGTGATTGTTCATTTTTGGGGAAGCCTCTTGATCTGTGTCAATAGATGCATTACACTCATCTTCTGGAAGGCTGCATTGTTCATCATTACCTGAGGAGTCTGTTACTTCATCATTGTTCTGAACTGCACCAAAAACTTTTTCATCACTACTCATGGATAAACTATCACTGGCCGAGTGATCCTCAGACACTTCTGATTTTTTGGTGTAAGGTATGAAAGTTACATCTGGTATACACACAATGGCAGGCTGCAAACCGATAGGTGGAGATTCAAAAGACGGGAATTGCAAGCCATGGCCATTACCTTTTGAGAGATCTATATCATGTCCATTACTTCGACTTGATTTGTCAGAGTCCTGCAAGTTGCGTCTCCTTACTTTAATAACTTTTTCAGCTGAAGCTCTTTGTTCAGTGTTGGTGGCTGTGTCTTTTTTTTCGGTATTTTTCTGTTCAGTGTTGGCAGCAGTGTCTTCTTGTTCAGTATCTTCTTGTTCAGTGTTGGCAGCTGTGTCTTCGTGTTCAGTGTTGGCAGTAGTATCTTCTTGTTGCATGTTGGCAGCAGTGTCTTGTTCTGTGTTGGAAGCAATGTCTTCTTGTTCAATGTTTGCAGTGGTGTCTTCTTGTTCAGTGTTGGCAGCTGTGTCTTCTTGTTCAGTGTTGGCAGCTGTGTCTTCTTGTTCTATGTTTGCAGTGGTGTCTTCTTGATCAGTGTTGGCAGCAGGTGTAATTTCTTGAGCAGTAGCTGTGTCATCTTGTACAACACTTGAAGTAAAGCACTCTTGATCAGTGGAACCTGCTGTAACATCCAGCTCACCTACAACAGCTGAAACATCCTGATTAGTGGATGTCGTTGAGATATTTAGATTTCCCATGGCAGCAGTAAGGTCAATGGAACCTTCAGTGCTGTCCAACTCATCAGCAGCAGCCGAGACATCCTGATCAGTGGAATCAGCTGTGAAATCCAGCTCACCTACGGCAGCTGAGACATCCTGATCAGTGGAACCCGCCGTGACATCCAATTTTCCTATGATAGCAGTAACATTCTGAGTACCGTTGGAAGCAGTGGTATCCTGATCATCCGCATCCGTTACAGAATTGTGGAACTTGTTGATAATTCCTTCTTCTTGCGAGTGGTCCATGGTGAGATCGGTGGCTCCGCAAGGGCCCTGGGCTGGCACTCTGTCCATCTCGTCCATGGCTGAGGCAGCCTGGTCATGGAGGAAGCAGGATGGTACAGTTTATACAAGTCAGTACAGTGTCATACAATATATTATAGTCTAGCTAACATTAGACAATTTAATTTAACTTAGATAGGACCTATAGGAATCAGGTGTATACAAACATCACAATTAACTTTCTGGCTGAATTAGGGGCTTACTAGACTGCACTAAATTGTCAAATGATAGCCAAGTTTTAAACAATGGGAAAGGGCGTCTCCCCCTTCTCTTATTGTAATCAACACATAAAATTTAAAACTGAGTAATTTTTTAATGTCTCTTATGCACAATCAGCTTTAACTGTTCAAGAGCACGAGTTTCTTCCGACACCTTGCCAGAAGAGGAAGCGTAATACAAAAAGATGTATAGTACGTTGGTGCTAATAAGTTATGTCTCAGCTGACATTTACGTTTGGCTCGCTCAGTGCTTTATTAATGTCTGTCAGATGTTGAATAGGGTGGGTAAGTGTAGGAACATGTTTGTATATCTTACTCAAAAAGAAGAAATCATGTGTAAATATTGCTGATACTAATTATTGATTAAAACATAATTGGTGCCGAGACATGACTTATTAGGCCAACTGTACATTCATTATAAGTATGCCAGAAATCGAAACACCTAACCTCTATACCAACTATACCCCGTTTCATTTAATTTGACGGTAAATTACAAAGTTCCCATCAAGATTTCTCAGATATTTTGAAGATTTTGTAATGAAATATGGTGCTAATTATATAAACTTGGTCTTAATATGATGCAGAGACATACTGGTTTCATATTTTTCCATTAAGTATCGAGAAATTAGCTGCTAAGGGATTCAATTTACCGTCAATTGAAATGAAACTGTGAATAGACTAGAGTAAGTGAGCTAATTATTTCTACCATTTGGAAAGAGCCAGGCAGGGGATATGTGTGAAAATATAAAGCCCATTTGCTTTAGCCTTATTTGAGTTACATAGGTTAAGAGTAGCGATTTTCGGCCTACCTAATATGAACAAGGTATAGGACTCGTTTCTGCAAGTGCGAGTTTCGTTCTATAAGGAAGTTGGAGCTGTAAATATCGATTTTTTAGCTGAATTGCCAGCTAAAACACGATTGTAGTACATTTACAAACACATAAAACCCAACTCAACATAGTCTTTAGCCATCAGAAACCTAAATTATTTATGTATCTATAAATTATTTACTATCGATGTCTACAGCTCCAACTTCCTTATAGCCTGCTATAAGGAAGTTGGAGCTGTAAACATCAATATTTAGCAGAATTACCAGCTATAATACGGTCATAGTGCATTTATAAACACATAACATTAAATTCAACATACTTACTATCCATCACAATCTTACATTATTATTGCATTTATTTTTACTATTGATGTTTACGGCTTCAACTTCCTTATAGCCTGAAAATCGTAAGTGGTCAATTGGCACTGACTGCTCAATTTGAAATCACCTACATGAAAGATTTGGAAGCAGAAGGACTGAACCTCACCATTGTTTGTCTCTATTCCAAACTAAATAGTGAATCACCACTACAGATTATTATTGGTCAAAGTCGCATTAATGTTAGTCTCCGATTAACCCCTTCTGTACCGCAACATCCGTTTAACTTTAATCTGGCTACTATTAGACGATTTTATTCAGTTTCAAAAGGGCCTCCAGCAATTAACAGGCTTCGAATTATCTCCCTTAACCCTTTTTACTGCTTTAGGTCCTTCTTAGACTGCACACAATCGTCTAAATATAGCTAGATTAGAATACAAAAAACGTCGTCGATACAGAAGGGGTTAACATTATAATTATACAGTTACTGACAAATGTGTGTGAGCTCTTGCGATTTCCTTTATGTATTTATATCCATTTAGATTGATGTTCAGATCAAATCACCCATATTATTATTAACTACAAAATTATTATATATTTATTAACCCTTTGAGTACCAGCGACGTGTGTTATATTATATTCTAGCTATATTTAGACGATATTATGCAGCTTAGGAAGGATCTGTGGTAGTTAAAAGGATTGGTTGAGATAGTTTGAAGCCATATTATTACCTGAGGTCCTTCCTAAGCTGTATATAATCATCTAATAGTTGTCAGAATATGATGAAAAGGACGTCCCTGGTACTGTACGGGTTAATATATAGTTAATTTGATCGGAACATCAATCTAAGTGGACATATTTGCATAAAGGAAAGTGCAAGAGCTCACGAATATTTGTCAGTAGCTGTACATACCTAATTACCCTGGTTACATTCAAATTATGATACAATGCATACAACAACAACCATGCCAACAGAAAACTATACATACACCAGCTCTCCTCACTACACACACACACACACACACACACACACACACACACACACACACACACACACAGTCTCACCAACCAGGAGCTGGTCGACACTGTGGTTATGGAGAATGGAGACAATTTTGCCTAGTGTAATACCCACTTACCAGTCCCTCCAGTTATATAATATATATTTGTTATTTTAAGATATTTTAAGTATAGTAAAGGTAACAAAAGTATACAGACATATAGAGTGTATATACTTTGACAGACATAACCTATTCATCGAGTTGTTAAGTTACATATACAGCTAAAACAGTGTAATTGAAAATAGCTTTGTAACAGTTGGAACTGTTGAAGGCTGAACATTATACAGGCTGACATTGGCACCTCTAGGATAGGCCGGACCTTTAGTGGACTTGTTACACTACCTCCTCCTTCACTTCTGACACTACCTCTCTCTTCTCTTCTGACACTAATTCCTTCACTTCTGACACTACCTCCTCCTTCACTTCTGACACTACCTCCTCCTCCTTCACTTCTGACACTACTTTTCTCTTCTCTTCTGACACTACCTCCTTCTTCACTTCTGACACTACCTCTCTTCTCTTCTGACACTACCTTTAGTGAACTTGTTATAAGCTGATGATGGAAAGTATCTCAGGAGTTATGGGGTAGGCCATACGTAGAAGAAATACAGGTGCCAAGAACTCGGAAATACTCATGTTATGTTATTAATAAAGTAATTTCTAACGAGGAGAGAGAAGAGAAATAGAAAGAGAGAGAGAAAGCGAGAGAGAGAGAGAGAGAGAGAGAGAGAGAGAGAGAGAGAGAGAGAGAGAGAGAGCGAGAGCGAGAGCGAGAGCGAGAGCGAGAGAGAGAGCGAGAGCGAGAGCGAGAGAGAGTTTCGATTAATTTATTTGTACTATTCTATGACTCATCCCCGCCCCTCCCCTTCCCTAATCCACATGGGCAGTAAGTACCTTGTGTCAACTTGTGATAGGAAAAGTCATTAATACGGTGCACCTATAGTGTTTGTGTTTGATCTGACTGGTTTGTTTATTGAATGACGAGATAGGGATGTCATGGATGATCAGATGGTGTGTGAGAGAGAGAGAGAGAGAGAGAGAGAGAGAGAGAGAGAGAGAGAGAGAGAGAGAGAGAGAGAGAGAGAGAGAGAATGAGAATGAGAGTGAGAGTGAGAGTGAGAGAGAGCGAGAGATTGAGTGTGCGTGTTATGATCACGTGAGTCACTAAGAGGGAATGTAAACAAGGAAATATATTAATAGTCCCCTGTAGAGTACATGTCTCCAGCACACGGGTATGCTCTAGGGTAGACACATACAAGAACATATGAACACGGTAATCTGTAGGGGGGCTAACCACCAGAGGCATATCCCTTTCACACTCAAACAACATAATTAATGTGGCCTACCAGCCCACACGAGGCATATCCTTTTCAAACATAGCCAGTATCATTCACATGACTAACCAGTTACTTGTAATTAGGACAGCGTGAATTACATATTTTACGATGAGGAAAGTGTGAGTTATGAAGGACAGTGTGAGTTACCGGTACTTGTGATTTCGAATCCCGGTGGATCATATATACTTTAATTAATTTCATTGGGGGTGTGGTGGGGAGATTAATAAAAATAATTTTATTAGGACATTGTAAGTTACATATACTATGATGAGGCCAGTGTGAGTTATGAAGGACAGTGTGAGTTACTTGTGATTTTATTAGGACATTGTGAGTTACATAATTATACTATGATGAGGACAGTGTGAGTTATGAAGGACAGTGTGAGTTACTTGTGATTTTATTAGGACATTGTGAGTTACATATACTATGATGAGAACAGTGTGAGTTATGAAGGACAGTGTGAGTTACTTGTGATTTTATTAGGACATTGTGAGTTACATATACTATGATGAGAACAGTGTGAGTTATGAAGGACAGTGTGAGTTACTTGTGATTTTATTAGGACATTGTGAGTTACATATACTATGATGAGAACAGTGTGAGTTATGAAGGACAGTGTGAGTTACTTGTGATTTTATTAGGACATTGTGAGTTACATAATACTATGATGAGGACAGTGTGAGTTATGAAGAACAGTGTGAGTTACTTGTGATGGTGATAATGTGATGAATATAATATTATGGTCTATATATGAGGAGAGCAGTGTGATGACAAAAGTGAGTTACTTGTGAGGAGGATAGTGTGAGTTATTTGTAATGGTGGTAATGTGATGACAACAGTGTGATTTATATATATACTGTACTGTACATGAGGAGAGCAGTATGATGACAACAGTGTGAGTTACTTGTGAGGCAGGAGGGTGAGAGGAAGAGACTAATGTGGTGGTGGGGAGAGAGAGAGAGAGTAAGGGGGGAGGGGAGGAACACGAGGGTAGTGGTGGAAATCGGAGTAAGGGTATGAGAGTTGCCAAAAACCAGAATTCCAAACCTATTTTCCTGTCAACCAAATATCCTCACCCGTCATCGATCGCCCGGAAAACATAATATATTCGTCTCGGCAAGTATAATTTATTCATCACCATTAATCTTCGTAATTAATTAAGCTGAAGAAGGGTCATGTGGTTCTTTTATTAATAGCTGTTCACGTCCTTCAGTTTAGAGGAACCAGGAACAGAGATGGGCATTCTTAGATTAGGGGGGAAGGGAAGGGGGAGGCAAAGAGGGTGTGTTGGAGGGGGGGGGGGGGTTAGGGTTAGAGAGGGGTCATGGGGTAAGGAGGGAGCTATGTACAGTCACTCATAAACATTCCTGGGCCTCTGGTGTCTAAGTTGTGTTTACTATTCATTTACTGTATAATTATGAATGTATATATTTATTTATTTAGTTATTAATTTTGATTTGTTTATTTATTTTTTATTTTTTTTATTTTTTAGTTTCCTCCCTATAGACCTCCATCAAGTGTTTAAAAAATACCCCCAAGAACCCCCTTCGAGATCAATTTGTGCATTTTTTGGTTGAATGACCGGTTCCTCCTAGATTGCAGGCTCGCTATCGCTTGCCAGGGAAAATCGACACCTAAATGTCACTAAAAAGTCTTAAAATCGCCAAACGAATGGGGCGATTGTCTTAAAATCACAAAACTATGGGGCTAAGCTTGAGGGATGAAGGAGTCTACAAAACCTCCTTAACATTTACTTCATATGAAGGAATGTAGGAAGGAGAAACAAATTTAAGGGGAGGTGGGTCGTTTTTCTAGATTCCCTTCTCCCTCATGTTTAGCTCCATTAGTTTACAGATTTTAAGATATATGCCCCATTACTTTTCAGATTTTAAGATGTAGGCCCATGCCCCATTAGTTTGTCGATTTTAAGACCTTCCGCCCCATTTCCTTGTCAATATTAAGTCCTTTCGTGCTATTTAGGTGACAATTTTTTTTCTGGCGAACGATAGTGAGCCTGTAATTTTGGAAGAACCGGCCTTCGGTCGGTACAATTTTCTACCGAAAAATTTACAAATTAATCTAGAAGGGGGATGTAATGGATGTTTGTTTAAGTTTGGTGGAGGTCTAGGGGGGAAACTAGAAAACTAATGAATAAATTAAAAATTCGACACAAAAGTGAACCATCCCCCCAAGACATCTTGTTCTTGTGTTCAATTGTTTATTTAAGAATTCGGGACGACGAGGCAGATGTTGGAGGAATGAAAGGATGAAAACACAAACAATAAAAACATCAAGGGAAAGTAAGTACCGGTGTACAAACCAATAGTATGAGAGAGAGAGAGAGAGAGAGAGAGAGAGAGAGAGAGAGAGAGAGAGAGAGAGAGAGAGAGAGAGAGAGAGAGAGAGAGAGAGAGAGAGAGCGAGAGAGAGAGAGAGAGAGAGAGAGAGAGAGAGAGAGAGAGGGGGGGGGGGGGGGGGGATACCGCACCATATGATCGCTACCTACTCTTTCAGGTTTTACATCTCAAAAATACATATTTCAAAGGACTGCGAAAAGGGAGTGAAGAGGGTGGGGGTAAAGAGAGGAGGGGAGGAAGGGAGGGGGTGAAGAGAAGAGGGTGTGGGAAGGGGGGAGAGGAGGGGTGTGTGGAAAGCTTGTATACAGAGGCATCAGATAAAGTGACTACTGATAATGGTAATGTTGGAAGATGGCCTGGATGGTACCCTGTGTGTGTGTGTGTGTGTGTGTGTGTGTGTGTGTGTGTGTGTGTGTGTGTGTGTGTGTGTGTGTGTGTGTGTGTGTGTGTGTGTGTGTGTGTGTGTGTGTGTGTGTGTGTGTGTGTGTGTGTGTGTGTGTGTGTGTGTGTGGGGTGTGTGTGTGTTGTGTGTTGTGTGTGTGTGTGTGTGTGTGTGTGTGTGTGTGTGTGTGTGTGTGTGTGTGTGTGAGAGAGAGCAGGTCGTCATTATAACCCTTTCACTGGATTACCAATGCAAAGTTATGCACACCCTCCCAAATTACACCCCTATTACACCCCTATTACACCCCTTTTACACCCCTTGTTTTATTTCCTTGGGTGACAGCCATATATACGTTAAGGGGAGAGGGGTCATTTTTCTGGTCCCCTTTCTCCCTCCTGTGAAGCCCCATTTGTATTGATATCACAAGACGTTCGGCCCATAAGGTTTGGCAATTTTAACACCTTTCGCCCCATTTCGTTGTTAATTTTAAGATCTTTCGTGCCATTTAGGTGTCGATTTTTTTCTGGCGAGCGATAGCGAGCCTGACATTTTAAGAGGAATCGGCCTTCGGCCGGGAAATTTTTCTACCGAAAAATTTACAAATTTAACTTCAAGGGGATTTAGGGGGTGTTTTTCTAAGTTTGATGGAGGTCTAGCGAGGAAACTAAGAAATTCAGAAATAAATGAATTAATAGACAAACAAAATTGCCCATCACCCCTTAAACCAAGTACCTCCATATTTCCTCGGCCATTATCTTTGCATATCATTAGTCTCATTTTCTGTTCTATGTACATGAAGGAGACAAAAGGGAAAACTGCCTGTAACAAGGTCAAGTTAGAAGACTGAGGTTGTTTTGATTGGAAGCCAGATCATTCACATGCAGCCAATGGGACGAAGTGACTAAATGTTCTGTCTACGCTGAATGCAAGTGTGTGTGTGTGTGTGTGTGTGTGTGTGTGTGTGTGTGTGTGTGTGTGTGTGTGTGTGTGTGTGTGTGTGTGTGTGTGTGTGTGTGTATTTATGTGTGTATTTGTATGTGTGTGTGTGTTTGTTTGTGTGTGTGTGTGTATGTATGTATGTGTGTTTATGTGTGTGTGTTTATGTGTGTATGTGTGTGTGTGATTATGTGTGTTTATGTGTGTGTGTGTGTGTGTGTGTGTGTGTGTGTGTGTGTGTGTGTGTGTGTGTGTGTGTGTGTGTGTATGTGTGTTTGTTTTGGGTAATTATCGACCAATAATTCGTGCGTATAGGCTACCCAGCAGCCGGTACAGCTCAATTAACTTTTTTAGTACGGGTGACATATGTGTTACTGTATTCTAGTTATACTTACACGATTATATGCAGCTTAGGAAGGATCTGTGGCAGGTAAATGAATAAGTGAGATAGTGCGTTGCCTTTAAATGTCTAGAGGTCCTTCCTAAGCAGCATCAAATCGTCTAATAGTATCCAGAATAAGATGAAAAGGACGTCAGCCATAATGGAAGGGTTAACTAAACTGATCGATTCATTAAGGGGAGATTTCCACTTGAGGGACTTTTTTCTTGACCCCTTTCTCCCTCATGTCTAGCCCCATTGCTTTTGAGATTTTAAGACGTTTGCCCCCATTAGTTTGGTGATTTTTAAGAATTTCTGCCCCATTCTGTCAATTTTAAGACCTTTCGTGCCATTTAGGTGTCGATTTTATCCTGGCGAGCGATAGCGAGCCTGTAATTTAAGATTAATCGGCCTTCGGCCGGGACATTTTTCTACCGAAAAATGTACAAATTTATCTTGAAAGGGGGTCAAGGGGGTGAAATTTTAAGATTGCTGGAGGAGTAGGAAACAAACTAGAAACCTCCCCTTAACCAACGACAGAGCCTATGAGCTACACCCATATATATATATTATAATCAGGTGCCAAACGGGAGCAATGTTGTGCTTAAGGGGGATGACCTGTTTTTGTTTTCTCTCATTTTCTGTCTTTCTCTGGCTTGTATCCATTCGGCCCCATTCAGCCAACTGTTTTAAGACGTTTATCCCTATCCAGGTGTCGATTTCTTCCTGGCGAGCGATAGCGAGCCAGCATTGTATGAAGAAATCCGGCTTTGCCGGACAGATTTTTCTATCGAAAAATGTACAAATTTAGCCAGCTGTGATAAAAAAAACATTTTATAAACAATATGGTGACTCGCCAGTAAAAATTCGACACCTGGATGAGGACAAACGTCTTAAAACAGTAGGCTGAATGGGGCCGAATGGATACAACAAAAGAGATAGAGGGAGAGAGAAAACAATGAGGTGGGGCTAGAATGAATAAGAGAAGGAATACGGGAAAACTGACAGCAAATTGTATTGTTTCGGTCAATTTATGACTTCTAAATACACGATAACAAGTGTAGACCACATTTTTAACTTTGCATATACAATAATATAGACTAAATAAAAGGGACTATAGTTTATTTAGCACTTTTATAGTTTGTATAGTATTCGTTGAACACCCTGATTTATCTATGCATTATAAGATAGTAAAGGGTTAACGTGCTTGGTAAATGACAGCCGCGGAGAAAGCTGAAGGGTTCAGAAGAAAGCGTGGTCACCGGCCTTTTTTTTTATCTTTCTCTCCTTTTCTCTCTTTCTCTGCCTTGTATCCCTACGGCCCCATTCAGCCAACTGATTTAAGACGTTTATCCCCATCCAGGTGTCGATATCTTCCTGGCGAGCGATAGCAAACCAGCATTGTATGGAGAAATCCGGCTTCGCCGGACACATTTTTCTATCGAAAAATTTACAAATTTAGCTTGCTAAAAACAAAATATATATGCTGGCTCGCTACCGCTCACCAGGAAAATATTGACACCTGGATGGGGGTAAACGTCTTAAAACAGGAGACTGAATGGGGCCGAATGGGGATCTGTCTTGTATGGGCCGATCTGCTTTTTGCAGACTCCCATTTTCTTATGAGCTTATGTTCTTATGAATGGATACAAGCCAGAGATAGAGAAAGAGAAAAAAAAAAGCGAGGTGGGCTCCCTTATTGACACTAAAATACGGGAATAGGTCTCTACTCCGACTCCCTGGAGAGGAGAGGAGAGAAGTGTAAAGAAGTCACAAGAGTGCAGTTTGTCAGGGGGTTTTGATTAGCAGCTGAAATTATGGCATATTTCCAGTGTTCTTTGGTATCGCTGGCGGCACTTAGAGTATGTGTATCTTAGAAAACTTGTATGCAGAAGTTGATTGTCACATACACATAAACACACAGGCAGACACACACACACAGACAGGTGCACATTCACATACACACAGCCAAGCACAAATTCACAAACACACACACAGACAGGTGCACATTCACATACACACAGCCATGCACAAATTCACAAACACACAGACAAGGGACACTCTCAAACACACAGGCAGGGGCACACTCACAAACACACATACATGCACACATTCACAAACACACAGACAGGCACACACTCACAAACACAGGCAGGCACACGGACATACAGGGACACACTCACAAACACACATACAGGCACACATTCACAAACACACAGACAGGGGCACACTCACAAACACAGGCAGGCACACGAACATACAGGGACACACTCACAAACACACATACAGGCACACATTCACAAACACACAGACAGGGGCACACTCACAAACACAGGCAGGCACACGAACATACAGGCACACATTCACAAACACACATACAGGCACACATTCACAAACACACAGACATGCACACATTCACAAACACAGGCAGGCACACGAACATACAGGGACACATTCACAAACACACATACAGGCACACATTCACAAACACAGACATGCACACATTCACAAACACAGGCAGGCACACGAACATACAGGGACACATTCACAAACACACATACAGGCACACATTCACAAACACACAGACATGCACACATTCACAAACACAGGCAGGCACACGAACATACAGGGACACACTCACAAACACACATACAGGCACACATTCACAAACACACAGACATGCACACATTCACAAACACAGGCAGGCACACGAACATACAGGCACACATTCACAAACACACATACAGGCACACATTCACAAACACACAGACATGCACACATTCACAAACACACAGACAGGCACACGAACAGACAGGGGCACATTCACAAACACACTCACAAACACACAGGCAGACACACACACAATAAACTAATGTAATAGTGTTCGTGTAATTTCTATTCAAGATGGAAGAGTAAGGGAGGAGAGGTGAGTTATTGTGAGGATGTAAGCGGAATGATGAATACGAGAATAAATGTCGGACCTCGCTCTCTTAAGGGGGGTGATCTGTTTTTGTTCTGTCCTTTTCTATCTTTCTCTGGCTTTATCCATTTGGCCCCATTCAGCCTACTGTTTTAAGACTTTTATCCCCATCCAGGTGTGCATTTTTTTACTGGTGAGCGGTAGCGAGCCAGCATATTTTTTATTTTTGTTTGACAGCAGGCTAAATTTGTACATTTTTCGATAGAAAAATGTCTCCGGCGAAGCCGGATTTCTTCATATAATGCTGGCTCGCTATCGCTCGCCAGGAAGAAATCGACACCTAGATGAGGATAAACGTCTTAAAATAGTTGGCTGAATGGGGCCGAATGGATACAAGCCAGGGAAAGAGAGAAAGGAGAGAAAGGAGAGAAATAAAAAAAAAGCAGGTCACATACACATACACATTTTGAAAGTTATTGTCAAGTTTTCCTATGATCGAGGTTATCTTTTAATCTTATCTAAAAACACAACATTTATTGTTTGTACTGATATTATGATGCATAAAAGAGGCCAGTGTTGCGCATGGCCCAAACAATGATTATATTGTGCTACATTGTAAGTTAATTATTGTATCATTAAATGTTGATGGTGTATGGACATTTATAATTGTTTGCACCCATACAAACTGTGGGGCGATAAATCAAAATAAATCTGTATCGGTCAACAATGTAGGGTAATAATATCGTTTGGTACCTAGAATAACACAACAGATAGGTTGGAGTGGCTTCGGTCACCCAGGCTTTATATCGGGAGGGAGGGTTCTGTGGGGGGCGCTCGCTTATGGCCTTGGCCTTGCTCGGGGCCTTGGGGAACAACAACAACAACAACAACAACAGATTGGAGATGCAGGGAGAGAGAGAAAGATGAATTATTGTGGGAAGTGAGGGAGGGGCACACAGAGAAATGGTGGATATGGGAGAAATTAAGGATGGGTCTCTCTCTCTCTCTCTCTCTCTCTATTTTCCTCCATTCTTAATCTTCCCCCCCCCCTCCCCCTCTTTATCCATCTATCCATCAATCTGTCCCCTCCCCCCTCTTTCTCTTAATATCACTCCATCTCTCTCCCTCTCTCTATTTTCCTCCTTTCTTCACCTCCTCCCCTATATCCATCTATCATCAATCTGTCCCCTCCTCCCTCATTCACTTAATATCACTCTCTCTCTCTCTCTCTCTCAATGGCGGAGGTTGGCCAATCTTTGTTTCTATAGGATCCCTACCCAAAAGGAGTGTCCAGATTTGTTATCTATAGGCCTACCCACATTCTAGGAAATCTCTGAAATAACGAGTGTGCTATTATTTATATCGTTATTTCCACATAGTTATTTTGATATAAGTTCTTTTGTCTATATAATTATGGTGTCGTCCCTGTTTTCATTTGTTTATTTTGCAAGTTTAACATTATAATATTGGGCTACACCTATCATAAATGCCTGCCTAACACTCTCAGGTCAGATTGTTATTATCATTGTATCCAGGTTACTTATAGAGGATTGTATTCGGATCACGAAGGACCTCTAGGAATTGAAGGGAACCATGCTATTTCCATTAACCCTTCGAATATAACAGATCCTCCTTAAGCTGAATTAACGTGTCACCCCGTACTGATTGTGTTCGAATTGGCAAAATAATTTATACCAATATTGTCAAGAAAAACTCCTGTTGTAGGTAGAGGTAATTTAGGTGGAAATGTATAGCTATTAAAAAGTTCGCGGGCAAGCCATATGTTCCATCATAAGAATGAGGTTGCAGAAAGCCGATTGGCCCACACAAGGCAGATCCCTCTCACACCCAACCAACCTCGATCGTCCATATGTCTATCTAATTTTATCTGTCGTTCTTGATCCCACTGTGGCGCTAGGTAGCCTATTCTTGCAAAATGAAAATGGTTTATTAAGGTAATGTTATTGATATTAATTATAGAACAATTATGTTGAATGAATAACATTTTTGATACAGCCATGAATCAGTCAAAAGGGTCGCATTTTCATGAAGTCGTGGTCCTCGAAGCTTTTTGAGTGACTGTACCCAATCGCCCCATATACTGTACATACAAAAACACTCCACGACCCCCCCTCCCCCCCAGTGAACAGACCACCTCCACCAGACATACGGACATACACACGCACATTCTCCTTCCCCTTCTCGCTCGCTCTCTCCCTCACAGGCCTCGCGGAGTTCAGAGCACGCACGTACACCCAGTCACGTGCTCTCTCTCTCTCTCTCACACACACACACACACACACATATACACACACAACACTCGCAAAACACATACGAAATCCACATACACTCGGATATACACGTTAATATTCCCTTATACACATATACACAAGGAAACGGGTCCACCAACATAATTATAGACTCACACATGAACACACACACGCCACCAATGACTCATGTGTGGCACTATATACTAAATGTGCAGAATAGACGAGGTTTATCTACATACACACGTACATCAAACCACATACACGTAGCTTCACACTGTCACACATCACGAACACTGTCACACCTCTCGAACACTGTCACACATCACGAACACCCATAAATCAGTTACACACGAACTACGGAAATGCACACACTCACCACACAGGCACACACGTAGACTCACTTATCACAGACACATACTTAGATTCACTTGGGCTCACTTATCACAGACACATACTTAGATTCACTTGGGCTCACTTATCACAGATACATACTTAGATTCACTTGGGCTCACTTATCACAGACACATACTTAGATTCACTTGGGATCACTTATCACAGACACATACTTAGATTCACTTAGGCTCACTTATCACAGACACATACTTAGGCTCACTTATCACACACATACTTAGATTCACTTAGGCTCACTTACCACAGACACATACTTAGATTCACTTAGGCTCACTTGTCACAGACACATACTTAGGCTCACTTATCACAGACACATACTTAGATTCACTTAGGCTCACTTACCACAGACACATACTTAGATTCACTTAGGCTTACTTATCACAGACACATACTTAGGCTCACTTATCACAGACACACACTTAGATTCACTTAGGCTCACTTATCACAGACACAAACTTAGATTCACTTAGGCTCACTTATGACAGACATATACTTAGGTTCACTTAGGCTCACTTATCACAGACACATACTTAGATTCACTTAGGCTCACTTACCACAGACACATACTTAGATTAACTTAGGCTCACTTATCACAGACACATACTTAGATTAACTTAGGCTCACTTACCACAGACACATACTTAGATTCACTTAGGCTCACTTATCACAGACACATACTTAGATTCACTTAGGCTCACTTACCACACAGAGACACACGTAGAATCACTCACTATAATAGGCTTAATATGTTTCTATTTGTTCCATCACGTTTACAATATTGCATAAATCCCATATACATATATTTTCATAGAGTCACAAACAATGGCGGGTTCAGTGTATCACTTCCTTCACTTCACACAGGAATATATTTAGCATTATTCAGCTCAAATTAAGGGGAGGTATTTAGTTTGTTCCCTAGACCTCCATCAAGCTTAAAATTAAACCCCCTTGAGTCCCTTTCAAGATAAATTTGTACATTTTTCGGTAGAAAAATTTCCCGGCCGAAGGCCGGTTCCTCTTAAATTACAGGCTCGCTATCGCTCGCCAGGATAAAATTGACACCTGAATGGCACGAAAGGTCTTAATATGGGGTGAACATTCTTAAAATCGCTAAACTAATGGGGCAAACGTTTTATAATATAAAAAACAATGGGGCTAAACATGAGGGAGAAAGGGGTCAAGAAAAAAATCCCTCGAGTGGAGATCTCCCCTTAACATACAACTAATATAAGGTATATCATGGCCACAGTTTGTATTTTACACATACAATAATCAAAATAAACAAATAAACAGCGTAATGTATCTGTGTGCATATTTGTTCCAGTGTTACAAGCTCGCCGGATAGATTATTTCGTGCAATCATTCTTATTTATTTCGGCCTTCCAGTCTTGATGTTGTTCAGGCCAGTTTGAGCGTGTGTGGCGGTGGCTTCGTGATTGTTTGGAAATCCGTGATGCCTGCACAAATCATCAAACCACTCACACAGTCTCAACTGGCCTGTACAATTCAATGTTCGAACTAAGAGGCCAGTACACACATAAGCAGACCACGACTTTAATACGGATAACTGTATATATAATCTAGACAGCGAAAATAAGTTATTAGTTGAACATAAGAACATAAGAAAATGGGAGTCTACAGAGAGCCAATTAAATGGAACACCACTGTATCTCCCTTATAAGGGTTTGTTTACACTTCCTCATCACTGCACTTTAAAACGGAATGCCTGCCAGGAACCAACCGCACTCTGGATCCATTTCTACAATTAACAACATACGCCAAAACCCACACTTCTGGATGAGCTTGTAACACTTCTAGATGCCATGAACATACACGAACACAGAAACACAACACGGTTCACAATATACCAGGAGACGCACCGTATATAGCTCTCCTTCTTGGCGGCTTGGCGGAGTCTGAGCTTATAGTGTAGTGTGGGGGTCTTGAGGAGATGAGGAGGATACTGTGGTGGTGTGTGTGTGTGTGTGTGTGTGAGGAGGGACGAGGGAGGGAGGCTTGTTGTGAGGGTAGGGAGGTGGGGGGGGGGGGTGGGGGGGAAGGTATAGGGTGTGGTTGGGGGCACAGGAATGAGGTAGGGGGGGGGGGGGGGGTATAGGGAGGGTGTGTGGGGGGTGGAGGCATAGGGGGGAAGATTAGGAAAGAAATGGGAGGTGGGGTGGGGTGGGGTAAGAAGGTAGAAGGGAGGAAAGAACGGAAAGGAGAACAAGAGGTAAATAAATCGCACTCATCTCAAAGACATAGCTGTCAATCCCGGGAGGATACTCGAAGAAGAAAGAGAAAGATTGTGATAGTGTAATAATACTAATAATAATAATAATAATAACTGATTGAACAACACAAGGCAGATCCCTTTCACACTCAACCCATCTCGTCCATATGTCTATCTAATGTTATCTTGAAGCTCTTTATTGTTCCTGATTCTGGTATAGCTCGATTTGCCTTGTTTTGAACACTGATGCATTGATTTCTTGGTTTCAGATCAAGTTGACGAGGACTCCCAAATCTTTTTCATTATCTGAGATATACACGGAGAACGAAAATAAAACTGCTCTACTGAATAACTGCTTACAACCTCTATTGGAATTAAGTTCCAGGTAGAACAGAATATTATATGTAAAAAAGTTTCCACAAGTACTAGTGCTGAACATAAAAAAAATAATATATATATATATATACAGAGAGAGAGAGAGAGAGAGAGAGAGAGAGAGAGAGAGAGAGAGATAGAGAGAGAGAGAGAGAGAGAGAGAGAGAGAGGTGGCGGTGGGAGAGGTAGAGAAGAGGATATATGGGAGGAGGAAAGGGGGAAGGATTACGAGTGAAGAAATGAAGGGAGGGAAGAAGGACGCGAAAGGGGGGGGGGGGGGAAGGGGGGGCATGGAGGGAGAACGAAAATAGTACTATGAGAGAGAGAGAGAGAGAGAGAGAGAGAGAGAGAGAGAGAGAGAGAGAGAGAGAGAGAGAGAGAGAGAGAGAGAGAGAGAGGTGAATGTACACAGTTGGTTTCAGATTTATATGAGAGATAATACTAAATAATATTATAACCAGTACAAATAACAAAACAGTAATACAAGTAATTATGCAACCACGATTACATAACACTTTAATTTCTACAGTTAGCTACGAAAATATATACAAAAATATATAATTTAAATGTATATAAAAATAATATATGTGTATACCAATTATAATGTTGTGTAAATGTATGAATAATTAAATAAATATAGGGGCAATCAGTAGAGCGCATACCTCCGTCTACGCTGGTGGAGGTATGTTCTCTACTGATCACCTCCTAATTTGAATCACGTCTTACTTTCTGCCCACCAAATCTTGTGGTAATCGTTTCATAACTTCTTGAGATATCTTGTTTACAGACAGACAGATTGACAAACGAACACACGGACAAACAAACAGGCAAAACCATAATCTCCTCAAACTTTGTTGGCGGAGGCATTAACTCAAAAGACAAAAAAGAGAAAGAAAACGAATGTAAGCCATAAATGTACGGTAAATATTGCAAGTATGGAACAGAATTTGAGCATTTTAATAATTCCTCTTATTGTATTCCTCTTACTTGATAGAATGCATGAGAAGCCAAAACATAATAAAAAAAATAAAAAAAATAACAACAGAAACAACAACTATAATAACAACAACAATAACAAAATCAACATCATCAGCAACAATATCAACAACAACATATCAACAACACCGGAATGGTCAGAATAAAGTTGGCATGTTTATTTGACGTAAGCACAATGGTGGCGTGTTTCGTTCTTCTTTCTTCTTGTTCTTCGTCTTCTTCCCCCAGTAGGCCTAAACTCGAGGGGCTTGTGCTTGGAGGGAGGGAGAGAAAAGGGAGGGAGGGAGGGAGGGAGGGAGGGAGAGAGAGAGAGAGAGAGAGAGAGAGAGAGAGAGAGAGAGAGAGAGAGAGAGAGAGAGAGAGAGAGAGAGAGAGAGAGAGAGAGAGAGAGAGAGAGAGAGAGAGAGAGAGAGAGAGAGAGAGAGAGAGAGAGAGAGAGAGAGAGAGAGAGAGGATATTAGGGGGAGGCATTGCTTGTATAGTCACGGTCAAAAGTCGTACAGTATCTTATGTAATCTCAACTCTGTTTATCTCTATAAGTTAAACATTATGCTCAACAAATATATACAAAGCCTTTAGATTCAAGGATTGTTCATTGTGGTTCGCCAAGATGGCGAGAGGAGTGAAGGGTGCGTGCGTAGCTCTCTCCCTGTGTATCATCCTCCTCAACATCCAGAGGGGCTGTGCCGATATGAAGGTGCAGAGGGGACCGGTAGTGTACCAGGTCAACACTAAACAAGTATTGAGGGACCTCGTCACACAGAAATCACACATAGGTGAACCTTCTGTCACCATTCCTGCCTGGTCTAGTTTATATATCGGGAAGACACAGCGGCTTGGCAAGTACTCTGGCACAACCTCGCTACAACACCTATTGTGCTACACTCTAATTAGCTGCGGAGATGTAGAGACCAACCCCGGCCCTAGGTCAACACTGAAGAAACCTCACCACCAACCAAGTAAGACAGACACCGTCATTTCAACAGTCCCTAGCAGAAAAATTAGTTATTACAAACCGGGCCTACAGGTACCCCAGCCTCCCGTCACGCTCCAATTCAACCCACAACACAACCCAACACGGTCGGCGACCCAGTCTCCCGTCACGCTCCAATTCAACCCACAACACAACCCAACACTATCGGTGGCTCAACATGTAACTGGAGCAGCTAGGAAGAAAGGCATCAGTCGCAACAACATCAACAATGGAGCAGCATTAGCAGCCAGGAATAAGGACAACATCATCAAACAGCAAATACAGGTGGGGCTGGGAGGGGTCATAGGGGGAGACATAGCCACAGACAGTCCCCACCCTAGCAGCACAGCTGATCACCACACCACCAGACGTACGACGAACAATACAAAGAATCTATGTACAGTGTGCGATATTAGATTCAACAAAAGGAGTCCAACATCACAATGTAGTATTTGTAATGAAACAGTACACGATCGATGTACTTATGTTACCAGCAGAAAAGAAATGGAATGCGATAAATGCAGGGAATTAGCAATTACCCACTCCACATTACCCACAGCATTACCATTAATACCACAGATATCGGCGACCCAAGTAGCACAACATGCAACAAGAACAACAATAAAGCACTCGCAAATACATCAACAGGGAAGCAGCATCAACGGACAATGAAAACAACAACAACAACAACAGCAAACAACCACAGCCCGACCTACCCTCTCCCGCACAAACAGCTGATCGACGCGGACCAAACCACACCTCCAGTTGTATGATAAACAGTAAGAAAAAACTATGTATAGTCTGTAATATTGGTTTCAACAATAGGAGTTCACTTTTACAATGCAACAGTTGTAATGAAATTGTTCATAACCGATGTACTTACGTTAACAGTAGAAACGAAGTTGAATGTGTTAAATGTAGGAGCTCAGCTGTACAACATCGCGAAACCATTTGTTTTATTTGTGAATCACTCATAACACGACGTCAGAAGATCCAAAACTGTGTAAAGTGTAAACATGTAGCTCACATGAAGTGCATCTCTAAGAAGACCAACAGTGAAGAACGGGAATTCCTTTGCAATAAGTGTGCCTTGCATTCATTACCGAATATTAATGTAAATGATCCAAGTATTAACAACTCAGAATCCAGCAAGGACACATTCAAAATCAAAGATGAATAGTGTTCACCAACAAAGGGCTCCATCTTATCCACATTAACGCCAGATCAATGTACCATAAACTGTCAGAAATAAACTTGTTAGCTAATAAGGCCAAAGCTTCAATAATTGCAATCACAGAAACCTGGCTGGATTCAAGTATAAACGATGGTGAAATAAACATTCAAGGTTTCAACATGGTTAGGAATGATCGCAATAGGCATGGGGGAGGAGTATGTCTGTATGTAAAAAACAACCTCACACACACACAACTAGGACCGACCTCCATGTAGAAAATCACAAAGCTCTGTGGATCGACCTACACCTGCCGAGGACAAGACCCATCACAATTGGGGTATGCTATAGGCCACCAGCCGACACCCAATTCTTGACTAAATTTGAACGAACTTTGTCATCGCTAGACCCTCGGAATGAATCCATCATACTAGGGGATTTTAACCTGTGTTACAAACAACGAAATGATAGGCTTGTACGAGAATATAGGCATATACTGACAATGCACAATCACAAACAACTCATCACAACCCCCACACGTATCTCTGAGAACACTGCCACAATATTAGACCACATAAACTGTAACAAAGAGGACAAAATATCTCAATCAGGGGTTATACAGACTGGGAGAAGTGATCACTTCGTCACATATTGCACACGGAAAACCACAAAAATTACCCTAGAGAATCACAAGGTTATCAAAACAAGGTCACTCAGAAACTACAATAAGGAAACATTTCTGGACATTTTATGGAATACAGACTGGTCTCCAGTGTTTGGAAGTACAAACGTTAATGACGCATGGGTTGGCTTCAGAACCATCATCACAAACATCCTAGACGAAATAGCTCCTCTGAAAGACATACGAATTAAAGCAAGGTCAGACCCATGGATCAACAATGACATACTACACCATCTGGAACACAGAGACAATCTGTTAAAAAGGCTAGCGAAACATAGACAGGATCAAGGTCTGAAACATGAGTTCAACAGGGCCAGGAATAAACTAAGTAGGAAAATGAAATCAGCGAAAACTAATTATTTCACAATAAGGCAGAGGAATATCAGAATAACCCAAAGAAACTATGGAGGCACCTAAAACAACAGGCTACAGCAACAAGACAAGGGATTCGTCTAACACTAATATTGCTCTCACCATTAATGATCAGGTTTGCCACGATAAACGACAAATTTCAACCTACTTCAACTCCTTCTTCACTTCCATAACAAACACACTTGCACAGAACCTACCTCAACCTCTCAACAAATACACAACAACAACGGCCACCTTTCGTAATTTCTACAGAGATAAAGACATACACCCGAACACATTTGGATTGCAAAATGCTACACCAAAATACACTTTTGACGAGCTGTCTAACCTAAATGTACATAAGAGCACAGGACCAGACAAAATTCCTGCCAAATTTCTACGAGATGGAGCCATTGGTATAGCAGGCCCCATAACCCACATCATCAACTTGTCAATTAACACCAACACTGTACCTGCTGAACTGAAGGAAGCTATTGTAACCCCTCTATTCAAGAAAGGAAATAAACTAGAAGTTGGCAACTACAGACCAGTTAGCATATTATGTATTGTATCTAAAATCCTTGAAAGAGCGGTATACACCCAAATTGAACACTACCTCAAACAAAATGATCTATTCTATAAGTTTCAATCAGGTTTCAGATGCATGTACTCGACAGACTCCTGTCTCATCCACTTAACGGATCACATTCGTAAAGAAATGGCTAAAGGTAACTACACCGGTATGGTTCTTCTTGATCTACAAAAAGCGTTTAGACACAGTAGACCATGATATCCTATGTAATAAACTACAAGCAATGGGCATAGGGTCTGTGAACTGGTTTAAATCTTATCTTAGTGGTAGAACCCAAAGAGTCAAAATTGATGATAATATATCTGATCCTATGCCAATTAACTGTGGGGTCCCGCAGGGAAGCATCCTTGGTCCCTTACTCTTTCTCTGTTATGTGAATGACATGGAACTGAGCGTCTCATGTAAATTATTACTGTATGCAGACAACAGCGTGCTTCTGGTTTCAGGAAAAGACCCAATAAGTATTGCCGCTTCACTTTCCAAAGAACTAGCATCATGTAGTGAATGGCTAGTGGACAATAGACTATCTCTTCACCTGGGCAAGACGGAAGCCATCTTATGTGGAACAAAACGCAAAGTGAAAGACATTGTGGGCTTCTCGGTCAACTGTAATGATATTCCTATAACAACAGTGTCACAAGTTAAATATCTCGGACTGAAACTGGACGCGAGTTTGTCAGGTGAAACAATTTTGGAATCTATCCTGAGTAAGTGTAGAGCACGTATAAAATACCTGTATAGACAGGTGGGATGCTTGCCCGCGGCGACCAAAAAGACCCTCTGCCAAGCGCTTGTTCAATGTCATTTTGACTATTCTGTCATCCTGGTACTCTGCATCATCTAAATCAGCACAGCACAAACTTCAGGTCACTCAAAATAAAATGGTTAGGTTCATGCTGAACCTAGGACCCAGATCACATGTTGGTCAGGAACAACTTCAGTCACTAGGTATGCTCAATGTCTCTGACAGGGCCAACCAAATCAGGCTCACTAATGCCTTCAAAATGTTCTATGACAGAGCTCCAGAGTATCTAAAGAATGATTTTGTTAAAGCAAATGACAGGAGTGGACATAATACAAGAAACAGGATGTTTAATTTTAAGGTCCCGAGAATCCAAGGACAGGGTAAGCAAACATTCTTCTTCACTGCCATCAAAGACTGGAACGACCTACCCCAGTCAGTCCGTGAAAAGAGAACACTGTATTCCTTCAGACATAGCCTGAAGGAACAGCTGAACCGGACAGCTGCGAGAAGGGAGCACCAAGCTTATGTCTACTACTAAATACGACATAAGAGATAGACAAACCAAACTGAAATGATTACTGATTATGGATTACTGATATTTACTATAGGATGTAAGGTATCTTAAAATAACCCCCTAGAAATACTTTCTCTAAAGTATCTATTTCTATATCCTCCCCATTTCCCCAGCTAACCTAATCCCACAAGGACCCCAATGGAAATACGCCTAACGGCCTTATTGGGCTATCCTTAGTTGGAATTATGCAAGGCTGGTACATGTCATTTTTAGTAACATACTATGTGGTACCAACTCTGTAAATTGCTAACTGAATAAATATTATTATTATTATTATTATTATTATTATGATTCTGTTTTGCTACTTTTTGCGTTGTCTGTTTTGCTACTTTTTGCGTTGAGACTTTAGTGAATGTTTTGTTTACCGTGTTCAGCATCTATTTCAGTTAAGTTGTCGAAATTCATATAATATAATTTAATAGGAGAAAACGAATTTGAAGAGTTGAAAGTGGGACATCATATCTGGCCATGGTGTATAATATAGTCTGGTCGAAAAGTAAACCCCCCCCCCCCCCGCGCCCTTGACAAGGTAGTGAGGTACCTGCAGAGCGATGTACTACGACGCATTAAGGGGAGGAACACCGTTTTTCTGGACCCCCTTCTCCCTAATGTTTAGCCCCACTAGTATTGAGGTTATAGGACGTTCATCCCATTAGTTTGGCGATTTCAACACCTTTCGCCCCATTTCGTTGTCAATTTTAAGACCTTTCGTGCCATTTAGGTGTTTATTATTTTCTGGCGAGCGATAGCGAGCCTGCAATTTTAAGAGGAACCGGCCTTTGGCCGGAAAATTTTTCTACCGAAAAATTTACACATTTATCTTGAAGGGGGGATGTTTTTCTAAGCTTGATGGAGGTTTAGGGAGGAAACTAAAAACATATAATTTATGAATAAATGAATTAATAGACCAAACAAACGGTCATCCCCCCCTTAAGGGGGTACCGTAGGTGTTATTCTAGTTTCTAGTTTCCTACCTAGACCTCCATGAAGCTAATGAACCCCCCCCCCCCAAGACCCCCTTCAAGATAAGTTTGTACAGTTTTCCTCCTAAAAATATAGGCTGGCTATCGCTCGCCAGCAAAAAATCGACACATAAATGGCACGAAAGGTCTTAATATTGACACGAATGGCACGAAAGGTCTTAATATTGGCAAATAAATGGGGCAAAAGGTCTTAAAATCGCCAAACTAATGGAACGAACATCTTAAAATCTGAAATCCAATGGGGCTAAACATGAGGAAGAAGGTGGGGCCAGAAAAACAACCGCGTCCTCTTAACCTTGGCGACCCAAACGTATTCAATGCATTCACTACTGTTATTATTACTACCGTTACTCCCGCTTTTCTGGACCACTTTCTCCCTCATGTTTAGTCCCATTAGTTTTCAGATGTTAAGATGTTTGCCCCCATTAGTTAGTCGATTTTAATTAAGACCTTTCGCCCCATTTCTTCGTCAATATTTAGACCTTTCGTGCTATTTAGGCGTCGATTTTTTCCCTGGCGAACGATAGTGAGCCTGTAATGTTGGAAGAGCCGGCCTTAGGCCGGGACATTTTTCTACCGAAAAATGTACAAATTAATCTAGAAGGGAGATCTAATGGATGCTTTTTTTTGTTTAATTTGACGGAGGTCTAGGGAGGAAACTAGAAACATTATGAATACATGCAAACAAAATCCCAAAAAGTGAACCATCTCCCCTTAATGCTACTACTTTCACAACAGAACCAACCACTATGGGCACTATTACTACTACTATGGCTATTATTGGTAGTAATAGTAGTGCTACTATAATGCTAATCAAACTAGAACAGGCAAAGAAGGTTTCATCGATTTAATTTATTAAGGTTTATTTGTAAGTTAATTGACCACTTGCGAGTTTCAGGCTATACGGAAGTTAGAGCCGTAAACATCGATATTAAACAGAAATACAATAAGTAGTAGTAACTGTCTTATAATGGATAAGTAGTAGTAACTGTCTAATGGATAAAACGCATGTTGAATTTAGTTATATGTCTTTATATATGTACAGTCGCGCTAATAAGTGATGTCTCGGCACCAAGTATGTTTTGATCAATAATAGGTATCAGCCACGTCTAAGCTTCATTTCTTCATATCGAGTGAAATATACAAACATGTTCCTACACTTAACCACCTTATTCAACATCTGACGGACATTAATACAGCACAGAGCAAGCCAAACGTAATGACAGCTGAGACATGACTTATTAGCGCGACCGACCGTACTACAACCTTATTTTCTCTAGTAATTCTGCTAAATATCAATGTAAAAAACTCCAACTTCCTTATAGCCTGAAACTCTCAAGTGGTTAATTGGTGGGTTGGTGATAATATGAATAATACAATAATGTTTAATACTCCCTGGAAATATTCAAACACGGATTTGTGAATATTGGATCGCGTTATCTTCTTATATAAAGGTGGGGCCCTTGGTAAATGCGACATGATTTGTTTGGCCAACTGTACAGTAACGCCCAAAAATCGTGTTCCACCAACTCAAATTTAGTATACTCTGCTCTCTCGAAATAAGGAACCCAAAATCAGCAAATATAAATAGACTTTGCTTATAAATGGAAAGGCTTTGTTTATGTGTGACGTGGAATTTTGTTTATCGCTACTGAGGTAAACAAAAGTGAAGTTATATAAGTCTTCCATGACTTTTGTGTTAAGACTGTACATAAGGGACCTTGCCTGAGGGGCCTTACTGTTCATACCTATACCACCTACCTACTCCACCGGCCTATAGACACACCTACCCCACCGGCCCACCTACCTACCCCACCGGCCTATAGACAGACCTACCCATCTACCACCTACTCCACCGGACTATATACACGCCTACCCACCTACCCCACCGCCTATAGACACACCTACCTACCCACCTACCACCTACTCCACCGGCCTATAGACACACCTACCCACCGGCCTATGACACACCTACCCACCACCTACCCAACTGGCCTATAGACACACCTACCCAACCACCTACCTACCACATACCCCACCGGCCTATAGACACACCTACCCACCACCTACCACCTACCCCACCGGCCTATAAACATCCCTACCCACCACCTACCTACCCCCCCACCTACCCCACCGGACTATATAAAACACCTACCCACCTACCCTACCCACCCCACCTACCACCTACCCCACCGGCCTATAGACACACCTACCAACCTACCACCTACCCCACCGGCATATAGACACACCTACCAACCTACCACCTACCCCACCGGCCTATAGACACACCTACCAACCTACCAACCTACCCCACCGGCATATAGACACACCTACCAACCTACCACCTACCCCACCGGCCTATAGACACACCTACCCACCACCTACCCCACCGGCCTATAGACACACCTACCAACCTACCCCACCGGCATATAGACACACCTACCAACCTACTACCTACCCCACCGGCCTATACACACACCTACCCACCACCTACCCCACCGGCCTATAGACACACCTACCCCACCGGCCTATAGACACACCTACCTCACCACCTACCCCACCGGCCTATAGACATACCTACCAACCTACCCCACCGGCATATAGAATTTTTTTTTTTTTATTAAGGTGACAGTTACAAAGTGGTGTACAATCTATCTTATTCTAGTTACATTGTAGTTTATCTTATTGTACCAGTACCTCCCTACAATCAACCTAGTTGTTCCCCAATTCGTCCCTCCGCCAAGACCATTTCAAAGTCCAAGTCTCTCACTCTTGTCCTCTGTAGCGGGGAGGACCTTGTACCCCTGAGACATAGGAGTGCAGACCTGAGAAGAGAGAAAGAGAGCCGGCATCTCATCCAAGTTATGACTTGGCTTCTATGCTGGCGCTTTTTCTCCGATATTTGTTCAGCTAATCTGGCATAGAAGACACTTGCAGAAGGTCCCATACCTCCCGACGATGAGAAGACACACCTACCCCACCGGCCCACCTACCCCACTGGCATATAGACACATACCTACCAACCTACCCCACCTGCATATAGACGTGTCTACCTACCCACCACCTACCCCAACGGCCCACCTACCCCACCGGCATATAGACACACCTACCCCACCGGCCCACCTACCCACCACCTACCCCATCGGCCCACCTACCCCACCGGCATATAGACACACCTACCCACCTACCCCACCGGCCCACCTACCCCACCGGCATATAGACACACCTACCCCACCGACCCACCTACCCCACCGGCATATAGACACCTACCCCACCAGCATATAGACACACCTACCCAGCTACCCCACCGGCCCACCTACCCCACCGGCATATAGACACACCTACCCCACCGACCCACCTACCCCACCGGCATATAGACACACCTACCCACCACCTACCCCACCGGCATATAGACACACCTACCCACCACCTACCCCACCGGCATATAGACACACCTACCCACCACCTACCCCACCGGCATATGGACACACCTACCCCACCGGCATATAGACACACCTACCCCACCGGCATATAGACACACCTACCCACCACCTACCCCACCGGCATATAGACACACCAATCCACCACCTACCCCTCCGGCATATAGTCACACCTACCCCCACCCACCTACCCCACCGGCATATAGACACACCTACCCCACCTACCCCAACCTACCCCACCGCCTACCCCACCCCACCTACCCCACCGGCATATAGACACACCAATCCACCACCTACCCCACCGGCATATAGACACACCTACCCCACCGGCCCACCTACCCCACCGGCATATAGACACACACCTACCCCACCGGCCGCCTACCCCACCGGCCCACCTACCCCACCGGCATATAGACACGCCTACCCACCACCTACCCCACCGGCATATAGACACACCTACCCACCACCTACCCCACCGGCATATAGACACACCTACCGGTACCCCACCGGCCCACCTACCCCCACCGGCCTATAGACACACCTACCCACCTACCCCACCGGCCCACCTACCCCACCGGCATATAGACACGCCTACCCCACCGGCCCACCTACCCCACCGGCATATAGACACACCTACCCACCACCTACCCCACCGGCATATAGACACACCTACCCCACCGGCATATAGACACGCCTACCCACCACCTACCCCACCGGCATATAGACACACCTACCCCACCGGCATATAGACACGCCTACCCCACCGGCCCACCTACCCCACCGGCATATAGACACACCTACCCACCACCTACCCCACCGGCATATAGACACACCTACCCACCACCTACCCCACCGGTATATAGACACACCTACCCCACCGGCCCACCTACCCCACCGGCATATAGACACACCTACCCACCTACCCCACCGGCCCACCTACCCCACCGGCATATAGACACACCTACCCCACCGGCCCACCTACCCCACCGGCATATAGACACACCTACCCACCACCTACCCCACCGGCATATAGACACACCTACCCCACCGGCATATAGACACACCTACCCACCACCTACCCCACCGGCATATAGACACACCTACTCCACCGGCCCACCTACCCCACCGGCATATAGACACACCTACCCACCACCTACCCCACCGGCCCACCTACCCCACCGGCATATAGACACACCTACCCACCACCTACCCCACCGGCATATAGACACACCTACCCACCACCTACCCCACCGGTATATAGACACACCTACCCCACCGGCATATAGACACACCTACCCCACCAGCCCACCTACCCCACCGGTATATAGACACACCTACCCACCACCTACCCCACCGGTATATAGACACACCTACCCCACCGGCCCACCTACCCCACCGGCCCACCTACCCCACCGGTATATAGACACACCTACCCACCACCTACCCCACCGGTATATAGACACACCTACCCCACCGGCATATAGACACACCTACCCCACCGGCCCACCTACCCCACCGGCATATAGACACACCTACCCCACCGGTATATAGACACACCTACCCCACCGGTATATAGACACACCTACCCCACCGGCATATAGACACACCTACCCCACCGGCATATAGACACACCTACCCCACCGACCCACCTACCCCACCGGCCCACCTACCCCACCGGCATATAGACACGCCTACCCCACCGGCCCACCTACCCCACCGGCATATAGACACACCTACCCACCACCTACCCCACCGGCATATAGACACACCTACCCCACCGGCCCACCTACCCCACCGGCATATAGACACACCTACCCACCACCTACCCCACCGGCATATAGATACACCTACCCACCACCTACCCCACCGGTATATAGACACACCTACCCCAACTTACCAACTTAGCTCTCTAGATCTGTGGTGCGACTTTAAGATAAATGTTCCTTTCTGTACTACTAATACTGCTAATATTTACATGGGTGATTATTTACATACGTATACAACTCTGGTATCTTATGTATACCAGATTGGCAGGAAACATATATATACACTTGTGTGTATGCCTCATTTAATTTGTGAGTGCATTTTATGTAAGCTGATGATTAACACAACACATTGGCAGCTGGAGTAATTTTATGGAGTATTCGTATATTCTTCAGTCGGACTACGTTTTACACAGTAGATTTGGAAAATCACCAACTTGGATTCTTTCAGAACCTATCATGGCAGGTCAAAAGGGAAATAAGGAAATACAAAATAAATTATGAAATCAATGTTGCCAATGAATCCAAAAATAAACCTAAAATATTTTATCAATAATATAAATCTAAGGTTAAAAATGTAATAGGATCCCTTAAAATAACGCTAGGTGAGATAACTTATGATGAATTAGAAATGTGCAATACTTTAAATAACCATTGTCATCAGTGTTCATCAGTGAACATTTAACCCAGTTTCCAGAAGTCCAGAAGGTATATAACGACAGTATAGAAAATATACTAAAGTGCTGTATATATCACTAGAAATATACTAAAGTGCTGTATATATCACTAGAAATATACTAAAGTGCTGTATATATCACTAGAAATATACTAAGTGCTGTACATATCACTAGAAATATACTAAGTGCTGTACATATCACTAGAAATATACTAAGTGCTGTACATATCACTAGAAATATACTAAGTGCTGTACATATCACTAGAAATATACTAAGTGCTGTACATATCACTAGAAATATACTAAGTGCTGTACATATCACTAGAAATATACTAAGTGCTGTACATATCACTAGAAATATACTAAGTGCTGTACATATCACTAGAAATATACTAAGTGCTGTACATATCACTAGAAATATACTAAGTGCTGTACATATCACTAGAAATATACTAAGTGCTGTACATATCACTAGAAATATACTAAGTGCTGTACATATCACTAGAAATATACTAAGTGCTGTACATATCACTAGAAATATACTAAGTGCTGTACATATCACTAGAAATATACTAAGTGCTGTACATATCACTAGAAATATACTAAGTGCTGTACATATCACTAGAAATATACTAAGTGCTGTACATATCACTAGAAATATACTAAGTGCTGTACATATCACTAGAAATATACTAAGTGCTGTACATATCACTAGAAATTGCGTAATTAAGGAAAGATACAAACTAAAATCTCAGAAATCACCAGGCCCGGATGAAGTATATGCTAGAGTATCTCTTTCACGCATTATGACGCAGAGGTTGCCAGATTAGCAATAAGAAATAGAGTTCTCTCACTCTTATAATTACCTCTCCAAAATTAGTTTTCTGCCCACAGCTAACTCAAAGACAACTGCAGAGGTTGAAGTAACTAATACTATTATTATTATTAGTATTAGTATTATTATTAAACTAAAGGTTTCTAAATACCCCTGATGGTAACAACGGCTTTAAAGTATCCCCAATAGGCTCAAAATCGCGTCATATGCGCGAAAGGGGTATTAAAAGAATGCTGTGATGAATTAAGTTATCCATTAACATATCTATTTAACAATTCATTAGAATCAGGCTTAGTTCCAGAATTCTGGAAACTCGCAAATGTAGTTCCGATTAAAAATACAAAGTGATAAGTTAATAGCATCAAATTACCATCCCATTAGTCTCACATCAAAAAGTTACTAGAATCAATTATTGCTAGACAAATTATAAATCCCCTAGACAAGTTCAACTTAATTGATCCATCTCAACATGGATTCACCCAGGGGCGCTCTTGCCTTACTAATTTGCTTATTTTTTGTTCTCAGAGGTATATGAAGCAGTAGATAATGACAAGCCATGATATAGTTTACTTTAGACTTCAGTAAGGCCTTCGATAGAGTCCCTCATGAGAGATTGATGAGGAAGATAGAACCACATGGAATAGGTGGGTCGTTACTAAAGTGGATTAGGTCATGGCTGATTGGTAGGAAACAAAGAGTTAGCATAAAAGTAATTAAGTCAGATTGGGGTTCGTAAAAAGTGGCGTTACTCAGGGTTCTGTTTTGAGCCCCTGTTGTTTGTTATTTATATAAATGACCTTGATTTAGACATAACTGGCAGGATCAGTACATTTGCAGATGATACCAAAATGGGGAGGATAATAGATTCGAATAGTGACATTGAGAGTCTCCAAAGAGGTCTAGATACTTAATAAACGAATGGTCAATAAATTGGCAGATGAGTTTCAGTATTGAATACTATTGATAAATGGAAGGTATAAAGGATAGGAAAGTTGAATATAGATGCGAAATATAAACTAGCAATTGTAGAATTAGGTCATTCAGACTGAAAAGGATCTGGGTGCACTCGTTAGCAATTATCTTAAACCTAGAAAACAATGTATAAGCATTCGAAACAGGGCAAACAGGGTTCTGGGATTTATATCTAGGAGTGTGAGTAACAGAACTGCTAACTTCATCTTGAAGTTGTACTTAGCATTGGTGAGACCTCATTTGGACTAAGCTATTCAGTTTTGGTGTCCTTATTATATAATTGATATTGACTCTCTGGAGGCAGTCCAACGAAGAATGACGACAATTATTCACAATATTAGAAATTTATCATATGAGGAGAGGCTGAGAACCCTTGGCTTGCATTCATTAAAAATACGAAGATGTAGAGGAGATATGATAGAGGTACAAAGGAGTACAAAGGAAATCAAGCAACAACAGATCTAGTGACCCTTATAGGCTGCTTGTCCTCCAAAACACTGAGGATCAAGTGTCCAAACAGTGGTTTAGAGTGGGTAAGGGAACATTGGAAAGGGAATTACTGCCCTGGAACTAATGTCCGTGGCAGGATTAGGAAGTTAGTAGGGGACAGATGGGTTAGTAACTGAGGGGGGGATAAAATAAAGTTATTCATTTATAAACGCAGTCAGTCGCGGGTTTGATGCGAGATATTTGTCTAGGCGGAGTTTAAATGAATCAACGGTGATGCAGTCTATAACGTTTCGGGAAGCCCATTCCACAAGTTGACAACTCGATTGAAGAAGAAATTCTTAGATTCGTGCGAGTTAAAAGATTTACCAATAATTTTGCAACCGTTTCCCCGCGTGTAATTAGATTGGTCGATAGTGAAGTACTTTCTACAGTTCATATTGTCGATGCCTTTGATGATTTTGAACACTTGAATTAAGTCGCCTCTTAATCTGCGCTGGGTTAAAGGAAATAGATTTAATTCTCTAAGACGCTCTTCGTATGGTTTGTTCTTTAGGCTAGGTATCATTTTGGTAACTCTACGTTGAACTCGTTCTAGCTTGTTTATATCTTTTTGGTAATAAGGGCACCAGGATTGAACGCAGTATTCCAGAAGAGGGCGGACTAAGGAATTGTAAAGGGTTAGGATAACTTCTTTGGATTTATGCTCAAATGACCTGCCTATAAAGCCAATTATTTTGTTTGCTTCTTAACAACTTCTGAACATTGTTGACTCGGTTTTAGGTTACTCGATATTGTTACTCCCAGATCGGTTTCTCTGTTTACATTCTTAAGCTGAGTGCCATTCATCGAATAGTTTGCTTTCTCATTTAGGTATCCGATATGTAGTACTTTACATTTATCCGCATTGAAACTCATTTGCCAAATTTGGGCCCAACATGACAATTTATCTAGATTGTGTTGCATATCGTCAACTTGTTCTTTTGAGAGTACGCTATTTGCAATTTTTGTATCGTCAGCAAATTTTGAGATTGTACAGGTGAGACCCTCATCTATGTCGTTGATGTAAATTAGAAAGATAATTGGTCCTAGTAACGATCCCTGGGGTACCCCGCTACTTACATTGGTCCATTTTGATGCCTTACCGTTTATGACTACTCTTTGCTTTCTGTCGCTGAGCCAATTTTCTATCCATTTCAACACACCGTCTTGTATTCCATGCGCTTTTAGTTTTAGCAGTAAACGTTTGTGGGGAACTTTGTCAAAGGCCTTTTGAAAATCAAGGTATATAATATCTACAGCTTTACTCTCATCGTAGAGGTTGAGGATATCGTGGAAGAAGTCTAAGAGGTTTGTTAAGTGGACGACAGGTATCGAATAAGGGAGATATTAAAAAGGTATTAACTATACCTCTAACTTCCTCCTACTACTACTACTACTACTACTATTAATAATAATAATAATAATAATAATAATAATAATAATAATTAATAGTAATAATAATAATATAACCTGAAACTCGTAAGTGATCAATTACATAGGTTCTAGATACAGAAGAGTGGTGGGCGGCTCGGTGGGGTGATGTGTGGGTGGAGGGTGGCGAAGGGGGGGGGGAGGAATAATGGAGGGGAGAGGGAGGGGGGAATGATGGAGGTGGGAATGATGGGGGGAAGAGGGGGGAGAGGAGAGGGGGTGAGGAATGATGGAGGAGAGGTGGGAGAGGGAAGGGGTGAGGAATGATGGGGGAAGAGGAGAGGTGGGTGGTGGGGGGGGGGGGGGTGAGGAATGATGGAGGGAGAGGGGGGGAAGGGGGCGGCGAGGAATGATGGAGAAGAGAGTACAAAGGAGTACAAAGGAAATCAAGCAACAAAAGATCTAGTGACCCTTCTAGGCTGCTTGTCCTCCAAAACACTGAGGATCAAGTGTCCAAACAGTGGTTTAGAGTGGGTAAGGGAACATTGGAAAGGGAACTACTGCCCTGGAACTAATGTCCGTGGCAGAATTAGGAAGTTAGTAGGGGACAGATGGGTTAGTAACTGAGGGGGGGATAAAATAAAGTTATTCATTTACAAACGCAGTCAGTCGCGGGTTTGATGCGAGATATTTGTCTAATCGAAGTTTAAATGAATCAACGGTGCTGCAGTCTATAACGTCTCGGGGAAGCCCATTCCACAAGTTGACAACTCGATTGAAGAAGAAATTCTTAGATTCGTGTGAGTTAAAAGATTTACCAATAATTTTGCAACCGTTTCCCCGCGTGTAATTAGATTGGTCGATAGTGAAGTACTTACTACAGTTCATATTGTCGATGCCTTTGATGATTTTGAACACTTGAATTAAGTCACCTCTTAATCTGCGCTGGGTTAAAGGAAGTAGATTTAATTCTCTAAGACGCTCTTCGTATGGTTTGTTCTTTAGGCTAGGTATCATTTTGGTAACTCTACGTTGAACTCGTTCTAGCTTGTTTATATCTTTTTGGTAATAAGGGCACCAGGATTGAACGAAGTATTCCAGAAGAGGGCGGACTAAGGAATTGTAAAGGGTTAGGATAACTTCTTTGGATTTATGCTCAAATGACCTGCCTATAAAGCTAATTATTTTGTTTGCCTTCTTAACAACTTCTGAACATTGTTGACTCGGTTTTAGGTTACTCGATATTGTTACTCCCAGATCGGTTTCTTTGTTTACATTCTTAAGCTGAGTGCCATTCATCGAATAGTTTGCTTTCTCATTTAGGTATCCGATATGTAGTACTTTACATTTATCCGCATTGAAACTCATTTGCCAAATTTGGGCCCAACATGACAATTTATCTAGATTGTGTTGCATATCGTCAACTTGTTCTTTTGAGAGTACGCTATTTGCAATTTTTGTATCGTCAGCAAATTTTGAGATTGTACAGGTGAGATCCTCATCTATGTCGTTGATGTAAATTAGAAAGATAATTGGTCCTAGTACCGATCCCTGGGGTACCCCGCTACTTACATTGGTCCATTTAGATGCCTTACCGTTTATGACTACTCTTTGCTTTCTGTCGCTGAGCCAATTTTCTATCCATTTCAACACACCGTCTTGTATTCCATGCGCTTTTAGTTTTAGCAGTAAACGTTTGTGGGGAACTTTGTCAAAGACCTTTTGAAAATCAAGGTATATAATATCTACAGCTTTACTCTCATCGTAGAGGTTGAGGATATCGTGGAAGAAGTCTAAGAGGTTTGTTAAACAGGAACGTTTTTTACGAAAGCCGTGTTGAGTATCTTTAAGTAAGTTATTTGCCTCTAAGTGATTTACGAGTCTGTCTCTTATGACCGTTTCTAGCATTTTACATACATTGAGGTTAAGCTAATTGGACGATAGTTACTGGGTAGGGATTTGCTGCCTTTTTTTTAATATCGGTGTTACGTTGGCTAGCTTCCACTGATCAGGCATAGTCCCAGACTGCAAGGATTCATTGAATAGCAATGTCAGTGGTTTGGAGAGCTCATCCTTAGCTTCCTTTAGAACTCTAGGTGAGATTGTATCAGGTCCAGGCGTTTTATTTACCTTGAGTTTATCTAAACAATTCAATACTTCTCTCTCTGTAACGGTGATATTGCTTAGAACATCTGAATTATCAATCTGAATCGGCGATGGTGTAGGGATATCACTGAGGTCTTCGGTTGTAAAAACTGATGCAAAGAAGGTATTGAGGGCATTACTCATTTGTACTTCGTCTTTGGTGTATTCTCCATTTTCATCGACTAACGGTCCAACAGTTGAAGTAACTACTTTTTTCTTTCTGATATAACTATAGAATTCTTTCGGGTTTGTTTTACTTTGATTCACAACATGTAACTCCAGGGTCTTTTTACTTTGCTTAATTAACTTTTTGGCTTGGCGTCGTAGCTCTACAAATTTCACCCGTTCTTCGTCATTTTGTGAGGATTTTAATCTATCATTAGCAAATTTTTTAGCAACCAGACAGTCTGAAATATCTTTATTCCACCATTTGGGCTTATCATTATGGCCTGGACGCCGTATTTTCGATGGAATGCAGTCTTGTACTGCCTTAAGGTAAGTGGTTGTGAAACACTCCCAAGATGTATTTATGTCGTTATTGTTAGTCAGAAAGCTCCAGTCAGTTTCTTTAAGCTTTGATTTAAGTTTATGAAAATTTGCTTTCTTGAAATTAGGGACTTTCTCAATGCTGCTATTTGATTTGTTACTAGTAAACTTTAAAGTGAAAGTTATTGTACGATGGTCGCTGTTACTGAATTCATCACCAACATTCAAATTCTCTATTAATTCTTCTTTTGTTGCGAGTACAAGGTCAAGCACATTATTACCACGGGTCGTCGGAGATTGTACAAATTGAAAAAGTGAACTCTCTTGCAAGTTAGCATAGAGGTCGTGTCCAGAGTGTGAAGTAAGAATATCGCCCCATTTAGTCACGGGTAAGTTGAAATCGCCAAGAATTACGGTATCTTGTGTTAAGTTATTTCTGCAATTTGTTCATAAATTTCACTGTCAGTTTGCACTGATTGAGATGGGGGTCTGTATAATAAAGCTAGTGTTATTTTAGTTCCTCGTTTATTATTTAATAGTACGTAAGATATGTCTATATTCGCAATTTTAGGTTTTTACATTACGACGGGATTAAGACTTTCCTTTATAAAAAACAGAACTCCTCCTCCATTTCTATTGAGGGGGGAGAGGGAAGGGCGGTGAGGAATGATGGAGGGTGAAGAGGGGGGGCAGGGGGGGAATGATGGAGGGAAGAGAGTGGAGAGGTGAGGAATGATGGAGGGAGGGAGAGGGTGGGGGGGGGGGGGACAACGGAGGGAAGAAGGAGGGGGGGGGGGAAGGGGGGGTTATAGTAGAGGGCGAATAACGGAACCCTACAATCATGTGTGTCCGCTAACCCTACTGTCAAACGCACATAACACAGTCTTTCTCTCTCTCTCACCCCCCCTCTTTCTCTTTCCTCCTCTCTCTCTCTCTCTCTCTCCTCCTCATCCTTCTCTCTCTCTCTCTCTCTTCCTCCTCCTCATCCTTCTCTCTGCCCTCCTATTTTTATATCCTCCTCCTCTCTCTCTCTCTCCTCTTTCTCCTCCTTCTCTCTCTCTCTCTCGCTCTCTCTCTCTCTCTCTCTCAGGGTCACTAGGCCTATATCGTACACCTTGCGGTCTTTTCTTGAATTCACAGGAAGATAAACAAACATACAATATATAAATGCATAAACAAATAAATAAGTAAATGTGTAGTTATCCAAGTAAAATACACACAATATAATTAATTTATTATACATTGATAAAACAATACTTTAAGTTAACAGAATCAATATAAACACCATATGAGGAGGAACACTTTATTGACAAACGTTTCGCATGTATATTGGTCGGATGAAGCTATATGCGAAACGTTGTCAATAAAATGCTCTTCTTCATGTGTTTTATTTGATTACTTATTTTATACTTTTAACCCCTTCCTGTACCGGTGACGTCTTTTCAATTATATTCTAGCTATATTTAGAAACTTTAGTGCAGTTTAAGAAGGAGCTGTGGTAGTTAAAATGGTAAAGTGGGATAGTTCGAAGCCTGGTCATTGCTGGAGGCCCTTTTTAAACTGAATAAAATCGTCTATCAGTAGCAAGAATAAAGTTAAAAGGACAAGACCGGTACTGAACGAGTTCAGGGGGAGGTAGTCGCTTTTTTTGGACCCCCTTCTCCCTCATGTTTAGCATATTAGTTTTGAGATTTTAAGACGTTCGTTCCATTAGTTTGGCGCTTTTGAGACCTTTTGCCCTATTTCTTTGTCAATATTAAGACCATTCGTGCCATTTAGGTGTCGATGTTTTCCTGGCAAGCGATAGCGAGTCTGTAGTTTTAGAAGGAACCGGCCTTTGGCCGGAATTTTTTTCCACCGAAAAATGTAAATTTTTTATCTTGAGAGGGGGTCTAGGGGGTGTTTTTTAAAGCTTGATAGTGGTCTAGCGAGGAAAGTAAAACATATATTTAGATATAAATACATAGACCAACAAACAAGCACTACCCCCTTCAAGGTGTGATTGATGTTATAAACGCCAGCAGTGTAGTCAATATGTAGGTTAGAATCATCAATACAATAATACTTTCAAGGATCATTGTTTTGGATTGATTGCTAAGTCATGTTTTGGTCATTTTACATAGACTTTAATAAATCACGGTCATATTTCTGGTCCGATATGTGCATTTGTAAAGTACATAACAATATAACGGAAATACTACACATAACGTACAGTGTGTAAGGATATTATATATATATATAAAATTGAGTGTGTGTGTGTGTGTGTGTGTGTGTGTGTGTGTGTGTGTGTGTGTGTGTGTGTGTGTGTGTGTGTGTGTGTGTGTGGATAAGACTAATAGTATTCGTGGGTTCATGGGTACAAGTTTAATGATATCTGTAGGTTTACAATATGTGTGAGAGAAGAGTAGATTGAGTCAACAGTTTCAGTGTAAACTCATCTTTAAAGTACTTAGCAATACTCTGTTCATAATTTTCTGGCAACATTTTGTTCTTTATTTGGCAGCTTTGGGATTTAAGTTTTATTAGAAATCAGCAACACAACAAGTAACATAATAATTATAATGGGTTTAGTAGTTTCTGATACAAAAGCAAAGAGGATCCCAAAATATTGCAAGAAAATTGTTTCTTCTTCACCGATTTTTGTTGTATTCTTCACCGAAAATTTCCGGAAGGAAAGTACAGTACATGTGACATTATCCTTAATAAACGATACAGAAGCACAACCAATGAAACCGAATTATCTAATCGGAATTAATATTCATCGGATTGAAACCAAAACTTATCGATCTGAAAAAGAAAGACACGCAAACAAAATAAAAAAATAAAAATAAAAATAAATAAAAATAAATAAATAAATAAATAAATAAATACATAAATAAATAAATAAAACTAAAAACGAATCAGGACATAATAGTTAACATAATGATAAGGTACAATAATGCCAGTGAACGATTACAATATATTTATATTAAGTATAATTCGGTATCGTAATTCCCCTTTACGAGAATTTGACAGCTTATGATAGGCCTACAATCTCTTCATAAGCTTATAAAATTCTACTGCCGAATCACCTTCTTTGTCTTTTCATGATATATAAATAAAATTATTCACTTAATGAAGGACCAACTGTAACATTTACACACTAATAACGGTCAGAATAAATAATGATCTCAATATACAAACACAAAACTATTCTATTATATTCTATATACTCAGGACCAATCCCCAGTTGTATTACTATTTTCCCCCTCTTTTTATTTTGTTTTCTTTCTTTGGGGGGTGGCCGACTCAAGACAGAGCCAGAATAGGGACAACACAACAGAAAACAATGAATACACAAAAACAAAATACAAATTCACAAAACTCACATGTATAATACCAAGCAATTGTGTTCGTGATACTAGCTCTCTTTTAACCAAATATTTTAATTGTTTTAAGGATGCACACCTAATTGCATGAACCTTAACAATAATAATAATAATAATAATAATAATAATAATAATAATAATGATAATAATAACACTACTACTACTACTACTAATAATAATAATAATAATATCTACAGGACCTTTACTAAATCTTCCACTAAAAAAAAAAGGTATATATCTACTCACCCAGCAGAAGTAACTAGACGAAGACCCAAGACAGAATACACCCGAGGCCCTAACACTGAATATGCATGAGGTAGTATATAACAGTCTCCCTCACACGCCGTCACATAACACACTGAACCCAACATGGACACAGGACCCACAGCCGCCATCTTTCTTTCTCTTTCTCTTGGTCTTGCGTTTTCTATGATCCAGCAATACGTTTTCTCTCGTTAATAAGGGGAGATGGGCCGTTTTTCTGGTCTTTTTCTTCCTCATGTTTAGCCCATGGAGGTAAGATATAATATTCTACCTCCATGGTTTAGCCCCATTAGTTTTCAGATCTTAAGACGTTAGCCCCATTAGTTTTTCAATATTTAAACCTTTCGTTCAATTTCTATATCAATATCAAGACCTTTCGTGCCATTCAGGTGTCGTTTTTTTTCCTGGCGAGCGATAGCGAGCCTGTAATTTTAAGAGAAATCGGCCTTTGGCCGGGAAATTTTTCTATTAAAAAATCTACACATTTATCTTGAAGGGGGGTGGGGGTCTACTGACTGTTTTTTTAAGCTTGATGAAGGTCTAGCGAGGAAACTAAAAAATAAATGAATACATAAATAAATAGAGCCACAAACATAACCACTGTCCCCTTTACTATAGTGGACAATCCCTAGGACAATTTTTACAAGTTTATTTGTATGGGTTTGTAGCATCGACTATCCTTCTTTTTGTAAGTATTTTTATAGTGGATTTTTTGTTTTTGTTCTGTCATGTTCGCTGTAATTATTTAAAATATTTATTATGTCCTCCATGTCCTTAGTATAAACCATAATATATGTTGTTTTCAATTAAGTGCGCGGAATTTCGGTGCGGGTGTCCTGGGTTCGAGTCCTTGGAGTGCCACATGCATTTGTTGATTGCATTAATTGAGTTTAAAAGTGAAGTTGGTTGGTGAAAAAATATAATTACTACTTAATTCATTTTTGTATCTGCTTGACTTTCAGCCACAACAATGTTCTCCAAAGTGTTTAGGCTTGTACTGAGAGGTAAATAAAGACAAAGTAAATAAATGAAATCCACTCGACTTAGCTAAATTGAATTTAATTCTTCACAAATTCCAATGCTTGTTTTTCAATAGACCCTACCAAGGTTTCACTTAAGGGGCCCCACCTCGCTTCTTTTTCTCTTTCTCTCCCTCTCTCTTTGCCTTGTATCCATTCGGCCCCATTCAGCCTACTATTTTAAGACGTTTACCCCCATCCAGGTATCAATACCGCGAGCCAGCATAGCCTATATATATTTTTTGTTTTGACAGCAAGCTAAATTTGTACATTTTTCGAAATAAATATGTTTCCGGCCGGATTTCTCTGTACAATGCTAGCTCGCTATCGCTCGCCAGGAAGAAATCGACACCTGGATGGGGATACACGTCATAAAACAGTTGGCTGAATGGGGCCGAATGGATACAAGCCAGGGAAAGAGAGAAAAGGAGAGAAAGTTAAAAACAAAGCCGGTGACCCCCCTTAAGACATCTGGTGGACGCTTCCGAACTAGCGCCAGGGCTACGACTGTCGACATCAAAATACACACATAACAAAGCCACTCCAACAGCTTCCTCTCTCTCCAACACCCCTTCTCCCCTCTCCAGAAAAATAGGAAAAGTAGAATGTAGATACGAGGTGCCGTTGTAAAGGCTTATCTCTCAATACCTTCATTTGATCTGATCAATTAGGATATGCACAGATTTATTTCCACATATTATTTGCTGTGTCGTCTTTATATGCTGTGCAGTGTGCATAACAAGCCCAGGTATATCACTTTCCACACATTAAATTTAGGCTAGTTACTACAATAATGTTCGTTTTCTGTAAAGGCGTTTTAAAGAAAATTATTAGTTTATAGCTAACTATGATATTTGTATAACATTGTAAGATTCACAAAGACACAAGATATAGAAAGGGAAAACGAAAAGAAAAATAGGAAAAGTGGGATTGGGCCTGAGTAAATAGATAGATAGATAGATAGACAAAGACACACGACATCACTCACAAACGTTCACACACACATATATATATAGGCACACATTACACTCACACTTAAATTTTACATAGGCTATACAGTATACACCCCTTCAGCAAGAAAGTTCCCCAGATTGTATTATTCGAGGATTCACTAAATATCTGCCTCACTTCAAGCTGTTTATCACACGAATCGCATTATAGTATCCGCATATGTGAACGTGCATAATGACAAAAATAAAATCAAAAATCAAAAATAAAAATAAAAATAATAAGATAAAATAAAATAAAAACATAGGCCTATAATAAATAAATCGAAAACAACCATTTAGTTGGCCATTTTAGTTTTTAACATTTGTGGTTTGCATAGAATACATTGAAATTGTGGCACCCTCCTTATAGGAAAACTATTACTATTAAACTAAACTAAACAAACTATTCTCGCCAGGAAAAAAATCGACACCTAAATGGCACGAAAGGTATTAATATTAACAAAGAAATGGGTCAAAAGGTCTTAAAATCGCCAAACTAATGGAACGAACGTCTAAATATGTGAAAACTAATGGGGTTAAACATGAGGGAGAAGGGCGGCCAGACCCCCCCCCCCCACCCCTTTTTAGGAAAAATCAGTACGCGGCGAATTAATAGTGTAGCTTACATGGAGAGGAGTTATCACTACATCGGTTCCCACCAATTGATCACTTGCGAGTTTCAGGCTATAAGGAAGTTGGAGTGTTTTACAGTGATATTTAGCAGAATTACCCGCTAAAATGCGATTAATAATAATAATAATAATAATAATAATAATATTTATTCAGTTAGCAATTTACAGAGTTGGTACCACATAGTATGTTACAAATATGACATGTACCAGCCTTGCATAATTCCAACTAAGGATAGCCCAATAAGGCCGTAAGGCGTATTTCCATTGGGGTCCTTGTGGGATTAGGTTAGCTGGGGAAAAAGGGGAGGATAAAGAAATAGATTGTAATACATTTATATATACATACAACTAAATTCAACACAAGTTTTATCCATTAGACATCTACTTTATTATTGTATTTCTATTTAATATCGATGCTTACGGCACCAACTTCCTTATAGCCTGAAACTCGCAAGTGGTTAATTGTCTAACTGTTTTACGACCTGAATTGTACAGTGAGTGCTTGCGTTAAATCTATGGTGTTCTATCAAGGCGCTGCACCCTCCTAACCTATAAAATATTGTACACACACACACACACACCAGACACATACATACATACATACATACATACATACATACATACACACACAATCACAACAACAACAGCAACAGTCATGGTCTCTGTGTGCTTTTTACTTTTTCACCCACACACACACACACACACATATGTACACACACAACAACACACACACACACACACACACACACACACAAACACACACACACACCCTACCCATGAGAGGCTGGATTCATTAGAGCTATTATCACCATGCTAATATGACATGTAATGTTGATGTTAACGGAACTTAAGCACTAACACCTACCCACGATTAATTACCGGTATATACTTACTAGGATCTTAACTAGCCCATTTGTTTACCCCTGGCCTGTACCTCCTGCCGTCCTACTAAATTATATACTACATCCCTCAATACACACACCCAGCTGCCACGGGTGGCTGCCTCTGTCTATCTGCCTCTATCTGTCTTCGAAACAAATAATATAAACAAGAAAACAAGAAAATTAGATAAATAGAGAACAAGAAGAACGAAAACAATGACAAACATACGAGAAAAAAGGAAAAACAGAAAGACAAAATGAGTAAAATTAGAACAAAACAAAACCCCCTATTCTCTCCCTGCCCTCCTGGTTTATAGGATAATACAGTACCGGTACAGCTCTCTATACACACACACCCAGCTGCCACGGGTGGCTGCCCAACCGTTGGTCTTCATTCTGCAAGGTGTAACTAACTGTATGACGCCCCACACTACTACCTCTCTCTGTGCCCCTGTCTCAATTACCCCCCCCCCCCTCTCTCTCTCTCTCTTTCTCTGTCTCTCTTTCTCTGTCTCTCCTCTCTCTCTCTTTCTCTCTATCTCACACACATACACACGCACACACTCTCTCTCTCTCTCAGATCTAGTGACCTAAAGTTTTGCAAATAGCTGTGTATTACACCATAGTAGCTCAGAAATATCTGGAGTACATTAAGACATGTTCATTGCAATAATAGGGATACATATTCTTAAGCTCGGGTATATATACGGAGTAGATGACATGTTGCTGAAAGCAGTGAAGAGCATGTATGAGGGTGCAAAGGCGGCAGTACGTGTGGAGAATGAGCAGAGCGAGTTCTTTGATCTGAATGTTGGGTTGAAACAGGGGTGTGTGATGTCCCCGAGGTTGTTTAATGTATATACGGATGGAGTCATGAAATAAATAAAAGGAAGAGCAGTGGATGTTGGTGTATCGCTGATAAGGGAGGGAGAGGAGTGGAAGCTACCTGTAGGCCTACTGCTGTTTCCTGATAATACAGTTCTGATGAGCGATAATGAATGGAAGATGCAGGGTCTGGTAAATATGTTTGGAACAGTGTGCGAAAAAAGGAATCTGATGGTATATGCGGGGAAGAGCAAGGTTATGGTCTTCAAAAGGGGTGAAGCCACAGAGTGTGGGGTGAAGTTGAACGGTCAGGCTATGGAGATTGTCAGCTCATTTAAGTATCTGGGCAGTGTGTTGAGTAAAGATGGGACTATGGATGAAGAAGTGCGGGAGAGGGTGCAACAGGGGAAGAGCGTTGTAGGAATGCTGAAAGCAGTAACAAGAAATAGGGTGGTCAGTATGGAAGTGAAGAAGTCCTTGCATGAGAGTGTGGTAATCCCGACACTGGCTTACGGAAGCGAAGCATGGACGTTGGTGGAGAGACTCAGACCAAGAGTGAGAGGTGTGAAAATGAGTTACTTAAGAAGTGCGTGCGGAGTTACATGGAGGGATAGACAGACGAATGAGGAAGTAAGAAGGAGGTGTGGTGTGGAGGTAATGTGTTGGAGAGTGTGAAAAGGAACACCTTGAGATGGTTCGGCCATATGGAACGTATGGGAAGCGAGAGAATGACTAAGAGGGTGTATGAGAGCGAGGTGGAAGGACAGAGAGGGAGAGGTAAACCGAAAGAGAGGTGGAAGGATGGAGTGAGGAAGTATATGGATGAAGGCGGTGCTGGTTGGGAGGAGGGGCGTCGACTGACTGGGGACGGAGGTGCAGGGGGCAGTTCGTTCGTGGCCACCCCTTCGTGGATCACGGCGTCAGGCAATATAGATAGATATATACAGTATATTGCTATTATACAGCTACTTCTGAACTATGGTGAACAATTCTAGCCTCCAACACCCAGTAAAGATATAGAGCGATAACAATGAGGTGCTTTCAAATTATGCCTCTAAAGATGGTGTCACACGAACGCATTTTCCGGCAAAATTTTCGAGGAGCAAGTTTGTTCTCGTAATAGTTTGAGGTTCTTTTGCATTGGAATTGGAAACTAGATCGAAGGTAGATTATGTTAGATAGTTTAGTTCTGATGTAACTTATATTTTCAAGCTGCCAGACAGCAATTGCTCATAAAAATTGACGGAAAAATCGCTCGTATGACACCGGTTTAAAACTTTCAAACTTGCTGTGGACTATATTACTTCTATGCTCGACTTTAGAGATTCTGGTTGAAAATAGGGACTTTTCGGAAAGCATCCCATTGGTCCAAGATAGAGCTACGACTAGGTAGGTGGGTGTGTGTGTCTGTCTGTCTGTCTGTCTGTCTGTCTGTCTGTCTGTGTGTGTGTGTTTAAAGTTTTCTCCTTAGACCTCCATCAAGCTTAAAAAACACCCCCACGATTCCCCTTACAGATTAATTTGTACATTTCTCGCTACAGATATGACGATTTCTCCTAAAATGCAGGCTCACAATAATTGCTCGCCAGGAAAAACTCGATACCTAGGTGGCACAAAAAGGTCTTAATTTTGCCAAAGCAATGTGGCGAAAGGTCTTAAAATCGCCAAACGAATAGGGCAAACGTCTAATAATCTCAAAACTCATGGGGCTAAGCATGAGGGAGAACGGGGTCCATACAAACAAAACTCTCTTCTTAAGGGGAGATTTCCACTTGAGAGATTTTTTTCTTGACTCCTTTCTTCCTCATGTTTAGCCCCATTGCTTTTCTAATTTTAAGACGTTCGCCCCATTATTTTGGCGATTTTAACACCTTTCGCCCCATTTCGTTGTCATTTTAAAAACCTTTCGTGCCATTTAGGTGTCGATTTTTTCCTGGCGAGCGGTAGCGAGCCTGCAATTTTAAGAGGAATCGGCTTTAGGCCGGGACAGTTTTCTACCGACAAATGTACAAATTTATCTTGAAGGGGTGTATAGGGGGTGTTTTTCTAAGCTTGATGGAGGTCTAGGGAGGAAACTAAAAAAATATATGAATAAATGAATTAATAGACCAAACAAACGGTCTTCCTCCCCTTAAGGTGTTGATAATGTGGCCAACACGACGCTTAAGGGGGAGGTAGTCGCTTTTTATGGACCCCCTTCTCCCTCATGTTTAGCATATCAGTTTTGTGATTTTAAGACGTTCCTTCCGTTAATTTGGCGATTTTGAGACCTCTCGCCCCATTCTTTTTTTAAATACTAGGACTTTTCGTGTCATTTAAACATTGACTTTTTCCTGGCGAGCGATAGCAAGCCATTAATATTAGAAGGAACCAGCCTTCGGCCGGTACATTTTTCTACCGAAAAATGTACACATTTATCTTAAAAGGGGGTCTAGGGAGTGTTTATTTCAGCTTGATTGAGGTGTAGCGAGGAAACTAAAAACTAAAGTTAATAAATAAATATGTACTCCCAAAACCAAGCACTACCGTACCCCCTCAACACACAGAGATTATAGTGGAGTGTGTGCTTTACCTCTCTCTCTCTCTCTCTCTCTCTCTCTCTCTCTCTCTCTCTCTCTCTCTCTCTCTCTCTCTCTCTCTCTCTCTCTCTCTCACACACACACAGAGGTGACACATGTTGGAGCAGTAATGGCCACAATGACATCAGCGGTAATTGTAGGGTGAGAGATTCCCGTCCTTTGGTGCTATACTGTATAGTGGTGCGTGTGTGTGTGTGTGCTTTACTCTCTCTCTCTCTCTCTCTCTCTCTCACTCCCTCTCTATATATCCCTCTCACTCTCTCTCTCTCTCTCTCTCTCTCTCTCTCTATATATATATATATATATATATATATATATATATATATATATATACAGTATGTGTGTGTGTGTGTGTGTTTGTAAGATGAGTGTGTGTATTTATATAGATTCTTATTTGTATGTTTCTTATTTTAATCATTTTGTGTGTCTATTTTTTTAACCCATGTAGTTTTAACCCATGTAGTTTTAACCCATGTAGTTTTAACCCATGTAGTTTTAACCCATGTAGTTTTAACCCATGTAGTTTTAACCCATGTAGTTTTAACCCATGTAGTTTTAACCTATGTAGTTTAACCTATGTAGTTTTAACCCATGTAGTTTTAACCCATGTAGTTTTAACCCATGTAGTTTTAACCCATGTAGTTTTAACCCATGTAGTTTTAACCTATGTAGTTTAACCTATGTAGTTTTAACCTATGTAGTTTTAACCCCTGTAGTTTTAACCTATGTAGTTTAACCTATGTAGTTTTAACCTATGTAGTTTTAACCCATGTAGTTTTAACCTATGTAGTTTAACCCATGTAGTTTTAACCTATGTAGTTTTCTCTTTTCCGTTTTTCATTTGTTCGTTAGTTTTCGTCTTCCTTATAATGGATCACTTATATATTCTAAACATCTTAAACAAACACGAACTTAGACGCTGCAACCCCAGAATGGCTGATACTATGTGTTGGGTAAATGGCTCGTGCGACTCCAACTTCCTACAACCGTGTGTATTGACCAACGGTAACTGGTAAGAGGAGGCGATATTGTGTTTGTCATGTTGAGGGGAGATGGGTCGTTTTTCGGGTCCCCTTTCTCCCTCGTGTTAAGCCCCGTTTGTTTTGAGATTATAAGACGTTCGGCCCATTAGTTTGGCGATTTTAATACCTTTCGCCCCATTTAGTTGTCAAATTTAAGACCTTTCGTGCCATTTAGGTGTCAATTTCTTCCTGGTGAGCGATAGCGAGCCTGATACTTCAAGAGGAACCGTCTTTTTTCTACCGGAAAATGTACAAATTTATCTTGAAGGGGGGGGGGGGTCTAGGCGGCGTTTTTCTACACTTGATGGAGGTATAGAGCGGAAACTAAGACATAAAGAAATACAGAAATTAATAGAAAAAAAAAAAAAATCGCCCATCTCCCCTTAACCCTTTCTGTACCGGCGATGTTCTTTTTAACTGTCTTCTGGTTACTATTGGACGATTTTATCAAGTTTAAGAAAGGCCTCCGGCAATTGAGAATATAAAAGTGGATGAATTTGAGGAGGCGTCAATGTGGCTATACCGTGATTGTGTGTGTGTGTGTATTTACTCTAGTTTACTCTAGTTTTACTCTAGTTGTATTGCGGGAGTGAGCATGCTCGTTATTTCCCGCCTCCTATATGTGTAGGTGTTATATGTATCGTTGGAATGGCTGTGGATGTGTGTGTAGTCTGTATTTTTAGCCAATTGGCGACATCGGAAACGAAGGCTTAGGGTGGATCTGTATGGTACCATTCTCACTATAGACGGTACCGTCTCGCCCGAAGGCTTAGGTAGCCATCAGCTTAGGTGAACCATATGATACCCATCTCGCCTTGTACCATTTTTGCCAACCCCAGATGGGACGTCACAACGTCGTCCACTTATTCCAGGTACCTATTTACAGCTAGGTGAA
>CM064527.1:45769607-45799607 GCA_032716605.1 Paralithodes platypus | reverse complement strand
TACATTTTTCGATAGAAAAATTTCCCGGCCGAAAGCCGGTTCTTCATAAATTACAGGCTCGCTAATCTCTCGACAGGACAAATATACACCTAAATGACACTAAGAGTCTTACTATTGACACAGAAATGGGATGAAAGGTTTTTACATCGCCAAACTAATGGGCGGAACTTCTAAAATCTGAAAACTAATGGGGTTAAACATGAGGAAGAAGGGGGACCAGAAAAACGGACCAACTCCCCCTTTAAAACACAAGTCTACGGACCAGATACCCAATGTTCACTAGAGGGGCAGAATAAAGCCGGTATCACACGAGAGCTTTTATAGTCAACATTCGATCATCAACATTTTTCTGGCAACATTTCTGGAAGATTTTGCACCGGTATCGGAAACTAGACTAATGATTGATGCATTTAAGTAACCGAAATATTTCAAATGTTGGCCTCCTAAGCTGCCAGACCAGTGTTGCGGATAAATGTTGAGTGAAAAAGCGCTCGTGTGATACCGGCCTCACTCTTAACCCCTTCTTTTTAATTTCGTTCTAGCTATATTTAGACGATTTAGACGATTTAGACGATTTTGTACAATTTGAGAAGGATCTGTGGTAGTAAAAACGGTGAAGTGAGAGTGTTCGAAGCCTGTTACTTGCTGGAAGGCCCTTTAAATAATGAATGCAATCGTCTAATAGTAGCCAGCATACAATTAACCCTTTCACGCACATATGACGCAGAGGTTGCCAAATTAGCAATAAGAAATAGAGTTCTCTCACTCTTATAATTGCCTCCCCAAAATTAGTTTTCTGCCCACAGCTAACTCAAAGACAACTGCAGAGGTAACTATACTAAAGGTTTCTAAATACCCTTGATGGTAACAAAGGCTTTAAAGTATCCCTAATAGGCTCAAAATCGCGTCATATGTCGGAGAGGGTTAAAAGGACGGCGCTGGTAAATAAGTGGTCAAATATTCACTCATAAATATTCCAGGAGTTTTCATATTTTTTTCATTACGCAAATACAAATACCATGATTGATCTGTGTGTGTAATATATATAAGTATTTATTTGGATAATGTGGTTTTATAAAATCAAGTGTGCAAAATGAAATTGACAAATCAGTTCCCATTGATGTGTTTGTAGAGTGAAGGGGGGGTAGTACTTGTAGAATGAAGGGGGTAGTACTTGTAGAATGAAGGGGGGTGGGGTAGTACTTGTAGAATGAAGGGGGGGTAGTACTTGTAGAATGAAGGAGGGGTAGTACTTGTAGAATGAAGGGGGTAGTACTTGTAGAATGAAGGGGTAGTACTTGTAGAATGAAGGGGGGTACTACTTGTAGAATGAAGGGGGTAGTACTTGTAGAATGAAGGGGGGGGGTAGTACTTGTAGAATGAAGGGGGGGTAGTACTTGTAGAATGAAGGGGGGGTAGTACTTGTAGAATGAAGGAGGGGTAGTACTTGTAGAATGAAGGGGGTAGTACTTGTAGAATGAAGGGGTAGTACTTGTAGAATGAAGGGGGGGGGTAGTACTTGTAGAATTGTACTTGTTAGAATGAAGGGGGTAGTACTTGTAGAATGAAGGGGGGGGTAGTACTTGTAGAATGAAGGGGGTAGTACTTGTAGAATGAAGGGGGGGGTAGTACTTGTAGAATGAAGGGTAGTACTTGTAGAATGACGGGGTAGTACTTGTAGAATGAAGGGGGGGGTAGTACTTGTAGAATGAAGGGGGGGTAGTACTTGTAGAATGAAGGGGGTAGTACTTGTAGAATGAAGGAGGTAGTACTTGTAGAATGAAGGAGGTAGTACTTGTAGAATGAAGGGGGGGTAGTACTTGTAGAATGAAGGGCGTAGTACTTGTAGAATGAAGGAGGGGTAGTACTTGTAGAATGAAGGGGGTAGTACTTGTAGAATGAAGGGGGTAGTACTTGTAGAATGAGGGGGTAGTACTTGTAGAATGAAGGGGGTAGTACTTGTAGAATGAAGGGGGTAGTACTTGTAGAATGAAGGGGGTAGTACTTGTAGAATGAAGGGGGTAGTACTTGTAGAATGAAGGGGGTAGTACTTGTAGAATGAAGGGGGTAGTACTTGTAGAGTGAAGGGGGTAGTACTTGTAGAATGAAGGGGGTAGTACTTGTAGAATGAAGGGGGTAGTACTTGTAGAATGAAGGGGGTAGTACTTGTAGAATGAAGGAGGGGTAGTACTTGTAGAATGAAGGGGGGTAGTACTTGTAGAATGAAGGGGGGTAGTACTTGTAGAATGAAGGGGGGGTAGTACTTGTAGAATGAAGGGGGTAGTACTTGTAGAATGAAGGGGGGGTAGTACTTGTAGAATGAAGGGGGTAGTACTTGTAGAATGAAGGGGTAGTACTTGTTGAATGAAGGGGGGAGTACTTGTTGAATGAAGGGGGTAGTACTAGTAGAATGAAGGGGGTAGTACTTGTAGAATGAAGGGGGTAGTACTAGTAGAATGAAGGGGGTAGTACTTGTAGAATGAAGGGGGTAGTACTTGTTGACTGAAGGGGGGAGTACTTGTTGAATGAAGGGGGTAGTACTTGTAGAATGAAGGGGTAGTACTTGTAGAATGAAGGGGGTAGTACTTGTAGAATGAAGGGGGTAGTACTTGTTGAATGAAGGGGGTAGTACTTGTAGAATGAAGGGGGTAGTACTTGTAGAAGGGGGGGTAGTACTTGTAGAATGAAGGGGGTAGTACTTGTAGAATGAAGGGGGTAGTACTTGTAGAATGAAGGGGGTAGTACTTGTAGAATGAAGGGGGTAGTACTTGTAGAATGAAGGGAGGTAGTACTTGTAGAATGAAGGGGGGTAGTACTTGTAGAATGAAGGGGGTAGTACTTGTAGAATGAAGGGGGTAGTACTTGTAGAATGAAGGGGGTAGTACTTGTAGAATGAAGGGGGTAGTACTTGTAGAATGAAGGGGGTAGTACTTGTAGAATGAAGGGGGTAGTACTTGTAGAATGAAGGGGGTAGTACTTGTAGAATGAAGGGGGTAGTACTTGTAGAATGAAGGGGGTAGTACTTGTAGAATGAAGGGGGTAGTACTTGTAGAATGAAGGGGGTAGTACTTGTTTTCTGGTCTATGTATTTATTTGTATATTTATTTTTGAGTTTCCTCGTTAGACTTACATCAAGCTTAGGGAGAAAAAAAACTAAAAACTAACCTAAACCCCTTTTATGGATAAATTTGTAAAAATCGACGCATAAATGGCACGAAAGGTCTCGATATTGATAAAGAAATGGGATGAAAGGCTTTAAAATAGAAAGACTAGTGGGGCGAACGTCTTGCAATTAAAAGAATAATGGGGCTAAACATGAAGGAGCAGGGGGTCCCCAAAAACCACTATCTCCCCCTTAACCCTTTCAGTACCGGTGATATTTGTGTTATTATATTCTGGCAACTGTTAGACGATTTTGTTTAGGTTAGAAATTACTTTGACCCATTAAGGGGGGTGACCGGCCTTTTCTCTCTTTCTCTGGCTTGTATCCATTCGGCCCCATTCAGCCAACTATTTTAAGACGTTTATCCCCATCTAGGTATCGATTTCTTCCTGGCGAGCGATAGCGAGCCAGCATTATATGAAGAAATCCGGCTTCGCCGGAGAAATGTTTCTATCGAAAAATGTACAAATTTACCCTGCTGTCAAACAAAAATAAAAAATATGCTGGCTCGCTACCGCTCACCAGTAAAAAATTGATACCTGGATGGGGATAAAACGTCTTAAAACAGTAGGCTGAATGGGGCCAAATGGATACAAGCCAGAGAAAGATAGAAAAGGACAGAACCAAAACAGGTCACCCCCCTTAAACAGGTTACAGACTATCTCAATTGATCCTTTTAGGTACAGTCGGCCAAATAAGTGATGTCGCGGCACCAACTACTGTATATTTCGATCAACGATTGGTATCAGCACTATCTAAGCACGAATTCATCGTTTCGAGTGAGATATACAAACATGTTCCTATCTTTACACACCCTATTCAACATCTGACAGACATTAATACAGCACGCAGCGAGCAAAACGTAATGACAGCCGAGACACGACTTATTTGGCCAAGCGTACCATACATAGCACCTAGCTTAACCGTACCATACATAGCACCTAGCTTAACCGTACCATACATAGCACCTAGCTTAACCGTACCATACATAGCACCTAGCTTAACCGTACCATACATAGCACCTAGCTTAACCGTACCATACATAGCACCTAGCTTAACCGTACCATACATAGCACCTAGCTTAACCGTACCATACATAGCACCTAGCTTAACCGTACCATACATAGCACCCACCTAGCTTAACCACATAGCACCTATAACCGTACCATACATAGCACCTAGCTTAACCGTACCATACATAGCACCTAGCTTAACCGTACCATACATAGCACCTAGCTTAACCGTACCATACATAGCACCTAGCTTAACCGTACCTACATAGCACCTAGCTTAACCGTACCTACATAGCACCTAGCTTAACCGTACCCTACATAGCACCTAGCTTAACCGTACCCTACATAGCACCTAGCTTAACCACCGTACCCTACATAGCACCTAGCTTAACCGTACCCTACATAGCACCTAGCTTAACCGTACCCTACATAGCACCTAGCTTAACCGTACCCTACATAGCACCTAGCTTAACCGTACCCTACATAGCACCTAGCTTAACCGTACCCTACATAGCACCTAGCTTAACCGTACCCTACATAGCACCTAGCTTAACCGTACCCTACATAGCACCTAGCTTAACCGTACCCTACATAGCACCTAGCTTAACCGTACCCTACATAGCACCTAGCTTAACCGTACCCTACATAGCACCTAGCTTAACCGTACCCTACATAGCACCTAGCTTAACCGTACCCTACATAGCACCTAGCTTAACCGTACCCTACATAGCACCTAGCTTAACCGTACCCTACATAGCACCTAGCTTAACCGTACCCTACATAGCACCTAGCTTAACCGTACCCTACATAGCACCTAGCTTAACCGTACCCTACATAGCACCTAGCTTAACCGTACCCTACATAGCACCTAGCTTAACCGTACCATACATAGCACCTAGCTTAACCGTACCATACATAGCACCTAGCTTAACCGTACCATACATAGCACCTAGCTTAACCGTACCATACATAGCACCTAGCTTAACCGTACCATACATAGCACCTAGCTTAACCGTACCCTACATAGCACCTAGCTTAACCGTACCCTACATAGCACCTAGCTTAACCGTACCCTACATAGCACCTAGCTTAACCGTACCCTACATAGCACCTAGCTTAACCGTACCCTACATAGCACCTAGCTTAACCGTACCCTACATAGCACCTAGCTTAACCGTACCATACATAGCACCTAGCTTAACCGTACCATACATAGCACCTAGCTTAACCGTACCATACATAGCACCTAGCTTAATAACATCGTCTACATGTACAGTAGCTCAAATACAGTAAAAAAACACGTCGTCGATACTGTACAGAAGGTGTTAAGGGGAGGTATTTAGTTTGTTCCCTACGTTTTCATCAAGCTTAAAATTAACCCCCCTAGAACCCATTTCAAGATAAATTTGTACATTTTTCGGTAGAAAAATGTCCCGGCCGGAGGCCGGTTGCTCTTAAATTACAGGCTTGCTATCGCTCGCCAGGAAAAAATCGACACCTTAATGGCACGAAAGGTCTTAAAATTTACAGAAATAGGGCAAAATGTCTTAAAATGTCCAGGACAACTACTAGGGCGAACGTCTTAAAATCTCAAAAGCAACGGGGCTAAACATGAGGGAGAGAGGAGTAAAGAAAAAAAATCCCTGAAGTGAAGATCTCCCCTTAATAGACCAGGACCCCCAAATAGTTCACTACAGCATGGGCGGGGGGTTTGTTGGTCATTAGAGCAGATCACGGGCGGGGTGGGATCATTTGGGCGTCTAGCTGGGAAATCACCTGTGACGTCATTATTATAATATAGTCTATTCATATTAAGGGGAGATCTCCACTTGAGGGATTTTTTTTTCTTGACCCCTTTCTCCCTCATGTTTAGCCCCATTGCTTTTGATATTATGAAACGTTTGCCCCATTAGTTTAGCGATTTTAAAAACTTTCACCCCATATTAAGACCTTTCGTGCCATTCAGGTGTCAATTTTATCTTGGCGAGCGATGGCGAGCCTGTAATTTAAGAGGAACCGGCCTTCGGCCGGGAAATTTTTCTACCGAAAAATGTACAAATATATCTTGTAATTTTAAGCTTGATGGAGGTCTAGTGAACAAACTAAATACCTCCCCTTAAGTAGGAAAGAAAGCCTAACCACAAACCTATGTAATTAAAAAAGGGCTAAAGCAAATGGGATGTACATTTCCACACCTATATCTATCTATCTATCTATCTATCTATATATACTGTATAATATATATATATATATATATATATTTTATTTTTTATTAATTTCACCCCAAAACCAAACACCTCCAATGATATTAATGAAAGCATATAATATGTGATCCAACGGGATTCGAACTTGGGTTATCACACACAGATTTATAAACACTCTAACCATTACACCACCAAGACGGTTTTACAGAAAATGTTACGGTGTAGAACTGTGTTGCGGTGTGGTTACTGTGCACCTGTGGGTTACTGTGTGTGGTCTGTGTGGTGGAGGAGGAGGAGGAAGAGAAGGTGATTCAGGTGTAGCTAATTACCGTAAACCTCTATACGGTACCTAGCTCATCGCGGCCGTTGCATAGAGCTTACCCGCGGAGCTTTATTACACTCATTTATACAACTCTTTTTATAACTCTCTCTCCTCTTTACTCTTGTTCTACCTCTCTCTCCTCTTTATATAACCCTTTCTCCTCTTTATATAACTCTTTTTCTACCTCTCTCCTCTTTATATAACCCTTTCTCCTCTTTATATAACTCTTTTTCTACCTCTCGCTCCTCTTTATTCTTGTTCTACCTCTTTCTCCTCTTTATATAACCCTTTCTCCTCTTTATATAACTCTTTTTCTACCTCTCTCTCCTCTTTATATAACCCTTTCTCCTCTTTATATAACTCTTTTTATACCTCTCTCTCCTCTTTACTCTTGTTCTACCTCTTTCTCCTCTTTATATAACTCTTTTTATACCTCTCTCTCCTCTTTATATAACCCTTTCTCCTCTTTATATAACTCTTTTTATACCTCTCTCTCCTCTTTATTCTTTTTCTACCTCTCTCCTCTTTATATAACTCCTTTTCTAACTCTTTCTCCTCTTTATATAACTCTTTTTCTAACTATGTCTCCTCTTTATGTAACTCTTTTTCTAACTATGTCTCCTCTTTATGTAACTCTTTTTCTAACTCTTTCGGTAACTCTTTTTATAACTGTCTCCTCTTTATGTAACTCTTTTTCTAACTCTTTCGGTAACTCTTTTTCTAACTATGTCTCCTCTTTATGAAACTCTTTTTCTAACTCTTTCTCCTCTTTTTATTTTTGTGGGGGCGAGAGGTGTATTCCCCACATCTAATTTCCCACACTTTATAATAATTGTTCTGTATTATTTGTGTGTGTGTGTGTGTGTGTGTGTGTGTGTGTGTGTGTAATAATAATAATAATAACAAATAATAATCGGTGTATTTCAAGCCGGCAGCCAATGGGGCTGAAAATACACAGACTTAACCTAGATCTTATCCTAAGGGATCAACAGACTGATCCTGGCTGCTAACTAGAGCGCCTACATACCCCCAAGGGAGTAGGACATGGGCAGGAGACTTTGTGGGTCCCCCGAGACGGTCCATCCAGACCTTGCCTTCACGGCCAGGGAAAGTTTTTGAGAGAACTTCCCCTGCCGACGCGTGGGATCGAACCCCCGACACAAGAGCTAGCGCTCCCTATACAGTGTACTGAGCGCGCTCGGCCACCGTGACCGTGTGTGTGTGTGTGTGTGTGTGTGTGTGTGTGTGGTGGTATTAGTACTGTGATGTATTTTAAGGGGAGATCTCCATTTGAGGATTTTTTTTCTTGACCCCTTTCTCCCTCATGTTTAGCCCCATTGATTTTGATATTATAAAACGTTTGCCCCACTAGTTTAGCGATTTTAAGAACTTTCACCCCATATTAAGACCTTTCGTGCAATTCAGGTGTCGATTTTATTCTGGCGAGCGATAGCGAGCCTGTAGTTTAAGAGGAACGGGCCTTCGGCCGGGAAATTTTTCTACCGAACAATGTACAAATTTATCTTGAAAGGGACTCAAGGGGGTGTAATTTGAAGCTTGATGGAGGTCTAGGGAACAAACTAAATACCTCCCCTTAAGGGACGTTATTTTATCTATTTATTCATTAGTCATTATTTCTGGTATCTATATTGGTTTAGTTTGCTCCCTAGACCTCCATCAAGCTTAATCAATAACATCCCCAAGACACCCCTTCGAGATAAATTTGTACATTTTTTGGTAGGATCCTGTGTGTGAGAGTGGTGTTAAGGGGGAGGTAGGTGTTTTTTCTCCCTCATATTTAGCCCCATTAGCTCTCAGCTTTTACAAAGTTCATTCCATTATTTTGGCGATTTTAAGACCTTTTGCCCCATTTCTTTGTCAATATATATATATATATACCTTTCGTGCCATTTAGGTGTCAATTATTTCCTGGCGAGCGAAAGCGAGCCTGTAATTCTAAGAGGAACCGGCCTTTGGCCGGTAAATTTGTCTACCGAAAAATGTTAAAATTTATCTTGAAGGGGGTCTTTTTTTTTTTTTTTTTTTTTTTTTAAGCTTAATGGAGGTCTAGCGAAGTTACTATAAATTAAATATATAAATAAATAAACCAAAAACTAACTACTACCCCCTTAAGTGTGGTGTGACTGTAGTAATAACGGTTCTGTACTGTATTTAATGATTATATATAATGACTCTTTGTAATGACTGTATGTAATGACTGTATGTAATGATTGTATGTAATGACTGTTAAATATATTCCAGCCTGTGTGTGAGGGTGGTGTTAAGCCTGGTGTGGGTGCGGGCGGTGTTATGCCTGACTGTAGACGCCCACAACACGCCCACCATCATACTACAACAACAACAACAACAACAACCCTCACAAGAAGAACACCACGCCCGTACCGCCAGGCAGCTTCACCGCATCCTAGACCCCTTTGGTGAGATAACATAACTTTATTGTCACATTGAATAAACAAAATAAAAACAAAATAAAATAAATAAATAAATAAATAATAATAATAATTTTGGCATTAACCCAAGTCTCGCGGTGTCCCGTCACCTGACAGGAGGGATTTTCCATCTATTATGTGGCCTGGGAGCCAGGCCAGCTGTTGCAGGCAGTGCAGGAGGACTTCATTCGAAGCCCTCGGACTCTGGGGACATACTGAGGTGTGAGAGAGAGTTCCCTCACACATCTGCAGCGTCACACATAGCGAAAACAGCTAAACAGTGTTAATATTTAGCGATTTTGCCCTTTGTTTGCAAGATCGTTGCAAGAATACCAGACATCGTACAGAGATGATTCAGGTGTCATTAAGCTCATCCGTATGCTAAAATACAAACTGTACGTGTATTAATGTGTATTAATACACATTAACCCTCTCCGACATATGACGCGATTTTGAGCCTATTGGGGATACTTTAAAGCCTTTGTTACCATCAGGGGTATTTAGAAATCTTTAGTTTAGTTACTTCAACCTCTGCAGTTGTCTTTGAGTTAGCTGTGGGCAGAAAACTAATTTTGGAGAGGTAATTATAAGAGTGAGATAACTCTATTTCTTATTACTAATCTGGCAACCTCTGCGTCATATGTGCGTGAAAGGGTTAATGATGAGGTGAAACACAACCTAATGCTGTAAAATACAATTAGATGCTACGTAACATAATCAAATTCTACGATACACAATAAGAGGCACAAACACATGCTGATGCTATTATACCGAATATGATGCTACTCAAAATAATCTCATGCTACAAAATTAACGATGATGCTAAGATGTATAGACTAATATTAAGGGGGGTTGGGTGTATTTATTAAGGGGGGTTGGGTGTATTTATTAAGGGGGTTGGGTGTATTTATTAAGGGGGGTTGGGTGTATTTATTAAGGAGGGTTGGGTGTATTTATTTAGGGGGGGTTGGGTGTATTTAAGGGGGGTTGGGTGTATTTATTAAGGGGGGGTTGGGTGTATTTATTAAGGGTGGGTGGGTGTATTTATTAAGGGGGGGGGGGTATTTATTAAGGGGGGTTGGGTGTATTTATTAAGGGGGGGTTGGGTGTATTTATTAAGGGGGGTTGGGTGTATTTATTAAGGGGGGGTTGGGTGTATTTATTAAGGGTGGGTGGGTGTATTTATTAAGGGGGGGGGGGTATTTATTAAGGGTGGGTGGGTGTATTTATTAAGGGGGGGTTGGGTGTATTTATTAAGGGGGGTTGGGTGTATTTATTAAGGGGGGGTTGGGTGTATTTATTAAGGGGGGTTGGGTGTATTTATTAAGGGGGTTTGGGTGTATTTATTAAGGGTGGGTGGGTGTATTTATTAAGGGGGGGGTTGGGTGTATTTATTAAGGGGGTATGGGCGTATTTATTAAGGGGGTTTGGGCGTATTTATTAAGGGGGGTTGGGTGTATTAAGGGGGTTTGGGTGCATTTATTAAGGGGGGTTGGGTGTATTTATTAAGGGGGGTTGGGTGTATTTAAGGGGGGGGTTGGGTGTATTTAAGGGGGGGTTGGGTGTATTTAAGGGGGGTTGGGTGTATTTATTAAGGGGGGGGGTTGGGTGTATTTATTAAGGGGGTTTGGGTGTATTTATTAAGGGGGGTTGGGTGTATTTATTAAGGGGGGTTGGGTGTATTTATTAAGGGGGGGTTGGGTGTATTTATTAAGGGGGGTTGGGTGTATTTATTAGGGGGGATTGGGTGTATTTATTAAGGGGGTTTGGGTATTTATTAAGGGGGGTGGGTGTATTTATTAAGGGGGTTGGGTGTATATTAAGGGGGGGTTGGGTGTATTTATTAAGGGGGGTTGGTGTATTTATTAAGGGGGGTTGGGTATTATTATTAAGGGGGGGGGTAAGGGGGTTGGGTGTCTTATTAAGGGGGGGTTGGGTGTATTTATTAAGGGGGGTTTGGGTGTATTTATGAAGGGGGGTTGGGTGTATTTATTAAGGGGGGTTGGGCGTATTTATTGAGGGGGGGATGGGTGTATTTATTAAGGAGGGATGGGTGTATTTATTAAGGAGGGATGGGTGTATTTATTAAGGAGGGATGGGTGTATTTATTAAGGAGGGAGGGGTGTATTTATTAAGGAGGGATGGGTGTATTTATTAAGGAGGGTTGGGTGTATTTATTAAGGGGGGTTGGGTGTATTTATTAAGGGGGGTTGGGTGTATTTATTAAGGGGGGTTGGGTGTATTTATTTGCTCATTTATGTATTTTGTTATTATTTCTTAGTTTCCTCCTTAGACCTCCATCAAGCTTAAAAAAACAACCGACGCTCCTTCAAGATAAAATTTGTACATTTTTCATAGAAAAATGTCCCGGCCGAAGGCTGGTTACTCTTATATTACAGGCTCGCGATCACTCGCCAGGAAAAATCGACACCTAAATGACACGAAAAGTATTAATATTGACACAGAAATGGGGCAAAAGGTCTGAAAATCGCCAAACTAATGGGCCGAACGTCTTATAATCCAAAAAATAATGGGGCTAAAAACATGAGGAATAAGAGGGACCAGAAAAAGACCCATCTCCCCTTAAAAACCACCATCTGAAAATGTTTGATGTCGCTATGTGTATGGTGATGATATATTTGTTTGATGTCGCTATGTGTATGGTGATGATATATTTGTTTGATGTCGCTATGTGTATGGTGATGATATATTTGATGTTTGATGTCGTTATGTGTATGGTGATGATATAAATGTTTGATGTCGCTATGTGTATGGTGATGATATATTTGATGTTTGATGTCGCTATGTGTATGGTGATGATATAAATGTTTGATGTCGTTATGTGTATGGTGATGCTATATTTGATGTTTGATGTCGTTATGTGTATGGTGATGATATAAATGTTTGATGTCGCTATGTGTATGGTGATATATTTGTTTGATGTCGTTATGTGTATGGTGATGATATATTTGATGTTTGATGTCGCTATGTGTATGGTGATGATATAAATGTTTGATGTCGCTATGTGTATGGTGATGATATATTTGTTTGATGTCGTTATGTGTATGGTGATGATATAAATGTTTGATGTCGCTATGTGTATGGTGATGATACAAATGTTTGATGTCACTATGTGTATGGTGATGATATAAATGTTTGATGTCGCTATGTGTACAAAGGAGTACAAAGGAAATCAAGCAACAACATATCTAGTGACCCTTCTAGGCTGCTTGTCCTCCAAAACACTGAGGATCAAGTGTCCAAACAGTGGTTTAGAGTGGGTAAGGGAACATTGGAAAGGGAACTACTGCCCTGCCACTAACGTGGCAGGACTAGGAAGTTAGTAGGGGACATATGGGTTAGATACTGAGGGGAGGATAAAGTTATTCATTTACAAACGCAGTCAGTCGCGGGTTTGATGCGAGATATTTGTCTAGGCGGAATTTAAATGAATCAACGGTGCTGCAGTCTATAACGTCTCGGGGAAGCCCATTCCACAAGTTGACAACTCGATTGAAGAAGAAATTCTTAGATTCGTGCGAGTTAAAAGATTTACCAATAATTTTGCAACCGTTTCCCCGCGTGTAATTAGATTGGTCGATAGTGAAGTACTTACTACAGTTCATATTGTCGATGCCTTTGATGATTTTGAACACTTGAATTAAGTCGCCTCTTAATCTGCGCTGGGTTAAAGGAAATAGATTTAATTCTCTAAGACGCTCTTCGTATGGTTTGTTCTTTAGGCTAGGTATCATTTTGGTAACTCTAAGTTGAACTCGTTCTAGCTTGTTTATATCTTTTTGGTAATAAGGGCACCAGGATTGAACGCAGTATTCCAGAAGAGGGCGGACTAAGGAATTGTAAAGGGTTAGGATAACTTCTTTGGATTTATGCTCAAATGACCTGCCTATAAAGCCAATTATTTTGTTTGCCTTCTTAACAACTTCTGAACATTGTTGACTCGGTTTTAGGTTACTCGATATTGTTACTCCCAGATCAGTTTCTCTGTTTACATTCTTAAGCTGAGTGCCATTCATCAAATAGTTTGCTTTCTCATTTAGGTATCCGACATGTAGTACTTTACATTTATCCGCATTGAAACTCATTTGCCAAATTTGGGCCCAACATGACAATTTATCTAGATTGTGTTGCATATCGTCAACTTGTTCTTTTGAGAGTACGCTATTTGCAATTTTTGTATCGTCAGCAAATTTTGAGATTGTGCAGGTAAGACCCTCATCTATGTCGTTGATGTAAATTAGAAAGAGAATTGGTCCTAGTACCGATCCCTGGGGTACCCCGCTACTTACATTGGTCCATTTAGATGCCTTACCGTTTATGACTACCCTTTGCTTTCTGTTGCTGAGCCAATTTTCTATCCATTTCAACACACCGTCTTGTATTCCATGCGCTTTTAGTTTTAGCAGTAAACGTTTGTGGGGAACTTTGTCAAAGGCCTTTTGAAAATCAAGGTATATAATATCTACAGCTTTACTCTCATCGTAGAGGTTGAGGATATCGTGGAAGAAGTCTAAGAGGTTTGTTAAACAGGAACGTTTTTTACGAAAGCCGTGTTGAGTATCTTTAAGTATGTTATTTTCCTCTAAGTGATTTACGAGTCTGTCTCGTATGACCGTTTCTAGCATTTTACATACAACTGAGGTTAAGCTAATTGGACGATAGTTACTGGGTAGGGATTTGCTGCCTTTTTTGAATATCGGTGTTACGTTGGCTAGCTTCCACTGATCAGGCATAGTTCCAGACTGCAAGGATTTATTGAATAGTATTGTCAGTGGTTTGGAGAGCTCATTCTTAGCTTCCTTTAGAACTCTAGGCGAGATTGTATCAGGTCCTGGCGTTTTATTTACCTTGAGTTTATCTAAACAATTCAATACTTCTCTCTCTGTAACGGTGATATTGCTTAGAACATCTGAATTATCAATCTGAATCGGCGATGGTGTAGGGATATCACTGAGGTCTTCTGTTGTAAAAACTGATGCAAAGAAGGTATTGAGGGCATTACTCATTTGTACTTCGTCTTTGGTGTATTCTCCTTTTTCATCGACTAACGGTCCAACAGTTGAAGTAACTACTTTTTTCTTTCTGATATAACTATAGAATTCTTTCGGGTTTGTTTGACTTTGATTCGCAATATGTAACTCTAAGGTCTTTTTACTTTGCTTAATGTATGGTGATGATATAAATGTTTGATGTCGCTATGTGTATGGTGATGATATAAATGTTTGATGTCGCTATGTGTATGGTGATGATATATTTGTTTGATGTCGCTATGTGTATGGTGATGATATAAATGTTTGATGTCGCTATGTGTATGGTGATGATATATTTGTTTGATGTCGCTATGTGTATGGTGATGATATATTTGATTGATGTCGCTATGTATATGGTGATGATATAAATGTTTGATGTCGCTATGTGTATGGTGATGATATATTTGTTTGATGTCGCTATGTGTATGGTGATGATATATTTGATTGATGTCGCTATGTATATGGTGATGATATATTTGTTTGATGTCGCTATGTGTATGGTGATGATATATTTGTTTGATGTCGCTATGTGTATGGTGATGATATAAATGTTTGATGTCGCTATGTGTATGGTGATGATATAAATGTTTGATGTCGCTATGTGTATGGTGATGATATAAATGTTTGATGTCGCTATGTGTATGGTGATGATATATTTGTTGATGTCGCTATGTGTATGGTGATGATATATTTGATTGATGTCGCTATGTGTATGGTGATGATATATTTGTTTGATGTCGCTATGTGTATGGTGATGATATATTTGTTGTATTCTAGGTTTGTTGGGGAAGGCTGGGGAGGCGGTGAGTGGTGCAGTGGAGGGGATAGGCAAGACGCTAGACAGGGGGGCCAAACATGTGGGACAAATGATGCAACAGGGGGCGGAGACCCTTGACTCAGCTTTCAAGGATCACGTCGGACATGTGAGACCATATATTATTATTGTTATTATTATTATTGTTATTATTAATATCCATCGGGTGGATGGGACTCATTAGCCTTGGTCGGCAACCCATCTAGGGGAGACAACCTTATTCAAATCCGGGTGGATGGGACTCGTTAGCGTTGGTTGGCGACCCATCTAGGGGGAGACAACCTTATACAAATCTGGGTGGATGGGACTTGTTAGCCTTGGTCAGCCACCTGTCTAGGGGTTAAAACCTGATACAAATCCGTACTGCTTACCTAAGGGTGAAGCAGGTTAGTGGATGGACTAGCCGAACACCACTGTAGAAAAATAGTGCTAAAAAAGATACATAGAAGGCCTCGGGGTCGGACGGACCCTAAACTGAATGATCAATCCTGTAAGTCCTTCAGTAAACTGGCATATGGGTTGTCCCTCTTATAGGGGATAGGTCCGCTTGGGGGCCTTCTGTGCATGGCCACCCTCATTAACCCCTTCAGACATATATGACGCAGAGGTTGCCAGATTAGCAATAAGAAATAGAGTTCTCTCACTCTTATAATTACCTCTCCAAAAATTAGTTTTCTGCCCACATCTAACTCAAAGACAACTGCAGAGGTTGAAGTAACTAAAATAAAGGTTTGTAAAAAACCCTGATGGTAATAAAGGCTTTAAAGTATCCCTAATAGGCTCAAAATTGCGTCATATGTCGGAGAGGGTTAAGGGGAGTAAGGCGTCCGGCAGTAGATAGATAAATAGATAGATAGATTATTATCTCTCTCTCTCTCTATCTATCTATCTCTCTCTCTCTCTCTCTCTCTCTATCTATCTATCTATCTCTGATCACAGCATTTATTCCCCAGGTCCAAGCAGGTCTAGAGGAAGCAGGTAAAGTGGCGAGCATAGTCGGTGAGGACCTGGTAGATTCCGTGTCCTCCCTAGTGAGCAACCACATCCAACAACAACAACAGAGGCCCAGCGAGGACGAGATGATGATGAGACGAGAACACGGGGTCTCGAGGCCACACGAGACCCGAGTACAAGAGAGAGAAGGAGTTATTGACAGCATCTTAAGAATGGTGGGGATAGATACCTCCCAAGTTGGAATTATGGCCCTCAACGTCCTCATCTTCCTGGCTGAACTGGTAAGACTCTAGCTATATATTATCTCTATACTCTACACTACTCTACTTTACTTAACTCTACTCTACACTACACTACTATACACTACAACGTAGATTTACCAAGATGATACCCTGTCTTCGGAACAAACCATACGAGGAACGTCTTAAAGAACTAAATTTATATCCATTAACCAAGTGCAGATTGAGAGGTGACCCTATTCAAGTTTTCATGATCATGAAAGGCATCGACAACATGCACTGTAGTAAATATTTTACGATTAACTGATCAAACTACACGCGGGGAAATGGCTGCAAAATCTTTGGTAAATCATTCAACTCTTAACGAATCCAAGAATTTCTTCTTCAATCGAGTCGTCAACTTGTGGAATGGGCTTCCCCGAGATGTCATAGACTTTAAAGTTCACCTAAACAAACACCTTGCCCTGAACCCAAGGTTGATTGCATTTGTAATTGAATAAATATTTTCTTTAGTAGTGTTCATTCAATAACCTAATATATCTTGATATAATTTCCCCTGCCATAGATTAAGATCAAACCCAGCTCAAGGCGTGAACGCTATTTTTTGGTTCACATTGATTGACGATTTATTCCAGTCTTAAAATCAAGTCCAATCCCAGTCTTCAAGGTTCCGTATTATATTAGGAACTTGACATATTCTCGCCCTGTCGTGAGGATTATATTGGAGTATAGAGGAGATATGATGAGGTGTCTATTTCTGTCAACGAATGAAGTACTTATTTTGCCTCACTGTTACATTAATGTTCAAGACGGACACATGACTCTTGGACCTGACACTGACGAAGACGTTCGGGCTGATACGGCATCTTCACCAATAATAGTTATTACTGACATAAAACGTATTTACATGCAATGCTCCAAATCAGTTTTGTCTTATATTTACGTTCAGAACTAACATGATATATTTACATTACTGTGACAATAATATTCAAAGCTAACAATGCCTTTCTACCGGACTGTGGCAACAACATTCACAAATATCTTTACATATTTCACTTAACAATGGTAATAGTTAAGAAAATTGGCCTTACAAAAAATGGACGCCCCCCCCCCCCCCCAGAGACTTGATCAACGACACATATGCCATTTACAACCCCCCCCCCCACCCTTTGCAGCTGGTGTTAACTGTACACACTAAATCACAGTCATTGGTCTAACTGTGTGTGTGTGTGTGTGTGTGTGTGTGTATGTGTGGTAGTGTACGTATAGACTGTGTGCGTTATGGTTCTGTGTACACTTGGGGGGGGGGGGTGAGTGAGTGTCGGCAGGATATGAGTGAGAGAGAGAGAGAGAGAGAGAGAGAGAGAGAGAGAGAGAGAGAGAGAGAGAGAGTGAGTGAGAGAGAGAGAGAGAGAGAGAGAGAGAGAGAGAGAGAGAGAGAGAGAGAGAGCCGGTATAACCCTTTCAGTAAGTTTGCGTCCTCTTAAGCGGACAACTAATAGAACAAAATATCTCAATGATTTCTTTGACTTTTACACGTCTCTCCTAAACTGAAAAAACGTCTATTAATAGCCAGAATCTAAATGAACATATCCTTACATTCTATTGATTTCTCCTAATTACAGGTCTCTCCTAAACTGCAAAAAACGTCTATCAATAGCCAGAATTGTACATAAACAAATCCTTACATTCTAATTGTGTTCTCTCTCCTAAACTGCAAAAAAACGTTTATGGATAGTCAGAAAGAAAATAAACACATATTTTTGTCATTCTAATTTTGTTCTCCCCATTACAGGTCTCTCCTAAACTGCAAACAAGCGTCTATTCATGGCCATAATTTAATAGAAACAAATCTTTACATTCTAATTTTGTTCTCTCTCCTAAACTGCAAAAGAACGCGTTCATGGTTAACTAGAATGAAAATAAACACACTTTTTTTCTTTCTAATTTTGTTCTCTCCGTTTCAGATCACCTCCTCCCTGATCGGCGAAGACCTGAGCGAGGGGCCGGAATCCCGCAATGGTAACGACGAGACCTCTGTGCTGTCCTGGTTCCTTAATGGGAGGCCGGCTAAGGTGAGTTGATGGTGGTGTGGTGTTGTGGTAGTGGTGGAGTAGTGTGGTGTGGTGGTGGTGTAGTGGTGGATATGGTGGTGGTGGTGGTAGTGGTGTGGTGGTGGAGGTTTTTGGTGGTGTGGTAGTATTGTAGTGGTGTTGTGGTGGTGGTGTTGTAATTGTGGTGGTGTTGTAGTGGTGGTGGTGTAGGGGTGGGTGTGGTGGTGTTGTAGTGGTGGTGGTGGTGGGTATGGTGGTGATGTTGGTGTGATGGTGTGGTGGTGTTGTTGTTGGTGGTGTGGTGGTGTTGTTGGTGGTGTGGTGTTGTAGTGGTGGTGTGGTATTGGTGTTGGTGGTGTTGTAGTGGTGGATATGGTGGTGGTGGTGGAGGTTGTTGGTGGTGTTGTAGTATTGTAGTGGTGGTGTTATAGTAGTGATGTGGTGGAGATGTAGTGGTGGTGTGGTGGTGTTGTGGTGGATATGGTTTTGTAGTGGTGGTGTGGTGGAGATGTTGGTGGTGGTGGCAGTGTAGTGGAGGTTGGTGGTGGTGACAGTGGTGGTTGTGGTGGTGGTGGTGGCGGCAATATCTAGTAGTCCCTTTTCTTTAGTAGTATGTTCAGTTATGTATTGGCTGGTGTGAATGCAGTGGTATAGTCCGTGCATTCCAGGTTGGGCAGAAATCGTAACTCCTAACCTCTCACAACTCAAAAAGGACTAGAGTAATCAAGCTAACATTTCTACCAAATAGGAAGAATGGGCTAAGGAATATGTGTATAAACGGACAGCTCATTTGCTCTAGCCTTTTTTGAGTTACAGAGGTTAGAGTTTACGATTCCTGCCCAACCTAGAATGAACGGACTATAGTATGTTAGAAACGCACACAAACCAAAACACCCCTTTCCTTTCAATCATAATTATATAAGTTCAAGCCCCCTTCTTAACCCATACAGTACCGGCGACGTATTTTTCATTTGATTTCAGCTACATTTAGACGATTTTATGAAGCTTAGGAAGGATGTATGGTAGCTAAAAGAACACATTGAGATATTTGTAGCCTTTTAATTGGTCTACATCCTTTCTAAGCTGAATAAAACCGTCTCATAGTTGCCCGGAATATAATGAAAAGGATGTCACCGGTACTGAACGGGTTAAAGATATGCATAGCTTAAAAAAACAACATAACAATCTCAACAATCTTGAAAATGAGAGAGAGAGAGAGAGAGAGAGAGAGAGAGAGAGAGAGAGAGAGAGAGAGAGAGAGAGAGAGAGAGAGAGAGTGTGAGAATGAGAGTGAGTGAGTGAGTGAGTGAGTGAGTGAGAGTGAGTGAGTGAGTGAGTGAGTGAGTGAGTGAGTGAGTGAGTGAGTGAGTGAGTGAGCGAGAGAGAGTACAATGGAGTACAAAGGAAAGCAAGCAACAAGAGGTCTAGTGACCCTTCTAGGCTGCTTGTCCTCCAAAACACTGAGGATCAAGTGTCCAAACAGTGGTTTAGAGTGGGTAAGGGAACATTGGAAAGGGAACTACTGCCCTGGAACTAATGTCCGTGGCAGGATTAGGAAGTTGGTAGGGGACAGATGGGTTAGTAATTGAGGGGAGGATAAAATAAAATTATTCATTTACAAACGCAGTCAGTCGCTGGTTTGATGCGAGATATTTGTCTAGGCGAAGTTTAAATGAATCAACGGTGATGCAGTCTTATAACATCTCGGGGAAGCCCATTCCAAAAGTTGACAACTCGATTGAAGAAGACATTTTTAGCTTCGTGTGAGTTAAAAGATTTACCAATAATTTTGCACCCGTTTCCCCGCGTGTAATTAGATTGGTCGATAGTGAAGTACTTACTACAGTTCATATTGTCGATGCCTTTGATGATTTTGAACACTTGAATTAAGTCGCCTCTTAATCTGCGCTGGGTTAAAGGAAATAGATTTAATTCTCTAAGACGCTCCTCGTATGGTTTGTTCTTTAGGCTAGGTATAATTTTGGTAACTCTACGTTGAACTCGTTCTAGCTTGTTTAATGTTTATATCTTTTTGGTAATAAGGGAACCAGGATTGAACGCAGTATTCCAGAAGAGGGCGGACTAAGGAATTGTAAAGGGTTAGGATAACGTCTTTGGATTTATGTTCAAATGACCTGCCTATAAAGCCAATTATTTTGTTTGCCTTCTTAACAACTTCTGAACATTGTTGACTCGGTTTTAAGTTACTCGATATTGTTACTCCCAGATCGGTTTCTCTGTTTACATTCTTAAGCTGAGTGCCATTCATCAAATAGTTTGCTTTCTCATTTTGGTATCCGACATGTAGTACTTTACATTTATCCGCATTGAAACTCATTTGCCAAATTTGGGCCCAACATGACAACTTATCTAGATTGTGTTGCATATCGTCAACTTGTTCCTTTGAGAGTACGTTATTTGCATTTTCTGTATCGTCAGCAAATTTTGAGATTGTACAGGTGAGACCCTCATCTATGTCGTTGATGTAAATTAGAAAGAGAATTGGTCCTAGTACCGATCCCTGGGGTACCCCGCTACTTACATTGGTCCATTTAGATGCCTTACCGTTTATGACTACTCTTTGCTTTCTGTCGCTGAGCCAATTTTCTATCCATTTCAACACACCGTCTTGTATTCCATGCACTTTAGTTTTAGCAGTAAACGTTTGTGGGAAACTTTGTCAAAGGCCTTTTGAAAATCAAGGTATATAATATCTACAGCTTTACTATCATCGTAGAGGTTGAGGATATCGTGGAAGAAGTCTAAGAGGTTTGTTAAACAGGAACGTTTTTTACGAAAGCCACTGAGAGAGAGAGAGAGAGAGAGAGTGTGTTTGAACGATGTAAACAACACCACTGCTCATTATAGTGGTAGCTTATTAATAATAACAGCCAGAACTCTGTAAATAATTCAAAACACGACACGGAAGTAGCCAGTGTCTAGAGCCCCCCTCTCCCCTCCTCCTTCCCCCTGTCCCCACCCTCTACCCCCTTAGCACTGACACGGAATTAAGGGGATAGTGGTTATTTTTTGGTCGATTTATTTGCGTATTTATTGATTTTATAGTTTCATCGCTAGACCTCCATCAAGCTCAACAAAAACAGCCCCTAGATCCCCCTTCAAGACAAATTTTTACATTTTTCAGTAGATAAATGTCCCGCCTTCGGCTCTTAGAATTACTGGCTCGCTATCGCTCGCCATGAAAAAGCGACACCTAAATGACACGAAAGGTCTTTATATAGTAAAAGAGATGGCCCGAAAGGTCTTAAAATCGCCAAACTAATGGGCCGAACGTCTCATAACCTCAACACAAATGAGGGCGAAAAAGCCACTACGTCCCCCTTAACGGAAGTATAGTCTTGTATACATCTGTTGCCCATCTTCCGTTACTAACCCCCCCCCCTCCCTGTTGCCTGTTCATCGCTTCCTTGTTCATTATTTGTATCCTTTGTTCCCGTTTCTATTCCTTCCAGTTAACATATGGTTGTAATTCATTTATATATACATAATATCAAATTCAACATATTTCCTACCCATCAGAATTGCATTTCTGTTTAGTATCGATGTCTACGGCTTCAACTTCCTTATAGCCTGAAACTCGCAAGTGGTCCAATATGATGGAGGTCGGCCGATCTCTGTTACAATAGGGTCTTTATAGAGAAACTACCAAACCATGACCATCAGGTATATTCTGTATGTAAACAAAGCCATGTGGTCGACCTCACGTTATGCCGTTCGTCTAACAGTACATGCGGATTCATCATCGTCATCATCAAGAACCGCCAAGCATCATAATATATGTGTTATAGCTTCATCGCTAGACATCCATGAAACTTAAAAATCACCCCCTTTATCACCCTTCAAGATAAATTTGTACATTTTTCGGCTTATAACCCTTTCAATTTGATGACACCGATTTGTATTATATTCTAGGTATCTATGCTGTAGATGACATTCTGTTTGTAATTACTTTCATTAGGTACCTGCATATGTCTCCCAGGCAGCCATATACAGTACTTTAAAAAAAATAAAAATAAAATAAAAAAATAAATAGAAGGTCCCACCCCTTTCCCATTCTTAAGTAAGCCATTTTAGATTTACAGAAGAGTGACCATTACTTGCAATACTGCATGTCCACAAACATTTCAGTAATGAAAGCATGTGTCCTTCAATTTTGTTTGTTTGCCATAATTATACAGTACTGTAGTCAATGTATAATAACATATCTTCTTATGAAAACCCTTGTCGGAACTTCAAAATGGTCAATAAAATCAATTGTGCTTCATATATTGTATTAAATGATTTTATATATCAGTTTTATGTTGTGACAATTGCTCCCTCAGATTTGGTTCAAGGGCATTGAGGGTTTAACTTTATTAACCCTGCTAGGTGAACAAAAGCATGAAGTGTGACGAAAACACCCTACGATCTCATCTGGATCGGGAATCGAACCAGGGGTATTTTAGTTGATCACCCCTCTCCCTCTGAGTCCCCATAGTAATAATTAGTTGACGTACGTAGCAATTTCCCCAGCCAAGACACTGGGGACCCAAAAATGGACCTGGGTCTCTGGGTCTTCTCTGGGGCGACCTAGATGTGTGAGTTCTTTTGTTTTTGTTTGTGTGTGGTTAGTGACCTGAAGAGGATATCTGCGAAACGTTATCAATAAAGTTTTCCTCCTCATATGGTGTTTATATTTATTTTGTTTTTGTGTTGTTTTGTATGTAGCAATTTCTTATATTTTCATTATTATATAGGTTGAGGCGATGCTGAGAGAAGCCCAAGATCCTGGACTGCCCCGTGCCATCATCGAGAAGTTGGAGCGAGCCACCGGGGACAGTACCTCTTGTGTTCAGCTGTTGGTGTGTAAACTGTCGCCCGTAGTGTGGGGTCTACAGCGGACCGTCAAGGAGTCAGCACAAGCCAGGGCCATACACACTGACGCACCGCCGCCGGGGATTATGCAGGTATGTTACGATTCAATATGATACGATGCGATACAAAAGTACACGATACGGTGATACGGTAGAGTAGATACGGTAGCTTAAAGAGCATAGCTCGCCAAAAATAACTTCCTGTTTTTGTCACTCTTCAAAGCATGTTAATTTGACAAATAATGCACATGTGCTTTGCTTTGTTATAATGTTTACCCTAAAATAGCAAACAAATTCACATTGGATATTTATATTTGAAGGGGATGATGACGTCATCAACGGCCACCCTTGAAAACAGAGCCGAAGTTAAGACCAGTTCACAGTGGTTCACCTGTTAGCCTGGATTTGTTTTACAGACTTACTAACGCTACACTCATTCCAGCTCTAATTCTTGCTAAATTAGCTTTTATTATAGGTATGGCTCCAGATTTACCTCCAACCTTGACAACTGTACCCACCCACACCCTCGTGATGAATAATGAATAAATGAATATCAATGCTTTGTTTTTTTTTTTTTTTTTTTTCTATGTGATTGAGGGAGGCAAAAGGCATTACTGCCTATAGCGAGTGCCTCCCCCATAGTTGAAAGAGTGACAGGGCCAAAATCAAGGGACGTTCGAGCCAAAATGCTATATCTGGTAGGGATATTTCTTCACTTATAACTAGAGAGATAACTTGATTTAATATTATGCAAGTAAGACGCGACTTAAGATTATGGAAGCAGGACACGACTTTTGACCGTGACTGTACCATGACCCTACCTAACCCTACCTTCCTCTCCCCCTTCCAGACTCTGTACTCCGCCCTGCCACCGCTCAACGATTTCGTGACGTTCTCGGAGGCATGCGAGACCCAGTTCCCCCAGTGTCCACTCATACATCTGGCGGAACTCTTCGCTGATAAGTGAGGGACATAAACTCAAGCCACTCCAACAGCTTCATCTCTCTCCAACACCCGTTCTTCCCTCTCAATACACTCTTCGGAAAGTAGATACGAGGTGCTGTTGTAAAGGCTTATCCCTCAATACCTTCACCTGACCTGACCTAACCCCTCCTGTACCGGCGACGTCTCTATTATTGGATTTCAGCTACATTTATACAATGTTATGAACCTTTGGAAGGATATAATGGCCTCCTTGTGGTATAAACATTGTGAAGCTGAATACAAGTAACTTTAGATACTATAGTAGCCAGGATGAACAAAACAAAGTAGCCATCGTACTGACTGTGTTAAGGGGAGGTTTTTAGTTGATTCCCTAGACTTCCATCAAGCTTAAAATTACTCCCCCTAGACCCCCTTTCAAGATGAATTTGTACATTTTTCGGTAGAAAAATGTCCCGGCCGAAGGCCGGTTCCCCTTAAATTACAGGCTCGCTATCGCTCGCCAGGAAAAAATCGACACCTAAATGGCACGAATGGTCTTAAAATTGACAGAAATGGGGCAAGGGGTCTTAAAATCGCCAAACTAATGGGGCGAACGTCTTAAAATCTCAAAGCAATGGGGCTAAACAAGAGGGAGAGGGGGGTCCAGAAAAAAATCCTCCCGGTGGAAATCTCCCCTTAAGGGGGTAGTGTTTGGTTTTTGGTGTATGTATTTATATATTAGTTTATGTGTTAGTTCCCTCGCTAGACCCCCATCAAGCTTAAAAATACACCCCCTAGACCCCCTTTTTAAAGTTAATTTGTAAAAAAAATCGGTAGGAAAATGGATCGGCCGAAAGCCGAAGGCTGATTTCTACCATTTGGGAAGAGTCACCCAGGGAATTGGTGTTGAAATATACAGCCCATTTGCTCTTTCCCGTTTTTCAGTTACAGAGGATAGAGGTGAGGATTTCTGGCGTACCTATAATGAATGGACTATAGTTCCAGGCCCCTCCTTCCTCCTTGTGGGGTCAGGAGGGGGGGGGGGGGGCTATGACCATAATACAGTATAACCTAGGGCATTATATACCTGATATACCTAAGTAGATAGATCATTATTTGAATCTGATATGTAATTGTTATATGTTCAATAAAATATATGTTTATTGCAAGTGTTTCATTGTATCATAATAAGTTTTAGAAGTTGTTTGAGTAATAATTGAGCTATCCCCCAAAAAAAAATAAAAAAAATAAAAATAATTATATATACGGTATACTGCATATATATATATATATATATATATATATATATATATATATATATATATATATATATATATATATACAGGGTGTTCCAGAAATATGTGCCGAAAATCAGGGGATGTATTCCTGACACATAATTGAATGTAAATTACGAAATGACCATATTGGCAATTCTCAATAGTTTTCGAGTTACAGCACCTCCGAGGTCTGCCAGGAATGTGTTTAAATCCAGGGATTGTACAAAATATCTGAGACAGATGCGAAATTACTTAACGACCATAAAGTAATACAGCACTTACAGTATTACTGTATTACACTGTATTACAGCAATACGGAGAAGGATGTGGTTTCAGCATGATGGTGCTCCGGCCCATTATTGCCATATTGCAAGGGATTACTTAAATGATGTGTTCCCTGGACGATGGATTGGGCGAGGCGGCCCAGTGTCATGGCCACCCCGGTCTCCTGACATCACTCCCCTGGACTTCTACCTGTGGGGACACATTAAAGGCGAGGTGTACGCTACAGACGTCCCAAACCGTGAGGAATTGTGGCGCCGTGTGGAGGACAGCGTGGCACGTGTACGAAACAATCCTGGGGTCTTCGACCGTGTGCGTCAGTCACTTCTGCGACGGGCTGCAGCGTGCATCGAACAAGGAGGGCGGAATTTTGAACATTTACTGTAAATGTTATTGTCATACTGGAAATACTGTTTTAATTTTGTTAATAAATCACGTTGTCCTTGCTAAATGTTTCATTTACAAGGAATTTTGAACATTTACTGTAATTTTATTGTCATACTGGAAATACTGTTTTATTTTGTTAATAAATCACGTTGTCCTTGGTAAATGTTTCATTTACAAGCAATTCCCGGAGTAAAACCCATTCAAGCAGACCTGTTAGGTGCTGTAACTCGACAACTATTGATATTTGCTTATATGGTCATTTAGTGATTTACATTCAATTATGTGTCAGGAATACATCCCCTGATTTTCGGCACATATATCTGGAACACCCTGTATATATATACCGGTATATAATATGTGTATATACATACTGTATATATATATATATAATATCTAAGCTCTATGACTAAATATCCTCTTCAGGATATGACGACGCGTTTCTTTATTATATTCTGGCTATTATCAGACGATTTAATGAAGCTTAGGAATAATAATTATAAAAATAATAATGTTATTATTTCTAGGGGCTAAACTAACCTGACTTACTTTCTAAAGCTGAATTTGTTAAAGTACTTAAACAATCATATTATGTTTGATTTTTACCTATCACTTATGACGTATTTAATAGTAGACATAAGTTTGTTGCTCCCTTCTTGCCGCTCTTGCTTCTGTTCGGTTCAGGTGCTCCTTCAAGCTACGTCTGAAGGAGTACAATGTTCTCTTTTCACGGACTGTCTGTGGTAGGTTGTTCCAGTCGTTGATGGCAGTGAAGAAGAATATTAGTTTAACCTGCCATTAGATTCTCGGAACATTAACATTATACTTCCTATTCCGTTTATTTTGTCCTTTCCTCACATTTGCTTTAACAAAATTACACGTTAGATACTCGGGAGCCCGGTCATAAAATATCTTGAAGGCATTGATGAGTACGATTTGTTTGACCCTGTCCGAAACATTGAGTATATCAAGTGACTGAAGTTGTTCCTGACCAACATGAGACCTAGGTCCTAGGTTCAGCATTAATCTAACCATTATATTTTGAGTGACCTGAAGTTTGTGCTTTGCTGATTGAGACAATGCAGAGTACCAGGATGAAACATAATAGTCAAAATGACACTGAACAAACGCTTGGCAAAGTGTCTTTTTGGTCGCCGCTGGCAAGCATCCCACCTGTCTATACAGGTATTATATACGTGCTCTACATTTACTCAGGATCGATTCCAAGATTGCTTCACCTGACAGAGTTGAGTTAAGTTTTTGTCTGAGATATTTCACTTATGACACTGTTGATATAGGAACATCATTACAGTTAACCGAGAATATATATATATTTGTCTTATGTGGATGAGTGAGACGGAAGGCAACTGCCTGTGACGAGTGCCTCCCCAGAGTTGAAAGAGTGACAGGGCCAAACTCAAGGAATGTTCAAGCCAAAATGTCTGGATATACGGTGTTTAAGGTAATCAAAGGGGTGATATATATAGGCTAGGTATCAAAGGGGTGATCACTATCCCAATTAACCCTCTGTCTTCTAAAACGCCTGCCCTAACTGGAAGAAAGTCCAAATATAACCGGAATAAAAGGAAGAAGTGCGTCATCGAATATTGAAAGGGTTAAGGGAAGGGTTTTAGTTTGTTCCCTAGACCTCCATTAAGCTGAATATTACACCCCCTAGACCTCCTTTCTAGATAAATTTGTACACATTTTTGGTAGAAAAATGTGCCGGCCGAATGCCGGTTCCTCTTAAATTACAGGCTCGCTATCGCTCGCCAGGAAAAAAATCGACACCTACATGGCAAGAAAGGTCTTAAAATTGACAGAAATGGGGCGAAAGTTCTTAAAATCGCCAAACTAATAGGGCGAACGTCTTAAAATCTAAAAAAAAATAACAATGGGGCTAAATATGAGGGTTAGAGGGGTCCAGAAAAAAAAAATCCTCGAATGGAAATCTCCCTTGAAACATATACCTCTCCTAAACTAAGAAGAATAAATACAAGGAGAAAGAAGAGGAACCAAGAAGAAAGAAGCAAAAACAAATAAGAACCAAGAAGAAAGAAACAAAATACAAAAGAAGAACCAAGAAGAAAGAAACAAAAACAAAAAGAAGAGGAACCAAGAAGAAAGAAGCCAACACAAAAATAAGAGGAACCAAGAAGAAAGAAGCCAACACAAAAATAAGAGGAACCAAGAAGAAAGAAGCCCAAACAATAACAAGAGGAACCAAGACAAAAGAAGCAAAAACAAAAAGAAGAGGAACCAAGAAGAAAGAAACAAAAAACAAAAAGAAGAACCAAGAAGAAAGAAACAAAAACAAAAATAAGAGGAACCAAGAAGAAAGAAGCCAAAACAAAAAGAAGAACCAAGAATAAAGAAATAAAAACAAAAAGAAGAGGAACTAAGACGAAAAAAACAAACTAAAAAAGAAGAGGAAATATAAGAAGAAGAAAAACACACAACTTATATTTCTGATCATTGAGAAGTAAATGAGTATGACAAAAGGCAGGCGCCGACAATCCTCAAGCTGTTCATGTCACTGAGAGCGAGTAATATGCACTTTTATTTTAGTTACTCATGAAATCTTAGTTTTCTTTGAATTTCATTAACAGAAAATGAGAGATTTAATTGGGTGACAAAATACGTCATTGTGCTGAAGGGGTTAACCATGGTATAAGTCTTACATTTGGAATCCCATTACGCCATCAGACAGTAAGTACACTAGGATCATACGGCTGGGAATGTGTAGATAGCAGAGAAGGGGTGTGGTAGATAGAGGAAGCTGTTGGAATGGCTTTGATACGTGTGTTATTAATCTGTATATGTCGTCGAGGTGTCCCCCGACTGGGTGCGAACATGATATACATGCTAGGACTTACTACCACACCCACTAAATGTCCGCCTTGCCTGGGATCGAACCCAATAATCAACTACTACCCATACCTTTCTTATTGTCTTTGTACCATGGGGTTAACACTATAGGTAGCGCCAACGAACTTGACAATTTTCTTGACCCCTTAACTTCTCATAACTCAAAATGAATGAAAGCAATCAGGATGAAATTTCTACCATTCTATCACTTGGGAAGAGTCCAACAGGAAATATGTGTGAATATTTACAGCCAGTTTGCTCTAGGCCCTTTTGAGTAGTGAGAAGTTAAGGGGTCAAGAAAATTGTCAAGTTCGTTGGCGCTACCTATAGTCAGGCAGCTTACGAGATACATTTTTAAAGTAATTCTGTCTCCTAATGTGGAGACTGTAGACACCAATGGAGCAGGGTAATACCCAGGGGAGGCCTCATGGGCATGTGATAAGGAGTTGCTGGAACTCCTGTTTCAGTTGTCGGGCTTCCCTTACTGTTTCTGTTTGTGTCTCACCTACACAGAGAGCAATCCAGGTAGCTATCACAAACACCTCCTCCTCCTATACATTTCACTACACTAAACAAGTACACCACACTTATTTCCAATACATCACACTTCGTTTAAAAACAAAATGCAAAAACCATAATAAAATAAAAATAAAATAATGAAATAAAAATAATAGCGACTATCACTCTTTTAACTTTGGGGGAGACACTTGTTACAGGCAGCTTTGCCTTTTGTCTCCTTCACGCACAGAAAATACAACAATCCATCTTCAGTCTAGTTCCCCATACCAGTGCAAATAAATCCCAGATATATTGCCAGAAAATGTTGACGATAGTGTTCTGGTGTGATAGCCCCCTTTAAGCCGGTATCACACGAGAGGTTTTATAGTCAATGTTCGATGATCAAAATTTTACTGGCAACATTTCTGGAATATTTTGCACTGGTATCGGAAACTAGACTGATGGTAGATGAACTTACGTAAACGAAATATTTAAAATGACCTCATAAGCTGCCAGACCAGTGTTGAGGATAAAAGTTGAGGGAAAAAGCGCTCGTGTGATACCGGCTTTAGTCTCAGTTTTGGTTCAATTGATTCTGCCGCTGGGGTCAAATGCAGACGATCATGTAC
>CM064527.1:45747107-45764607 GCA_032716605.1 Paralithodes platypus | reverse complement strand
AATTATTGTCATCTTGGTTATGGCCATTAAGGAGGTAGGGTTTAGTTTTTGGTCTATTTATATATATATAATAATTTATTTATGTTTAGTTTCCTTACTAGATCTCTATTAAGCGTAACCCCCCCCTCCCCCCCCCTAGACCCCCTTCAAGATAAATCAAGAATAATAATATTGGTCTTGCCTAAAATTTCAGGCTTGCTATCGCTCGCCAGGAAAAAATCGACACCTAAATGGCACGAAAGTTCCTAATCCAAAATATGGTGGCCCACTATCGCTCGCCAGGTATAAATTGACACCTGGATGGAGATAAACGTCTTAAAACAGTAGGCTAAATGGGGCCGAATGGATACAACCAAGAAAGTTAAAAAAGCAGGTCAAAGACCCCTCAAGTAATGTTATGTATTTAGTGACTTGTTCCCTCTACCGTGACCTCCCATTACACACCGATCCACACACAGAGAGTCTTCCCACACCTCCACCAATGACCATCATTATCACTCCTGCTGCTTCACCCTATATACCTCCTCACCTTCAGATGTTCAGTGTCAGTGATAGTTATATACCTCCTCACCTTAATATAAACTTCCTTTCTTTCACCTTCACGGCTTCACCAACCTTTTTTATATTCATCATTCATTCATTCATTGGACAAGGGACTGGGGTTCTCGTAAGAGGCTCCAGTCCTGGTCGCTTTAAAGAAAGAGGCTGGGGTTCTCGAGTTAGACAAACCCAGTGTTTATATTCCCAGTATATCTGGGTGTATAACTCTTGGGGGGACTCGGGGGGGTCCGGTCTTGCATACTTCCTGACTTTTCGTGGGCTTAATGATCCTCTACGGTCGATAGCCTCTAAAGTCCTATTTTAACTAACTAGTTACTAGACTATTACACCAACCACAAGATTCCCTCCCAATTTTGCCTCCAATATTCTTCCCAAGCCCTAACCCTTCCTCCAACTAATCGTACAGTTATAATTCATAATCTTTACTCAAGCCACCGACCGACCAACGCTCAGTGATGTCTCGTTTTCACCCAGAAACTTTGAACTCCAGCTATGTTGTATAACCTAATAATATTGTCTTAGTGACCCCTTGAGGATCGTGACGCGTTTCAACAGTTTATTCTGGCTACAAAAAGACGATTCTATTCATCATTTGGGCGAAATCCGAATAAGGCAAGAACGGCACTTATAGTAACCTAACCTAACCTTAAAGATCTTACTAAGCTTATTGAATATTCCTTATACTATTATGTAGGTGGTGAAACATAGTTTGATTTTCGTCAAGTGGAGCTTAATTTGTCGCCCAAATATAACTGGCTCGAGCCAAACAATTTGTTCCGGCCAAGTGCAGTGCTCCTTCGCCCAAATGGAATACACCGGAATAATATGTATACAACTATTGTAACCGTTACCTGGCATTTCACTTTAGTAATCCTTATTTCAAAAGCATTCGTTATTAACCTTGCCTGCTACCGGAGGCGTGCGTATTGTAATAACTCTTGTGATATCTCGAGAATGATTGAATGAATTTGGATGAAATCTAGTTAGAATCTGGATTTGGCACCTGAAAAGATAACATTAACTTTAGCTTAGCACTGAATGACGGCCCCAATCCCTAAATCCCCTCCAAACATGTCCTAAGATTATTCAAATGCTTTTCACAATTAATTCAATAACTAATTCTTAGTTACCCATTGGTTTAGCACGGAAGTTTTGAAGACAAATACATAAACTCAAAGGATAATGGGTCTCTTAACTCCCTTTAATTAGTATATCAATATCTCCAAAAACTGAACACAGAATAATCTAGTGATTACAATCCTTGATTGATATTGCAAAATGTTTAACTTTTGGAATCTATGTTTTCCCCGTGTCTGCCTGTGTGTACAGTAGCCTATATGTGTGTGTTTGTCTTTTCATAAGATTTCGCAATAATTTACAGAGATATTTGAATTAATATAATATATTTGGTCCACGAACACACCCGATACTCTTCGATAACATTATATCATTATCTTAACCATTAACCCTCTAACCTCGTTACAGGCCTCCATGAGCAAGTTCACATGGAATTAGAGCCTCAGACCAAACCATCCACAATTCTGGCGATCTATGCTCTAATGAGATTGGTTGCCAGCTTTAGTAGCTTGCAGGGTATGCATCCTCCTCAAGTAAGCTTTCATTATATATGTACATCATGCTTGCTTTAGTTGAAATTAAACCGAATCTGACGCTTTCAGTAAAACCGTGACATAACGTCCCTTTGTTTGATTATCCAGGCTCCTCTTCATGAATATTCAGACCGCCCCCCTCCCGTCCAGACTCTCTCTCTCCCCCCCCACCCCCCCTCTCTCTCTCCTCCTACACGCCTGGCTACCTCCCTAAACACGAAAGCCGCCTCAGTAATGCTCCCTGGTTCACTGTTCCCCCTACCTCGCCTTCTGCAGTACCTCAAGTCCATTACAAGAGTGAAAGGTGGAGGACTACGATACGATACGATACGATGGCTAGAATATAGTAGCAGAGTAGAGAGTTTTGGATAGAGGAAGAATACGTTGAGAAATGGGAAGTACAGTCAAAGATAAAAGGACTGACTAATATTATACGCATTTTATAAAACGTGATTGCCCATTTAAAGTGAAATAACTGGTACCATACAATTCTACTGAAAAATCAATGACACAAAGAGCATCTATAAGAACAAGAAAGGATTGCAAACTACAATATACAATAAAATAACCCCGGAGCAAGGAGTGGTGAAGCTGTGACTAAATAATAACAAAGATATATATAATAACACTCCACACATTTCTGACTTCAATATTTCAACCACATATACAGGTAAGTCTTTTTGTTGCATACCATATGTTTAAATAACTCAAACAGGGTTTAAATTATATATACCGGTACATAAACTTTACAGTAAATAGTGCATGACATATCTAACAATAAAATAGAACACAATAGAATACTACCGGTACTAGACTAACAATATAATACTATAATTATGATGAAATAGAATTAGTCTGCCAGACACATTTTTGACATCCCTTGACTAATTATTCTTTTAACATTTAAGTAAGGTCTACTTTAACCCTTATGTTGGCCCACTTTAAACGATTTTATTGAGCTTAGGGGATATGTGTGATAGTGAAATGGTTAATAAGGATAGTGCGTTACCTTTTTTTTTTTTTTAAATTTCCATCCTAACCTGAATACAACGGCAGTGTATTAAGTAGTTAGTAGTATTTACACGGATAGATATAACCATTTGTTACACACATACACACACATATATATATATATATATATATATATATATATATATATATATATGTGTGTGTGTGTGTGTGTGTGTGTGTGTGTGTAACGAATGGTAATTGTACTGAATTTTGCAGGATGAGATGAAGGGGCTGCAACTGTTCCTGGCCTTAACTGTGACCCACCTGATGGTCCAAGTCCACACCCACACGCCCATCACGCCCACCAGGTCAACTCCACATGAGCTCTTATACAGTGGAAGACATAATGGGTGGAATGGGCGTGACGGCTATAGTGACAGACAGGGTGGAAGGAGCGGGGGTGAGAGACCGAGTGGAGATGGGTGGAGTGAACAAGAGTGGAATGAGGAACAGACTGAAGGTCAAGGTCAAGGTGGGTTAGATTTAGGGCAGGAGGGGTGGAAAGGAAGGCTAAATAAGTGGACTGGTAAAGAACATGGATGGAGTGGAGAGCGAGAGGAGTGGAGGGGGCGGAAGAGATATACAGAAGAGCAAGATAGAAACGAGAATCAAACCGAGTGGAGTGGACGTATGAGACAAAGTGGAGATGGGTCGAGTGGAAGTGAGAGGCGGAGTGAAAGGCAAGATAATTATAATTATAAAATACAAAATGGGTCAAGTGAAGAACAAGATATTTTGAGTAAAGAACAAAATAAGTGGAATAGAGACCAAGATAAATTGAATAAAGAACGAGATAAGTTGAATACAGAAGAAGAAAAGTTGAGTAGAGAACAAAATAATCGGCGTGAAGAAGATTCCGTTTTCTATGCGAGTGAGGGAGACTATTCTGAGGCACAAGACGAGCACAGTGACCGAACCAAACGTAGTGGCTTCTGGTGGGGTATGCACAGAAGACCACCTCACGCCCACGCCCACGCCCCCATCGCTACGGGCCGCCTACTGAACCTGGCGCCCGTGTACCCCATGCTAGACACCACCCTGGGCATCCTCTCCTACGCCGCCTTCGCCGTGTATATCGTCATGCTCTTCGGGGGGCACCTCAGCCAGGATAACCCGCTCAGGGCAGCTTTCTTGGCGCTGAAGAGGTATTTATCTTGTTGGTATAAGTAACGCCCCGTTCTTTAACAATAATATCAATTACAAACCCCAATGTACTTGAATAAACTAATGAAAGCATGTGGCCCACCCGGGATTCGAACTCGGGAAACCACACCCAGAACATAAGTACCTAAACCATTACACCACCAACACAGTTAAAGTTTATCTTGTTGGTATGTAAGGGGAGATGGGCCGATTTTCTGAACCACTTTCTCCCTTGTGTTTAGTCCCAATAGTTTTGAGATTTTAAGACGTTCGGCCCATTAGTTTGACGATTTTAACACCTTTCGCCCCATTTCGTTGTCAATTTTAAGACCTGTCGTGCCATTTAGGTGTCGATTTTTTCCTGTCGAGCGACAAAAAGCCTGTAATTTTAAGAGGAACCGGCCTTTGGCCGGGAAATTTTTCTACCGAAAAATGTACACATTTACCTTGAAGGGGGTCTTGATGGAGGTCTAGCGAGGAAACTAAAAAAATATATGAATAACAGAATAAATAGAAAAAAAAATAAATAAAAAAAAACAGCCACTATCTCCTTAACCCCTTCTGTACCGGCGTCGTCTTTTCAATTTTATTCTAGCTATATCTAGACAATTTCGTGCAGTTTAAGAAGGGTTTGTGGTAGTGAAAAGGGTAATTGAGATCGTACGAGGCGTGTTCATTGCTGGAGGCAACCTGAATAACATCGTCTTATGCAATATGGCGGGGGAGAGAGAGAGAGAGAGAGAGAGAGAGAGAGAGAGAGAGAGAGAGAGAGAGAGAGAGAGAGAGAGAGAGAGAGAGAGAGAGAGAGAGAGAGAGAGAGAGAGAGAGAGAGAGAGAGAGAGAGAGAGAGAGAGAGAATGATGATGTGTGTTTGTTAGTGTGGATACAATATTTTAATTGCTTTTAAATTGTACATTGCTTTCTTATTGCATTTTAAACTAAACCTTGTGAGGTTTTCCATGCTACTAGTCTTGCTTATTGTATATATATATATATATATATATATATATATATATATATAGATATATATATATAGATATATATATATATATGATATATATATATATATATATATATATATATATATATATAGAGAGAGAGAGAGAGAGAGAGAGAGATAGATATATAGATAGATAGTGAGAGAGCGAGAGTGAGTGAGTGTGTGAGAGAGAGCGGGGTGAGCCTGTGAGATGAACCAAGTAGAACCCAAGTGCATGCCAAACAAACACACCAGTCGATATGATAACACACCAACAAACACATCATCATTCCCCCGCCATATTGGACAAGGAGGGTTGGTTGGTTGCTCGCTCTTTTAACCCGTTCAGTACCGGGGACGTCCTTTTCATCATATTCTGGCAGCTATTAGACGATTATATTCAGCTTAGGAAGGACCTCTACCAATAATAAGGCTTCAAACTATCTCAACCAACCCTTTTAACTACGACATATCTTTCCTAAGCTGCATAATATCGTCTAAATATAGCTAACATAATATATAACACACGTCGCTGGTATTCAAAGGGTGGACTCGGTGGTTGCCGTCTAGCATTCAGAAATAGAGTTATCTCAATCTGATAATTACCTCTCCAAAACTAGTTTTCTGCCCACAGCTCACTCAAAGACAACTGCAGAGGTTAAAGTAACTAAACCAAAGGTTTTTAAACACCCCTGATGGTCACAACGGCTTTTAATCCCTGAATGGGTGAAAATTGCATCCTGTGCGTGAAAGAGTTAATAACTCCACCATTGTGCCCCCCCCCCCCTCTCTCTCTCTCTCGATACACAGACACACGTAATTATGAATGGTGTAGCGTTGGAGTAGGGGGCTGATGAAGTGGCTGCTTAGAGGGTGATTTATTGGACGTGTATAATAATCGGCTTGTTACTTGTTCATCTCTCAACTTGATGCCACAACAACACTTTCATTGATAGTTATTTGTTAAGTTTGAGTGCCCTACTTTATGAGCCACGCACATTGTTAACAAGAGTGTTCAGTCAATAACTTCCCTGATAATGCTACTAATAGTTTGATCATTTTTAACATCGTTCTTAACACCAATAACACCCCTAGTGAAATTTATGAAAGCATGTGATTCTCCCAGGATTCGACTCTTTGATATCACATACAGAACTTACACGCTATAACCATTACACCACTAACACAGCACCTGGTGAGTGAGAAGCTCAATAGGTGGCGTGAGAGAGAGTTGTCCAAGATTGCAAGAAGAGTCGGCGAGACAGTGGCAAATATTGCATAGAGACGTCAAAGCAGCAACGGGCCAGGAGGAAACAACCAGGTGCCGTAGCCCTTTGAAGGTAATACTACGAATGAGCCGGTTGCAACACTCGTGGGTTTTGTGATCTCACTTGCCATCTGGCATAAGACCTGCTTGTTGAGCGATTGATTTTATGGGCTATAACCCTCTGTTGAGAGGTGTAGTTAGAAAAAAATAGAACAAAATATCTACATAGTAAGTCTGATAGTCGTCGTCTGTCATCTGTCATACACAAGTCGTAGGATCCATATTCCAGGATACCATACAGGGATTTGTACAAGATTCCCCACGCCACTCGGGTTATAGAGATTTTATTTTAATTCTAGCCCAGCCAAACACGAGAGTCATTAATATCAAGTATATCTCACAAATACACGTGAGCTAATAAATGTTTAAATACTGGGAGCATTATGATTGATATTAATGATTCTGGTGTCTGGCTGGGCGAGAATGAAAATGAAATCTCTATAACCCGAGTTGCGTGGGTAATCTGGTGAAAATCCCTGTATGGTATCCTGGAATATGGATCCTACGACTTGTGTATGAATTGAAATATATTCTCCAAGTAGGATTTCCCTTCTCCTTAATATATATATACAGGATAAGGTTAAGATTATTTGATCACGCCATGGTGTAGTTGGTTAAAAGCTTGGACACTCGTTCTGAATGTCGGAGGTTCGATCCCGGCTGGGAGTATTCATATATATATATATATATATATATATATTTGAACATACAACTTTTCCATTCAAAATCAGTTACACACTACTGTAGCATTAATATACTTACACAAATATTCGATGCCCCGTATCGGATGTTTCTAATATGGAACGTTTGTTAAAGTATATCTATGATGTTTTAACTATCAATAAATTAGAGGGTTCTTGCGCAATCCCATCTACGTGCTTTCCCTGGCTGATAAACATGGTGGTAGGAGTTTCATTAATGGCGTTATATGCTTGTTCCGTTATCTAGCAACAAGGATCTCGTCAGTTATATACCACTACACTGGCTGCTGATAAACATGGTGGTAGGGAGTTTCATTAATGGCGTTATATGCTTGTTCCGTTATCTAGCAACAAGGATCTCGTCAGTTATATACCACTACACTGGCTGCTGATAAACATGGTGGTAGGGAGTTTCATTAATGGCGTTATATGCTTGTTCCGTTATCTAGCAACAAGGATCTCGTCAGTTATATACCACTACACTGGCTGCTGATTCCCCAAGTCTGGAGGGGTTCACGCATTGTCTCCTCTGCCTTTATGGGGAGATGGGGCGCTGTTCGGGTTCCCCTTCTTCCTCATGTTTAACCCCATTAGTTTAGCGATTTAAAGACATTTCGCCCAATTTCGTTGTCAATTTTTAGATCTTTCGTACCAATTAGATGTAGATTTTTTTCCTGGGGAGCGATAGTAAGCCTGTAATTTTAAACGGAACCGGCCATCGGCCAAGACATTTTTCTACCGAAAAATATAAAAATTTACTTTGAGGGGGGGTCTAGAGGGTGCTTTTTTGTTTAGCTTGATGGAGTTCTAGCGAGGAAACTAAAAAATTAAGGAATAAATATGCAAATAAACCAACAAATAGCCACTACCCCCTTAACAGGAGGATCGCGGTAACTAAAGACAAACGTAAGTTTTTTTTTCTAATTACAAAGAAGGGAAGAACAAAACATGAAATATAAAGTCCATGTGCCTAATGAAATATAAAGTCCATGTGCCTAATGAAATCCTACTTTCATGTTTTTAAGAGTCTGTAACAATTGGACTTAAACTGATGTGGGTTGCAAATTGGTGGAAATTCACTCTGAGTAAGTGAAAGTGGTTCGGGGAATATATTGTATGTGTTTTGAAATGAGGAAGTTTCGCATCGCGGAGGATAAATTGTGAAATCATAAACTAACCTAACTCCAACTCATAAACAATTATTCAAGTTAGGTTAGGTTAAGGGGAGGTTTTTAGTGCGTTTCCTAGACTTCCATCAAGCTTGAAATTACACCCCCTTGACCCCCTTTCAAGATAAATTTGTACATTTTTCGGTAGAAAAATGTCCCGGCCGAAGGCCGGTTACTCTTTAATTACAGGCTCGCTATCGCTCGCCAGGAAAAAATCGACACCTAAATGGGACGAAAGGTCTTAAAAGTGACATAAATGGGGTAAAAGTTCTTAAAATCGCCAAACTAATGGGGCGAACGTCTTAAAATCTCAAAAGCAATGGGGCTAAACATGAGGGAGAAAGGGGTAGTAAAGAAAAAAAAATCCCTCCAGTGGAAACCTCCCCTTAAGTTTGGTTGGGTTAGAATAAGTTACCTAGCTCATCCTGGCAAAAGAATAATGCTTTGAACCCCTTCCGTACTGTGGACATCCGTTGTATAGTATTACCGGTACTACTAATCCATTTAATTCAGTTTAGGAAGGATCTTTAGCAATTATAAGGCTTAGAACTGTCTCAGTCAACCCTTTTAATTAAGGGGAAGTTTTTAGTTTGTTCCCTAGACCTCCATCAAGCTAATAATTACACCAGCTAGACTCCCTTTCAAGATTAAATTTGTACATTTTTCGGTAGAAAAATGTGCCGGTTGAAGGCCGGTTCATCGTAAATTACAGGCTCGCTATCGCTCGCCAGGAACAAATCGACACCTAAGTGGCACGAAATGTCTTAAAATTGACAGAAATGGGGCCAAAGTTCTTAAAATCGCCAAACTATCGGCGCGAACATCTTAAAATCTCAAAAGCAATGGGGCTAAACATGAGAGAGAAAGGGGTCCAGAAAAAAAATCCCTCAAGTGGAAATCTCCCCTTAACTACCACAGATCCCTCATAAGCTGCAGAAAGTCATCTAAAAATACCTAGAATAATATATTAATCTAATTCATTCACATCACTCCCAACACCAAACACATCCCATTGAAATTAATGGAAGCATGTGCTCCTCCCGGGATTCGAACCTGGGATACCACATACAGATAATTAGAACTCTAACCATTACACCATCAAGAGAGTTAAGGGGAGGTATTTAGTTCGTTCCCTAGACCTCCATCAAGCTTAAAATTACACCCCCTTGAGTCCCTTTCAAGATAAATTTGTACATTTTTCGGTAGAAAATTGTCCCGGCCGAAGGCCGATTCCTCTTAAATTACAGGCTCGCTATCGCTCGCCAGGATAAAATCGACACCTGAATGGCACGAAAGGTCTTAATATGGGGTGAAAGTTCTTAAAATCGCTAAACTAATGGGGCAAACGTTTTATAATATCAAAAGCAATGGGGCTAAACATGAGGGAGAAAGGGGTCAAGAAAAAAATCTCTCAAGTGGAGATCTCCCCTTAACAGACATCACTGGTACAGAAGGGGTTAAGAGTAAGAACTTCCACAAACTTGGAAAATAGGCACCCCCCCCCCCCACTCACTCACTCACTCACTCACATCCGCCTTCCCCCAAGCCAGAAGTTTCAATGGCGGGTATAATTGGCCGCGTTCATGACCCACTTAACCTCAGATCGCTCCACAAATAAACATCACTTTTAATGCTGCACCGGCCAGCTGCAAACTATCAAATGCCTAACATCAATAAAATCCCCTCCTGAGTAGAGTCGGAGATTAGCAGGGCGGCAGGGGTTGGGGCTATCTCGGTTCTTGTGCCGCCATATTGTTAACCAAGATGAACATAATGGGGCCATCTCGGTTCTTGTGCCGTCATATTGTTCACCAGGATGATAATGTATGGCAAAAGTTTAGGGTAATTTATATTCTGTGATTCCTCCTATGACTTAAATTGCTTCAAACTCCGTGTGTCCAGGCATTTTGGCTCCTTGATGTTGGCTCTGCCACTCTTTCAACTATGGGGGAGACACTCGCTACAGGCAGTTCTGCCTTTTGTCTCCCTCACTCACAAAAAAAAAAAAAAAAAAAAAAAAAATATATATATATATACTGTATATATAATTATATATGGACATACTATACACCCAGATCCCACAGAAGAACATTAGTGGTGCGCTAGGGTACCACAATGGCTCCTTAACTACAAGATTGGACTAGGGCGCTTCATTCATATGATCAGATCCCTCTCCCGACCCAAGTTTTCATTACCCATAATTCCTCGCGCCCGGCAGCCTCAGTATTACGGGCTGGCTGTACCCCGGGTCAGCTGCTCCTCTGGCAACACAGCATGTCCGGTGTAACATCTTAGACGATAATTACGTCTTTATAGTTATATTATAATCAATCACCTGGTACGTAGTAATCAATCACCTGGTACGTAGTAATCAATCACCTGGTACGTAGTAATCAATCACCTGGTACGTAGCAATGTCAATTAAAGAAGGGGGGGGGGGTTTAGTTTGCTCGTTAGACCTTTGTCAAGGTAAACATCTATCTATCTATCTATTGCCTGACGCCGTGATCCCCGAAGGGGTGGCCACGAACGAACCGCCCCCATGCACCTCTGTCCCCAGTCAGTCGACACCCCTCCCCCCAACCAGCACCGCCCTCGTTCATGTACTTCCTGACTCATAAAGGTATTTAAGGTAAACATAAAAAATACAAAATAAATCAATGAATAAATAAATAAATAAATAAATTACATAAAATAAAATATAATAAAACACCCCTAAGATCCCCCTTTTAGATAAAATTGTAAATTTTTCAGTGGAAAGACGTCCCGGCCCTTTCCTGGCAAGCTTGTAAATGAAGAGGAACCGGCCTTAGCCCAGAACATTTGATGAATGGCCTTCGGCCAGAACATTTGATAAAGTTTTGATGAGGAGGGCACCGGGACTGGAGGGTGGGTTGAGACCTTGAAACAGAGGATCCTCGGGGGTTGTCGGAAAGGTCAACAAACTATTAGCCCGGTATCGTGTATCAGCCGGCGGTATCTCGGCCATCATTAATAATACTACCAGCCCCAACAGTGGTGGCGTACAGGAGTGGGGGGGAGAGGGGGAAGAGGAAAGAGGGGAAGAGGAAAGAGGGGAAGAGGGAAGAGGAAAGGAAGCTAACAGTGGGGGGGGGAGAGAGAAGAGGAAAAATGAGAGAGAGGAAAGGAAGTGAGTGGGGGGTAAAGAGGAGTGGGGAAGAGGGAAGAGAGGAGAGGGGTTGAGGGAAGGAAGCGAGCGGTGGGGGTGAACAGGAGTGGGGGAGAGGGAAGAGAGAGGGAGAGGAGAAAAGCAATGGAGGGAGAGAGGAGAGAGAGAGAGAGATGGGGGGGGGGGGCAAATTGGACAAAAACGAAATATAATAAATAAAGCAGAGAGAATGAGAAGGAGGGGAGGGGAGGAAAGGGTAAACAGAGAAGAGGAGGGGAGGGGGGGGGGAGGAAAGAAACAAGGAAAGCAAAGACAGAACATGAGTGGAACGAAAGCAGAGAGCAGGAGAGAAAAACAAATAAAGCAAGGAAGAGAGAACTAAATAAGAGGTGAAAGGAAGTATATACATGCAAACATACATAATTATACATGCAAACATACATAATTATACATGCAAACATACATAATTATACATGCAAACATACATAATTATACATGCAAATATACATAATTATACATGCAAATATACATAATTATACATGCAAACATACATAATTATACATGCAAATATACATAATTATACATGCAAACATACATAATTATACATGCAAACATACATAATTATACATGCAAACATACATAATTATACATGCAAATATATATACATAAATATACATGCAAACATACATAATTATACATGCAAACATACATAATTATACATGCAAACATACATAATTATACATGCAAACATACATTATACATGCAAACATACATAATTATACATGCAAACATACATTATACATGCAAATATACATAATTATACATGCAAATATACATAATTATACATGCAAACATACATAATTATACATGCAAACATACATAATTATACATGCAAACATACATAATTATACATGCAAACATACATAATTATACATGCAAACATACATAATTATACATGCAAATATATATACATAAATATACATGCAAACATACATAATTATACATGCAAACATACATAATTATACATGCAAACATACATAATTATACATGCAAACATACATAATTATACATGCAAACATACATTATACATGCAAATATACATAATTATACATGCAAATATACATAATTATACATGCAAACATACATAATTATACATGCAAACATACATAATTATACATGCAAACATACATAATTATACATGCAAACATACATAATTATACATGCAAATATATATACATAATTATACATGCAAACATACATAATTATACATGCAAACATGCAAATATACATAATTATACATGCAAATATACATAATTATACATGCAAACATACATAATTATACATGCAAACATACATATATACATAATTATACATGCAAATATACATAATTATACATGCAAATATACATAATTATACATGCAAACATACATAATAATACATGCAAACATACATAATTTTACATGCAAATATACAAAATTATACATGCAAACATATATAATTATACATGCAAATATACATAATTATACATGCAAACATACATAATTATACATGCAAATATACATAATTATACATGCAAATATACATAATTATACATGCAAACATACATAATTATACATGCAAACATACATAATTATACATGCAAACATACATAATTATATATGCAAACATACATAATTATACATGCAAACATACATAATTATACATGCAAACATGCAAATATACATAATTATACATGCAAATATACATAATTATACATGCAAACATACATAATTATACATGCAAACATACATATATACATAATTATACATAATTATACATGCAAACATACATAATAATACATGCAAACATACATAATTATACATGCAAATATACAAAATTATACATGCAAACATACATAATTATACATGCAAATATACAAAATTATACATGCAAACATACATAATTATACATGCAAATATACAAAATTATACATGCAAACATACTGTACATACATTATACATGCAAATATACATAATTATACATGCAAATATACATAATTATACATGCAAACATACAACATTATACATGCAAATATACATAATTATACATGCAAATATACATAATTATACATGCAAACATACATAATTATACATGCAAACATGCATAATTATACATGCAAACATACATTATACATGCAAATATACATAATTATACATGCAAACATATATAATTATACATGCAAATATACATAATTATACATGCAAACATACATAATTATACATGCAAACATACATAATTATACATGCAAACATACATAATTAATCATGCAAACATACATAATTATACATGCAAACATACATAATTATACATGCAAACATAATTATACATGCAAACATACATAATTAATCATGCAAACATACATAATTATACATGCAAACATACATTATACATGCAAACATACATAATTATACATGCAAACATACATTATACATGCAAACATACATAATTATACATGCAAACATACATAATTATACATGCAAACATACATAATTAATCATGCAAACATACATAATTATACATACAAACATACATTATACATGCAAACATACATAATTATAGTTAGCACGTTTGGTGGACACCGCTAGCAAATTGTATGCATACGCAGGTTACTGTTAAAAGGGGGATGGTTGGATTTTTCTGAACACCCTTCTCCCTCGTGTTTAGCCCCAATAGTTTTGATATTCTAAGACGTTCGGCCCATTAGTTTAGCGATTTTAACACTTTTCGCCCTATTTCGTTGTCAATTTTAAGACCTTTCGTGCCATTTAAGTGTCGATTTTTTCCTGGCGAGCGATAGCGAGCCTGTAATTTTAAGAGGGAGCTGCCTTCCACCGGGACGTTTTTCCACCGAAAAATGTACAAATTTATCTTGAAAAGGAGTCTAGGGTGTGTGTGTTTAATTAAAGCCGGTATCACACGAGCGCTTTTTCACTCAACATTTATCCTCAACACTGGTCTGGCAGCTAACGTGGTCAACATATATAATATTTCGGTCACCTAAATTCATCTATTATTATCAGTCTAGTTTCCGATACCAGTGCAAAATATTCTAGAAATGTTGCCAGATTTTTTTTGATCATCGAATATTGACTTTAAAAGCTCTCGTGTGACACCGGCTTAAGGGGGGTGACCTGTTTGTTTTTTATTTCTGTCCTTTTCTCTCTTTCTCTGGCTTGTATCCATTCGGCCCCATTCAGCTAACTATTTTAAGACGTTTGTCCCCATCTAGGTGTCGATTTCTTCCTGGCGAGCGATAGCGAACCAGCATTATATGATGAAATCCGGCTTCGCCGGAGAAACTTTTCTATCGAAAAATTTACAAATTTAGCCTGCTGTCAAACAAAAATAAAAACATATGCTGGCTCGCTACCGCTCACCAGTAAAAAAAATACACCTGGATGGGGATAAACGTCTTAAAACAGCAGGCTGAATGGGGCCAAATGGATACAAGCCAGAGAAAGATAGAAAAGGACAGAACCAAGACAGGTCACCCTCCCTTAAGCTTGATGGAGGTCTATTATAGTGAGGAACCTAAATAATATATAAAGAAAGGGAAAAAAAAAAAAAAAAAGTACCCCCTTAATTAACCCTTTCAGTATTAAAACAGCCTCTTCATATTATTCGTGCTGACAATAGACGATTTTACTCAGCTAAGAAAGACTCTCTAGGCACAATAGAGATTAACCCCTTCTGTGCCGGTGACGTCTTGTACATTTTATTCTAGCTATATTTAGACGATTTTGTGCAGTTTAAGAAGGATCTGTGGTAGTGCAATGGGTTAGGTGAGATAGTTCGAAGCCTGTTTATTGCCGGACACCCTTTTTAAACGGCTCAAAATCATCTAAATATAACTAGAATATATTTGAAAAAGCGTCGCCGGTACAAATGTTCTTTCAAATGTTCTTCCTTAGCTGAACAAGATCATCTAATGTTCTTCCTTACCTGAACAAGATCATCTAATTATAACCAGAATAAAAGGGAGAGAGAGAGAGAGAGAGAGAGAGAGAGAGAGAGAGAGAGAGAGAGAGAGAGAGAGAGATAATAATAATGTGACTAATAGGAAGCAATATACCTCCTCGAATACTCAAGTTGTTTAGTTGTTTATATTGTATTGAACGTTTAGTGTGATGGATTGGCCTTGTTTATTGTCATGCACCACCAAACGATGTATTACAGAGGCTCGTTAAGGGAACCCACCTCGCTTTTGTTTTTATTTTTCTCTCCCTCTCTCTTTGGCTTGTATTCATTCGGCCCCATTCAGCCTACTGTTTTAATTAAGACGTTTACCGTTTACCCCCATGCAGGTGTCAATAGTTTCCTGGCGAGCGGGAGCGAGCCAGCATATCTATATTTTTGTTTTGACAGCAAGCTAAATTTGTACATTTTTGTGATAGAAACATTTCTCCGGCGAAGCCGGATTTCTCCATACAATGTTGGCTCGCTTTCGCTCGCCAGGAAGAAATCAACATCTGGATGGGGATAAACATCTTAAAACAGTTGGCTGAATGGGGCTGAATGGATACAAGCCAGGGAAAGAGAGAAAAGGAGAGAAAGCTGAAAAAAGCCGGTGACCCCCCCTTAAGGGCCAATGACCGGGCCTCATATTTTGATGGTTATATATAATTAAGATCATCATGATATTAGCAAGTTGTGATAGCAGATGGCAAACACAATGATATAGCCTTTCACTATCCTTTTGCCAATTGATATCTACTTTTCAGGTTTAAGGGGAGACTTGGCCGTTTGTTTGGTCTATTAATTCATTTATTCATATGTTTTTTTTTTTTAAACTTTCCTCCCTAGACCTCCATCAAGCTTAGAAAAACACCCCTAGACCCCCCTTCAAGATAAATTTGTAAATTTTTTGGTAGAAAAATGTCCAGGCCGAAGGCCGGTTCCTCTTAAAATTGTAGGCTCGCTATCGCTCGCCAGGAAATAATCGACACCTAAATGGCACGAAAGGTCTTAAAACTAACAATAAAATGAGGAGAAAGGTGTTAAAATCGCCAAACTAATGGGCCGAACGTCTCAAAACTAGTGGGGCTAAACATTAGGGAGAAGGGGGTCCAGAAAAACGGTCTGCCTCCCCTTAGTAATAAGTGAATATATAGACAGCATAGCCATGCTCATTATTTCCTTTCTCGAAATTGACCACTGGCGAGTTTCAAGGCTATAAGGAAGTTGGAGCCGTAAATAGCAATAGTAATTAAAACTGCAATAATAGTTAGATTGGATTAAATACTGTTGGATTAAATACTGTTGGATTAAATACTGTTGGATTAAATACTGTTGGATTAAATACTGTTGGATTAAATACTGTTGGATTAAATACTGTTGGATTAAATACTGTTGGATTCGACATTATGAAGCTATAAATCCACTACAATCGTATTATGATAAATATTAAAGTGTACAGCTCCAACTTCCTTATAGCTATAAGGAAGTTGGATTTTTTTTTTTTACATATTGATATTTAGCAGAATTACCCGCTAAAATGACGTTGTAAAAACATACAACAACAACAACATACGTGTTATCCATTATAGACATCTATTGTATTATTGTATTTCTGTTTAATACCGATGTTTACGGCTCCAACTTCCTTATAGCCTGAAACTCGCAAGTGGTCAATTCGTGGCTTTATAGGGGTTGTAATTCAGAGGGGGAAATGGAGAGAAGAGGGGTCGGGGGGGGGGGGGATTGTATAGGCAAATCCAATAGTTAGTGTAGCTGTGTGACATCTCTGCTTTTCTAAATATTGCTCTTATACAGTTTCACGAGCGGATTCCTCAAAGTGAGTTCATGACTGCATTGCTTCCCTTTCCTGTTG
>CM064527.1:45704607-45734607 GCA_032716605.1 Paralithodes platypus | reverse complement strand
TCACGCCGTGGTGTAGTGGGTTAAAAGCTTGGACACTCATTGTGAATATATACAGTATACAGTATATATAACACTAATACAACACGGACCTAATCTCCAATGAGGTAATGTAAGTGGTGGGTATACAATATGAGTCAGCTGCAGCCAGTCATTCAGGGGGTGCAGCTGAAAGGGATTAAGGGGAGGTTTTTAGTTTGGTCCCTAGATATCCTTCAAGCTTAAGATTACACCCCCTTGAGCCCCTTTCAAGATACATTTGTAAATTTTTCGGTAGAAAAATGTCCCGGCTGAAAGCCGGTTCCTCTTAAATTACAGGCTCGCTATCGCTCGCCAGGATAAAATCGACACCTAATGGCACGAAAGGTCTTAAAATTGATAGAAATGGGGCGAAAGTTCTTAAAATCGCCAAAATAATGGGGCGAACTTCATAAAATATCAAAAGCAATGGGGCTAAACATGAAAGATAAAGGGGTCAAGAAAAAACTCCCTCAAGTGGAAATCTCCCCTATTAAGAGAGTTTATGTTGAAGAGTGGCCGGGTGAGGGAAGCTTTATTCTGGCAACGATAACACGATTATTATCAATTATATTAATAAACAGTAAGTTTTGTGTGTCATGGGTTCGAATCCTGGGAGACTCGCATGCTTCCATCAATTTGATTTAGGGTGTTATTGGTGTTAAGAACGATGTTTTAACAATAATGGTTGACAGTGGCTCCAGGTCTCTCACATAATTATATTTTAGTGTTTATTGTCTTATCCCCTTGGTAGATTACTTTCCTCTTCTTCATCTAACCTCGCCCTCTTCTATGCTAACCTATGTTACTAACCCATCTGTCGCCTACTAACTTCCTAATCCTGCCACGGACATTAGTTCCAGGGCAGTAGTTCCCTTTCCAATTTTCCCTTACCAACTCTAAACCACTGTTTGGACACATGACCCTCAGTGTTTTGGAGGACAAGCAGCCTAGAGGGGTCACTAGACCTGATGTTGCTTGATTTCCTTTGTACTCTCCTCCACCTATTTACCCTTTCAAGATCCGATTACGCATTTTTTGACTATTCATATTTTTTGACTATTCATATTTTTTGACTATTCATATTTTTTGACTATTCATATTTTTTGACTATTCATATTTTTTGACTATTCATATTTTTTGACTATTCATATTTTTTGACTATTCATATTTTTTGACTATTCATATTTTTTCCACCAACCAACTTTGCTTCTAAACTCAATTAATGAAATCAACAAATACATGTGGCACTCCAAGGACTCGAACCTAGGATACTCACACCTATTAGACGATTTTAATCAGATTAGGATTGGTATATGGAAGTCAGAGGGTTTATGGAGTCTATACCCTTCTACGATATAACAATTCCCACCGATCCTTCCTAAACTCTATAAAAACCGCCTAATGCTAGCCAGAATCAACTGTCAAAATGCGTCATAATCTTGAAAGGGTTAATATTAGCAGAGTTGTTGTAGCGCACCAACTAACACAACAATGGGTAAGCAATAAGTCAACTATATAATTATAAAGCTTGCTTAGTTTAGAAGGCTTGAAAAGGCGGTAACGACCTAAGAGGGTAGTGGTTGTGTTTATGTATGTACTTTATTGTAACCTCGTTAAACCTCCATCAAACTTACAACCCTCCCCCCCCCCCCTCCCTTCAAGATAAATTTGTACATTTTTGGCTACAAACAAATATCCCATAAAAGGGTAAGCAGTGAGTCCACTAGATAAAGAGATTACCCTTTAACACATTCTGAAGGCTTGCAACGGCGGTAGCAACTCAATGCAACCCTTATCCTCCGTTGTACCTATTTGAAGAGCCGGGGTGAATGAAATATCTAGTCTTGAGTGGTAAGATAATGCCCGGACGGAAGATTAGTCGGCCACAGTGAGGACCTTGTGCTGGGGTGTAAGTGAGCTGTACAGTCGACCTTAGAAGTCCGTGGTACGCTTTTATTATTATGACTTTAAAGTACCCTTCTGTACGATTATATGATTGTCCTGGGTCCACTAATTTTCTATGTTTACATAAATGACCTCCCACTATCGTTTACTTCTACTATTAGACTTTATGCAGATGATAGCTTAGTTTATCTACCAATTACTAATAGGAAAGGATAATGCAGTGAAATATATAATGTGATGAGGATATACAGTGTGTGCTTGGAAGTATAAAATGTATATAATTGAAATATAGAAGTATGATTGAAAGCATAACATAATAGGAAAATATAGAGCCTAGAGTGAGATTATAATGCCAAAGAGCGAACTAACTAATCTTCTGTATTGCAGACAAGGTGAAGCCCAAGCCGAATTGAGCAACCTACCCCCCGGCCTTCTACAGGTACTCCAGAAGGCCAACACCGATCCCCAGTACCTCCGCCGCCTCCTCCATGCCGCACATGGATTCGGAGGTCTGGGAGCTTTGGGCAGGCAGGAATTACAAACACCAACGCAAGCACTCTTCGGTCCGGATACCGACATTCGCCACGAACAGGCAGCGGGACTGTTCGGTTATGCCCCCTATTCCGGCGCGACTCCTTCCGATGATGAGCTGTTCGTATTCAAACCTTCAGCGCCGATCTCCCCTTCTTTGCTGACTCAAGGGGGAACCGGGTTCCAACATATTCCTCCACTGGGTGTCAGTCTACCTCATCCCTCCCTCCCGCTCCAGTCCCAGTGGTCCTCTCTGGCATCTTTCTTTTCTCAGGCTTCTCAGGATTCATATATACCCAACTGGGGGTCACCAACTGACTCATATTTACCCCTACCACCCCCTGTCATCACCCCAGCTTACCCCAGGTCTATTCTACCACCCCCTAGTAGTCACCTATATCCCCAACCTCTCCCCCAAGGAGCCGACTTATACGTAGCACCAACTTTCCCGCAAGATTCCAATGACATAAATGTTAAGCCAAAGTTTTCCACACCAGCTTACTATCCTAACTTGCGCCCATCATCAGTTTTCTCGACACTTGACGATCAGATAAGTTTTGAACCAAGGTTTACCACACCACATTCTCTTTGGTCGCCCACAGCTCCGCCTGATTTAAGATTTGAGCCTAACTTTTCTACAATACCTTCCTTTTTGCATCCCACAGCCCCACCTCTGTCTGGGTTCAGTGTTTCAGATCCCACTTCTCTAACTCATGTAACACCTAGAGCATCGCCCTCTGTATTGTTGCCGACGACGCCTCTTCCTCCTGATCACACAATACCACTGGGTCAAATCACTCACCCACAATTTATGGCCCCCTCATTCTCTAATATACCAAAACCTCATTTAAAATATACGGTGGATCATGTGCTTGACAACTACCCTTACTCTGATCTGCCACTGCGGCCCCCCATCCGCTATAGGTCATCTCGAAATGGCACAACTCGAGCCAGCGACCTCCCTCGACCTCCTTCGCGTAACATTACTCTTCTAGATATTTTAACATATAACACGACCAGCTCAAGTCCAGAGTATTTCAACACAACAGATCATCAGAGACCTCCAGACACTAGCATCGAAATCTCCTCAGCAGTAGACACATATGCAGGAAACAATACATCTACTAAGGCTGTTACCAAAGCTCCGATGTTTCTAGAACGAAGCACATCCGCTCCGTCGCAAACTCAGGCTTCATTACCTTACATTCCAGCGACATATGATTCAACTACTAAAATTAAAGGAAACGTTAACGACTACAGCCAAGCATCTGTTTCCAATCCCATATACACCCAATCATCTGTATCTAATCCCATATATACCCAATCATCTGTTCCCAATCCCGAATACACCCAATCATCTGTTTCCAATCCCGTATACACCCAATCATCTGTTTCTAATCTCTTCACTATAAACAGCTCTCACTCTGATATTGAAAAGAAAAGCCTGGTCAATAAGAGAATCAATCACCGATTATTATAAGTGTGTATGTGTGTGTGTGAGGGGGGGGGGGGGGGTTCTGAACCACCTTCTCCCTCATGCTTAGCTCCAACCATTTTGAGATTTGAAGACATTCGCCCTATTTATTTTGGCGATTTTAAGACCTTTCATGTTATTTAGGTGTCGATATTTTTCCTGGCGAGCGATAGCGAGCCTGCAATTTAGGAGGAACCGGACATTTTTCTACCGAAAAATGCATAAATTGATCTCGAAAGGGGGATTTGGGGGGATTTTTGTAAAGCTTAATAGCGGTTTAGGAAGGAAACTTATACAAATAATAAATGAATATATGAGTAACTAAATCATTTGTTTCTTTAAATCTCCCTAATCATTATATAATTGTAAGCGGGCATATAATTATTATATCTTCATTAGTGAATTTCCTTATATGTGTTTCACTTTTAAGGGGGGTCACCGGCTTATTTTTGTTCTTTCTCTCCTTTTCTCTCTTTCCCTGGCTTGTATTCATTCGGCCCCATTCAGCCAACTGTTTTAAGACGTTTATCCCCATCCAGGTGTCGATTTCTTCCTGGCGAGCGATAGCGAGCCAGCATTGTATGGAGAAATCCGGCTTCGCCGGTGAATTTAGCTTGCTGTCAAAACAACAACATATATATGCTGGCTCGATACCGTTCCCCAGGGAATTGACACCTGGGTGGGGGTAAACGTCTTAAAACAGTAGGCTGAATGAGGCCGAATGGATATAAGCCAAAGAGAGAGGGAGAGAAAGCGAAAAAAAAAGCGAGGTGGGCTCCCTTAATGCAGGAACTGACCCCCTCGCAAGGTTCAAGAAAGTTCAAATTGTAAGCATCAATATTTTGCAGAAATACAACAATATGTGTGTTTCTGATCGATGGAATATATGTATGTATGTATGTATGTATGAAATAATAAACTATGTACCGGGTATGTATGTATGTATGTATGAATGAATGTTGTATGTATGTATGTATGTATGTATGTATGTATTAACCCTTTCAAGATCCAATACGCATTCCTTTTCCGTTATACAATTTTATTTAGATTAGGAAGGGTATATTTAAATCAAAGGGTTAATCGAGATAGTCTTTACCCTTATACTTCCCAAAGATATTTCTTAAGCTGTATAAAGTCGTCTAATGATAGCCATAATCAACTGTGAAAATGCGTCCCAATCTTCAAAGGGTTAATTTGTCTCTATGTGTGTATTGTAGCTTGTACAGTGGCGCTAATAAGTCATGTCTCAGCTGTCATTACGTTCGGCTCGCTCTGTGCTGTATTAATGTCTGTCAGATGTTAAATAGGTTCGGTAAGTGTAGGAACATGTTGGTATATCTCACTAAAAACAAAAAAAATAAGCATGTGTAAATATTGCTGATACCCATTATTGATCAAAATATACTTGGTGGCGAGCCATCACTTATTAGCGCGACTGTACAGTGGCGCTAATAAGTCATGTCTCAGCACCAAGTATGTTTTGATCAATAATTAGTATCAGCAATATCTAAGCTTCATTTCTTCATATCTAGTGAAATATACAAACATGTTCCTACACTTACCCACCCTATTCAACATCTGACAGATATTAATACAGCACAGAACAAGCCAAACGTAATGACAGCTGGGACATGACTTAGTGCGATCGTACAGTGGCACTAATAAGTCATGTCTCAGCTGTCATTACGTTTGGCTTGCTCTGTGTTGTATTAATGTCTGTCAGATGTTGAATAGGGTGGGTAAGTGTAGAAACATGTTTGTATATTTCACTTGATATGAAGAAATAAAGCTTAGAAATTGCTGATACCAATTATTGATCAAAACATACTTGGTGCCGAGACATCACTTATAGGCCGACTTTACATCTACTAAATATCGACGTCTACAAGTTGAATTCCCATGAATCAGAAACTATAGTCCGTTCATTCTAGGTTGGGCAGAAATCGTAACCTCTGACCTCTGGAACTCAAAAAAGGCTAGAGCAAATGGGCTGTCAAGTTCCACACCTATACCCTAGCCAACCCTTCCCATTAGGTAAACAAAATTAGCTCGATTACTCTAGTCCATTTTGAGTTACAGAGGTTAGAAGTTATGATTTCTGCCCAACCTAGAATGAACGGACTATTGTAGGTGGTCAAATAAGCACTTGCGAGTTTCGGGCTATAAAGAAGTTGGAGCTGTAAACATGGATATTTAAGGGGGTAGTGCTTGTTTTTTGGTCTATGTATTTATTTATTTATTTATTTTAAAGTGTCCTCGCTAGACCTCCATCGGCCGAAGGCCGAGACATTCTTCTTAAGTTACAAGCTCGCTATCGCTCACCCAGAACAAACAACAAAATTACACCTGAATGGGGTCAAGCGTCTTATTACCGCCAAGCAAATTGGGTGAACATTTTTTAAATCTCCAAACTAATGGGGCGAAAGAGGGAAGATCCAAAAAAGCGTTCCCTCGGACCAAATAGGGTTAAGACTTATCTGTCAATTTGTCGTTAATATAAAATGGGATCGTTTTTGCGTAACGAGGACTTTGTAAATATATAATAAAGACATTGGTAGTAGCAGCAGGGACCTTAATGATCAATAATATCTTTAAGAGGGGTGACCAGCTTTTTCATTATTTCTGTCCTTTTCTCTGTCTCTCTGGCTTGTATCCATTCGGGCCCATTCAGCCAACTATTTTAAGACGTTTATCCCCATCTAGGTGTCGATTTCTTTCTGGTGAGCGATAGCGAGCCAGCATTATATGAAGAAATCCGGCTTCGCCGGAGAAATTTTTCTATCGAAACATTTACAAATTTAGCCTGCTGTCAATTTTTTTTTTAAATATGCTGGCTCACTACTGCTCACCAGTAAAAACACTGACACCTGGATGGGGATAAACGTCTTAAAACAGTAGGCTGAATGGGGCCGAATGGATACAAGCCAGAGAAAGAGAGAAAATGAGAGAAACAAAAACAGGTGACCCCCCCCCCTTAAAATAATAAAGGTGCTTTTATTGTATGCCTAACAATTTACCTGGCATTAGGACATGGTGTATTATTTTGTGTTTTTTCAACCCTGTTATCCACGTGTAAACAAAGCCTTTTCTGTCCTGTGCTAACTTTGAAATATTAGCTTTTACCCCTTAGACTGCATTTTTGTTAACCCCTTCCGTACCGGCGACGTCTTTGTATGCTTATTCTACCTACTATTAGACGATTGTATTCAGTATAAAAAGGGTCTCCAGCAATTAACAGGCTTCGTATTATCTCACTTAACCCTTTTCACTACCTCAGATCCTTCTTAACTCTTTGGCTGTGGGGTGTTTTGGGCTATTTAGGGCATATTCAGGCACTCCTGAATGATGAATCAAGCAACTGTATTCTGCCGAAAATTAGGCGAAAATAGCTTCAAAATAAGACCAGAACGGGCCTTGTACGTGGTCTGGTTCACCTGCAGCGGTGCCATAGAAACGCGGGAAACCCGCTATTTGTTAGCACTCGCTTGCTTGGCAACACTGTTGTGAGAGGCAGTGAGAGACCCGCGCGAGACACAGTCTACTTCAGTGGGCCACTCGCTGCTCTGAGGAATGGAGGTGGGCCCCTCACGCTCCCGCCCACTGACACTCTATTTTTACAGGTTTTTGAAGCCTGGAAATTGCTGTAAATTGCCAGGACGTTCCAGAACGTCACCCGCAGCGAAAGGTTAAACTTCACAAGAACGTCTAAATTTAGCTAAAAAAACTACAAAGATGTCGCCGGTACAGAAGGGGTTAAATGTATCTATCGATAACTTTCGATGTGTAATATCTCCGTAATTACAAATACTCTCCCCGAACATCATAGAATAAAATAGTCTTATTATTGCCTGACAAATACGTCCTGGCATTTATGAAAACGTCAACTGAAACACCCTGTATATATAAATATATATATATAATTATATATATATATATATATATACTATATTTATTATTTATATATTTATATACTGTATATAATTATCATGATTTCCATTTAATTTTTAATTTAACAAAGGCCTACCTCAATAAGGAAGTTGAACCACGTTTTCTATGAGTGTATCTTCGTCCCGTTTTCTATGAGCGTGTTCAGTGTTGCCGAACGAGGTGAAGACGTGGCGGTGTTTATCGTGTGTTTATGACTTGATTGTGACGCAGCTAAAACAATGGAGACTCGGGGAAAAATTATCAAGAGTTTGGAAAAAAGTATATCAAACAGTAATGTGAAGTTTATGACAAATATAATATTGACGGCGTAACTGTGGCGGTCAACACACCGTAGTGCTTCCGTTATGGTGTGTGTGTGTGTGTGTGTGTGTGTGTGTGTGTGTGTGTGTGTGTGTGTGTGTGTGTGTGTGTGTTGTTGTTGTTGTTGTTGTATGTAAGTGTTATATTCTAATTTACGTACGTGTGCCTATTTGTTTCTGTGTTTGTGTGTGTGTGTGTGTGTGTGTGTGTACAGTAGGCCTATGTGCGTGGGTGTGTGGGTGTTTGTTTTCCATTTTATCCTAATATCATATCGTATTTCGCACTTTATCTTTCTTTAGAGAAAATTGAATTTGGCAAAGATAAAAACCAGTAAAGTAAAAATTTAATGAGTAACTGCATTATTTAATTCTTATGTCTCATTCCCGTAGAATTTATAACAGGAAATAAAATCGACACCTAAATGGCACAAAAGGTCTTAATATTGACAAAGAAATGGGGTAGAAGGTCTTAAAATCGCCAAAGTAATGGAGCGAATGTCTTATAATCTCAAACTAATTAGGCTAAACATAATAAGGGTGAAGAGGGTCCAGAAACCCCCCCCCCCACAAAAAAAAACCCCCTCCCCTAAGTACAGTCGGACTTTGCCTTTAACCACGGGACCACAGCGACCCGTGTGTGTGTGTGTATGTGTATATATGTGTGTGTGTGTGTGTGTGTGTGTGTGTGTGTATGTGTATATGTGTGTGTGTGTGTGTGTGTATGTATGTATGTATGTGTGTGTGTGTGTGTGTTTGTGTATGATGTGGTGTATGTATGTGTGTGTGTTTATGATGTGTATGTATGTGTGTGCGTGTGTGTGTTTTTGTGTATGATGTGGTGTATGTGTGTGTGTGTGTATGATGTGTATGTATGTGTGTGCGTGTAACTTAGCATCAGCGTGTGTGAGAAAGATATCGTATGTTGAGAATGACGAGCGTGTTAGCCTTTGTGTGTGTGTGCCTAGTAAGCGGAGTGCGACACGTATGACACGAGAAACGAACTGCAGTGTAGTGTGACAGTGTGGGTAGTAGTGCACTGACAGTTAACAGGAGGTAGAGGTGGAGGTGGTAGTAGGTGGAGGAGGTGGTGGAGGAGGAGGTAGAGGTGGTGGTGGAGGTGGTAGTAGGTGGAGGAGGTGGTGGAGGAGGTAGAGGTGGTGGAGGAGGAGGAGGAGGAGGAGGAGGAGGAGGAAGTAGAGGAGGAGGTAGAGGATTAAGAAGAGGAGGAGGAGGAGATGGAAGGGGTAGAAAGAGGAAGAAGAGGTGGTGGAGGAGGAGGAGGTCAAGGAAGTAGAAGGGTAGGAGGTGGAGGAGGTGGAGGGAGAAGGGGTATATAAAACACGATAAACGAACTGCAGTGTGGTGTGTCAGTGTGGGTAGTAATATATCCCAAGAACTATATCCCAACCGAAGGCCGATTTTGTTTCTAATTTACAGGCTCGCTATCGCTCGCCCTGATAAAAAAAAGACACGTGAATGGGGTGGAGCGTCATATAAGGAACGGGAAAAGGAATAAGGAGAAGGAAGAAGAGTAATGCGGAGGATAAAGAGGAAGAAAGGAAGAGAAAGAAGAAAAAGAGGAGAAAGAGGACAAAGCAGAGGAAACGGAAGAAAAGGAGAAAGAGGAAGAAAGGAAGAGAAACAAGGAGGAGAATGAGAAAGGAATAAAGGAAGAGAAAGAAGAAGAGGAAGAGAAAGGGAAAAAAGGAGAGAAGAAGAAAGATAAGGAGAAAGAAAAACGGAAGAGGAGAAGGAGGAGGAAGGAAGAGAAAGAGGAAGAAGAGGAGAAAGAGGAAGATATGAAAGAAGAGGAGGAGGAGGAAAGAAAGTGGAGGAGAAAGAGGAAGAAGAGGAGGAAGATAAATATGGAGAGGAGGAGGAAAATGATTTGGAAGAGGAGGAGAAAGAGTTGATGATAACTGTGGTTGCACTGTTGACAAGTGCTACATCATACTTCCGCGGCGATCGAGTGGAGAGCACGCTCATGTGTCAATCTGCTTGACCTGGGTTCGATCCCAGCCAAGGCAGACATTTAGTGGGTGTGGTAGTACGTCCTAGCGTGCTTCACATGGTCGCACCCAGTTGGGGGACACCTTGACGACGTATACAGACTAATAACACACATAACATAGCCATTCCAACAGCTTCCTCTCTCTCCAACACCCATTCTCTCCTCTTCAGAAAATAGGATTCCTCTCTAAATAAAACTAAAAACAATATCAAGTATTTGTTTAACTAAATAAGAAACAAGAAAGATGCAAAGTGTAATGGCAACCCATTCATAGTTATTAATGAAACAATAATTCACGATGTCAAATATACGGCCAACATATTAATTTATCCACATCATATCAAGATCAGTTCATTCCTTTTCTATGTGAACAGAGAAAAAAAGGTAAAACTGCCAGTAACAAATAGCCTAAATGAATGTAGCCTCCTGTAAAAATACCTGGACACATGGACCTTGAAAGAAATATGGTCGTAGGATGGGGGAATAACGGACTGGTGATAATTTAATGGTAAAGTAATTGTAAAAACGTAAATGTCTGTCTTACCTTGAACAATCGACCCCAATAGATTTACAGGTTCAGGCAATCTGTAAAAGAAATGAGCAAGGAATTAGTTTCCACACACACAAAAACAAATTACGTAATGGTGAAGAATGAGATAACCCTTTCAGTACCGGTGACGCCTATTTTATTGGATTTCGGCTACATTTAGACGATTTTGTGAAGCTTCAGAAGGATATATGGTAGCTAAATGGAGTAAGTGAGATAGTCTGTTGTCTTTTAATTGGTAGACATCCTTCTTAACCCTATTAGGTGCAGGGCGGGCCAATTTCGATCCTCCCTGTTTTACTCCATGAGCTTGGAGATTTTAAGACGTTTCACCTCACTAGCTTGGGCTAGGGTACAATGCCTGCTGAAGACGACGGGGGTCAGGTAGGACGCGGCGCCAGTGTAAAGAGGGAGACGAAGGAGGATTAGGATGACGGCGCAGCTCCTGAAAACCCCGACGAAGGACCCGAAGACCACCAATACCCCGCCCCCTAGTCTCCCCTGGTGATGTTGAACGCCCAAAAGGTAAACAGGGTCCTAATTCTACCAGGAGCCGCTAGGTAGGACAGGAATCTTGACTTGCTGACCTCTGGATCCGGGCCCGTGACTATTAACAAACACGCACCGGTTAGCAAGGAGAAAAAGGGGACGAATGTAAAGGGCGCGAAAGGTGACAAAACCAAAAAGGCCCGCCAGTCAAAATCAACTAAGAGTAAATCTCTAAAACTACTCCTATAGGCTCGAAGCATCTTGGACCAAAAACTACTACGGGCGTATCACAAGATAGGCTCGGTCACACCCAAAACTATTCACACAAACCTTAAGTACAAAAATCTGCTCGACCACTACCTAAAGATGCTGAACGATAGGATAGAAGTGGAGAAACTGTACTTGGAGGTGGACACAGAGGCTGATGGTTCCACTCTGACTAACCTGAAGGCCAGACAAAACCGCGTCCAAAATTTACTGGAGCACTGATTTGTTTATTATCTCTGAGGCTATGTGATTATCTCTTACATCTTTGACATGACTTATATGACTATCCGCTGATCTGTTAAATTACTACATAGCTAAGTACTTATCGTATATTTTATCGAGGCTATATGATTATCTCGTACATCTTTGACATGAATTATATATCTAGGCACGGATTTGTATATAATCTGAGGCTATAAGATTAACTCTCGTATCTTTAACATAAATTATTTAACTATGCACTGATCTGTATATTTTCTCGAGGCTATATGATATACCTCTTACATCTTTGACATAAATATATAACTTGCCGTTTATGAGTTATAGAGGTTATAGTCCGTTCATTCTAGGTTGGGCAAAAATCGCAACCTCTAACCACTGTAACTCAAAAAGGACTAGAGCAAATGAGCTGTCAATTTCCAAACCTATTCCCTAGCCAAGTCTTCCTAATTGGTAGAACAATTAGCTCGATTACCCTAGTCCATTTTGAGTTACGGAGGTTAGAGGTTACGATTTCTGCCCAGCCTAGAATGAACAGACTATAGTGGTGACGATTTTCGGCCTACCTATAATGAAGAGAGTATAACTAAAAGACACCTAGGGCTTACTTCCGTGTGGTCATTGTATATTAGTGTGTGTGTGTGTGTGTGTGTGTGTGTGTGTGTGTGTGATGAAACGCCTCGCCTCACACCGTTATTGTTAACATACTGTGTGTGTGTGTGTGTGTGTACTGCCTGGGTGGTGGGTGTAGCTGTGTGTGTGTGTACTGAGTGTAGGTGTGGAAATAATTTTCTTTCTCACACTTTAGTACAAACAAACAAAAACTTCACAATATGACAACACCATAGCAATATTAAACTACGAACAATCTACACTACAGACAACACTATACACATTTTAAAATATAGGCATTCTATAATTCAATCATTAGTACAGATACTTTACAAAATGGATATGTATAATAAAGTAGATGTGCCGTTTTGCCCAAAATCAAAACGGCATACCCAACTCTGCAATGGGTTACCATCATCACTACTAATACTATTATCAATCAAAAACACCATCATCACTACTACTGCCATCATCACTACAACTGCCACAATCATCACCATTACTATGATTATCACTACTACAATTACAATCATCACTACTACTCTCACCATCATCACTACTACTGTCACCATTGTCACTACCATCTTAATCACTACTATAATAATTGATACTACAACTATCAACCATCATTACTACTATCATTACCACCATCTTACAATTGTCATTACTGTTAACATCATCACTACTACTATAACCATCATCATTACTACTGTCACAGGTATTACCATCATGTATCCTACTATCACCATCATCACTACTACTGCCATCATCACAATTACTATGATCTTCATCATCACAACTATTGTCATCATCACTACAACTTTCACCATCCTCACAACTACTCACCATCATAACTAATACTCACACCATGGTAACTACCATCATCACTACTGTCATCATTATCACTACAACTATCATTAATTGTCACCATCATCACTAATATTATGACCATTATCAATACTACTAGTACTGTCACCATCATATCTACTACTGTCACCATCATATCTACAACTGTCATCATCATAACTACTGTCATCATCATCAATACAACTACAACCATCATTACAACTATTATCACCATCATTATTACTATCACCATCAATCACACTATTACTACCATCACTTATAATGCCAACTAAACTAACTTAACCTAGCAAATACGTAGTAAGATGTTTTCGCCCCCAGAACGAATGCGTTCTTAGTGTGTGAGCCCCGAAGAATGCCATCATTGCTGGGTGTGTGTGTGTGTGTGGGGGGGGGGGGGGGAAGTTGAGGGGCTTGGTAAAACCATATTTTGGACCTAAAATCATAACTATTGCACAAATTTAAAAAAAAAAAAAAATTGACACGTTCGCATTCATGCAACAAATGTTCGTGTGAAATTTGGTGAAAATCCACCAAACGGTCTAGGAGGAGTTCCGAGACAGACGGACGACGACGATAGATTTTTTTTTTCGTGTGGTACCCACTATAGGGGGGGGGGGGGATACCAAACTCTGCTTACTCAGAGTTGATAAACGCACAAACACACACACATTGTACAATATAGATAACTCTGTATTCACTATACAGTATGAACAACAGTAGGCTATGCACACTCTACAATATCACACTTAAGGGGAGGTTTTTAGTTGATTCCCTAGACTTCCATCAAGCTTAAAATTACTCCCCCTAGACCCCCTTTCAAGATAAATTGGTACATTTTTCGGTAGAAAAATGTCCCGGCCGAAGGCCGGTTCCCCTTAAATTACAGGCTCGCTATCGCTCGCCAGGAAAAAAACGACACCTAAATGTCACGAATGGTCTTAAAATTGACAGAAATGGGGCGAGGGTTCTTAAAATCGCCAAACTAATGGGGCGAACGTCTTAAAATCTCAAAACAATGGGGCTAAACATGAGGGAGAAAGGGGTCAAGAGAAAAATCCCTCAAGTGGAAATCTCCCCTTAAGCCGGTATCACGAGAGCTGTTATAGTCAACATTTGATGATCAACATTTTTCTGGCAACATTTCTGGAATATTTTGCAGTGTTATCGGAAACTTGAATGATAGTAGATGAATTTAGATAACCGATATATACGATATTTAATGTTTACCTCATAAGCTGCCAGACCAGTGTTAAGGATAAATGTTGAGGGAAAAAGCGCTCGTGCGATACAGGCTTTAGGGGCTAGTAGTTACGTTATATATTTTTTTAGTGTCCTCGCTAGCCCTCCAAGTTGAGAAAAAAAAAAAAAAAAAATCTGTAGAAATAAATCCCGGTCAGAGGGCGGTTCCTCCTAAAATACTGGCTCGCTATCGCTCACCAGGAATACAATCGACACCTAAATGACACGAAACGTCGCAACATTGACACAAAATGGGGCGAAAGGTGTTATAATCGCCAAACAAATGGAACGAACGTATTAAAATGTCAAAACTAATGGCGACAGTAGTAGTGATGATGGTGACAATACTAGTAGTCGTGATGATGGTGTCAGTAGTAGTGATGATGGTGACAGTAGCAGTGATAATTGCAATAGTAGTAGTGATGATGATAGTAGTATTAGAGATGATGATGAAAGTAGTAGATGATGATGGTGATAGTAGTAGTTAATTTGATGGTAACTCGTCGCAGAATTGGGTACCGGTATGCAGTTTTGATTATGGACAAAGCGGCACTTCTACTTTATTGATGTTATATACAGTATACTGTATGTAACTCTTAACTGGTTCACTTTTTGGTAGATTTTGTTTTTGTTTTTTGTATTTTTTAGTTTCCTCCCTAGACCTCCATCAAACTTTAAAAAAAACATCCATCAGATCCCCCTTCTAAATTAATTTGTACATTTTTCGGTAGAAAAATGTCCTAGCCGAAGGCCGTCTACTCTTATAAGATTACAGGCTCGCTATCGCTCGCCAGGAAAAAATCGACACCTAATTGGCACGAAAGGTCTTAAAATTGACAACGAAATGGGGCAAAAGGTATTAAAATCGCCAAGCTAATGGGCCAAACGTCATACAATCTGAAAACTATTGGAGGTAAGCATGAGGATGAAGGGTGACCAGAAAAACAGCCCATGTCCCCTTAAGCCGGTATCACACGAGAGCTTTTATAGTCAACATTCGATGATCAACATTTTCTGGCAACATTTCTGGAATATTTGGCTCTGGTATCGGAAATTAGACTGGTGATAGATCAATTTAGGTGACAGAAATATTTGAAATGTTAACCTCATAAGCTACCAGACCAGTGTTGAGGATAAATGTCGAGGGAAAATGTGCTCGTGTGATACCGGCCTTAGTTTTTACACCGATACATAGATATATACAGGTAGCTTGTCTGATGAGATAATTCGATATAGTCTATCCACTGTAAGTAGGCGAAACATGATGACCTCTAACCTCTGTAACTCAAAAACGACTAGAGTAATCGAGCTAATATGTCTACCATTTGGGAAGAGTCCGTCAAGGAATAGATGTGGAAACTTACAGCTAATTTGTTCTAGCCCTTTTTGAGTTACAGATGATTTCTCGCCTACTTACAGCGAATACTTTTTTTTTTTTTAATAGCTATACCCTGTTCTAAATAGGAAGTCCAGAAACCGTGAACCCCATCCTCTGTAACTAATAAAGGGCTGGAGCAAATGAGCTGTAAATTTCCCCACCTATTCCCTGGCTGACCCTTCCCAAATCATATACATGTTAGCTTGATTACTCTAGTCGTTTGTGAGTTATAGAGGTTAATGTTCAAGAGTTTTGGCCTACTTACTTGGGACAGGGTATAGCTGCTTAAGAGGAGATTTCCACTTGAGGGACTTTTTTCTTGACCCCTTTCTCCCTCATGTCTAGCCCCATTGCCTTGAGATTTTAAGACGTTCGCCCCATTAGTTTGGTGATTTTAAGAATTTCCGCACCATTTTGTCAATTTTAAGACCTTTCGTGCCATTTAGGTGTCGATTTTATCCTGGCGAGCGATAGCGAGCCTGTAATTTAAGAGTAACCGGCCTTCGGCCGGTAAATTTTTCTACCGAAAAATTTACACATTTATCTTGAAAGGGGGTCAAGGGGATGAAATTGTTTAGCTTGATGGAGGTCTAGGGAGGAAACTAGAAACCTCCCCTTAACCCTTTCCGTACCGGCGACGTCTTTTATATTTTATTCTAACTATATTTAGACGTTTTTGTGCAGGTTAGGAAGGAGCTGTGGTGGCCAACAGGATTAAATGAGCTAGTGTGTAACCTTTTTTATTTGGTAGACGTTCTTCCTCACCTGGACCAAATTGTCAAGTAGTTCCCTGAATATAATGAAAAGGACGCCACCGGTACAGAAGGGGTTAATATGGTGATTAACTTTCACCCATTTGATGGTAAAAGAAACACCCTATATTATTATTATTACGATGAAACTATATTACTGGTAAAGCCTAGCTTATTCAAATCTCCATGCACTTCGAGGGGCGGTTCGCTCTTCGGTAAGAAAGCAGAGTTAATTTAGATAGAGAAAGAGTAAGCTAAGACATAAGTAATAAAGTCAAAGAGTAAGCTAAGACATAAGTAATAAAGTAAAAGAGTAAGCTAAGACATAAGTAATACAGTAAAAGAGTAAGCTAAGACATAAGTAATAAAGTAAAAGAGTAAGCTAAGACATAAGTAATAAAGTAAAAGAGTAAGCTAAGACATAAGTAATACAGTAAAAGAGTAAGCTAAGACATAAGTAATAAAGTAAAAGAGTAAGCTAAGACATAAGTAATACAGTAAAAGAGTAAGCTAAGACATAAGTAATAAAGTAAAAGAGTAAGCTAAGACATAAGTAATACAGTAAAAGAGTAAGCTAAGACATAAGTAATAAAGTAAAAGAGTAAGCTAAGACATAAGTAATAAAGTAAAAGAGTAAGCTAAGACAAGTAATAAAGTAAAAGAGTAAGCTAAGACATAAGTAATAAAGTAAAAGAGTAAGCTAAGACATAAGTAATACAGTAAAAGAGTAAGCTAAGACATAAGTAATAAAGTAAAAGAGTAAGCTAAGACATAAGTAATACAGTAAAAGAGTAAGCTAAGACATAAGTAATAAAGTAAAAGAGTAAGCTAAGACATAAGTAATAAAGTAAAATAGTAAGCTAAGACATAAGTAATAAAGTCAAAGAGTAAGCTAAGACATAAGTAATAAAGTCAAAGAGTAAGCTAAGACATAAGTAATACAGTAAAAGAGTAAGCTAAGACATAAGTAATAAAGTAAAAGAGTAAGCTAAGACATAAGTAATAAAGTAAAAGAGTAAGCTAAGACATAAGTAATAAAGTAAAAGAGTAAGCTAAGACATAAGTAATAAAGTAAAAGAGTAAGCTAAGACATAAGTAATACAGTAAAAGAGTAAGCTAAGACATAAGTAATAAAGTCAAAGAGTAAGCTAAGACATAAGTAATACAGTAAAAGAGTAAGCTAAGACATAAGTAATACAGTAAAAGAGTAAGCTAAGACATAAGTAATACAGTAAAAGAGTAAGCTAAGACATAAGTAATAAAGTAAAAGAGTAAGCTAAGACATAAGTAATACAGTAAAAGAGTAAGCTAAGACATAAGTAATACAGTAAAAGAGTAAGCTAAGACATAAGTAATACAGTAAAAGAGTAAGCTAAGACATAAGTAATACAGTAAAAGAGTAAGCTAAGACATAAGTAATACAGTAAAAGAGTAAGCTAAGACATAAGTAATACAGTAAAAGAGTAAGCTAAGACATAAGTAATAAAGTAAAAGAGTAAGCTAAGACATAAGTAATACAGTAAAAGAGTAAGCTAAGACATAAGTAATACAGTAAAAGATATGAATTACTTGGGCCTCAACCGTAGACAAACTTTGAGGGGAGATGGGCCGTTTTTCTGGTCCCCCTTCTCCCTCATGTTTAGGGGAGAGGGGCCGTGTTTCTGGTCCCCCTTCTCCCTCATGTTTAGCACCATCAATTTTCAGGTTATATGACGTTCGGCAAATTTGTTTGGCGATTTTAAAATCTTTCGCCCCATTTCTTTGTCAATATTAAGACTTCGTGTCATTTTGATGTCGATTTTTTTCCTGGTGAGCGATAGCGAGCCTGTAATAAGAAACCGGACTTTGGCCGGGAAATTTGTCTATCGAAAAATGTACAAATTTATCTTGGGCGGGTGTTTTTTTTAAGCTTGATGGAGGTCTAAGGAGGAAACTAAAAACATAATAAAATAAATACATAAATGAGCAAATAAATACGCCCATCCCCCCTTAAATCCCCAAACATATACAAGTAGGCTAGCTGGAAACTGGCAAGTGTTTAGAAGAAGAAAAAAAAAAAAAAAAAAAAATCAGTATGCGCCTATGTGTTAGCGTATTTTGAGTTGCAGTTGACCTCCAGCGGAACGTAAGCGAGGTGCGATGAGTGGAACAAAAATTGGTAACCGGACAACTTAACCAGTAGACCATTAAACCAGTGGCTCTCAACCAGTGCCAACTCTACCAAGACTGCTAGGTTTAGTGAGGTTAAGTTACTGGAAAATTCAACCATTAGACCATTAAACCAGTACCTCTCTGGTGATGGGCTGGTCTGAGTGAGAGTTGAGCATTCTTTGCCATACCCATAGCTTACTCTGACTGTTCCTTTTGCTTATATATTTTCTAGATCTCAAGTGACGGCGTCTCTTCCATGGATTGCCCTCTCTACTACCAACCTCGAGGTTGGCAGACTGGGAGTCAAAGCGTCACCTTTCTCCCTTTGCCACTCAACATTCCCTTCATAATTATTAAGGGGCACAGGGCCCTGGGTGGGGCTTTGGTGTCCCGGGCGTTTCCGCACCCTCCTCAGCTCCCCGCCTTGGGAGCGACTTCGGTCACCTGGGCTTTCTTAGTGGTAAAGCTCGGAGGGTTCTGTGGGGGCGCTTGGTTATGGCCTTGGCCTTGCTCGGGACCTTGGGGCTGTTCGGTCAGACAGCCTGGAGAACAACAACCAGTACCTCTCAATAAGTGCCAACTCAAGCAATACTGCTAGGTTAAGGGGGGATGGGCGTATTAAGGGGGGATGGGCGTATTAAGGGAGGACGGGCGTATTTATTTCCTCATTTATGTATCTTTTTATATTTTTTGTAGTTTCCTCCTTAGACCCCCATCAAGCTTAACAAAAAATACCCAAGACCTTCCTTCAGAGATAAATTTATATATTTTTCGATAGCAATATGTCCCGGCCAAAGGGCGGTTCATCTTAAATGGTTCCATGTCACTTCAACCAGTAGACCATTTCAACCAGTAGCTCTCAAACCAGTGCCAAATTAACCCAGACCAACCAAACCAGTGCCAAAATATAGTACTAACCTAACCTAACCTAACCGTATTGGTTGATCTGGTACTGGTTGAGAGCTACTGGTTGAAATGGTCTACTGGTTGAAGTGACCGGTCACCATCTTAAATTACAGGCTCGCTATCGCTCGCTAGGACAAAAATCTACACCGAAATGACACGAAAAGTCTTAATATTGACAAAGAAATGGGGCGAATTAAAGGTTTTAAAATCGCAAAACTAATGGGCCGAACTTCATAAAATCTGAAAACTAATGGGGCTAAACATGAGGCAGAAGGGGGACCAGAACAACGGCTCATCTCCCCTTCAAGACATTAGGTTCCGGCAGTTTATCAAATCGGGCGTACTTTGTCCGCAGACTTTCTTGGTTACTAATAAATTAAAAAAAAAAAAAAAAAAACCCACTATTAACCCATTCAGTACCAGGGACGTCCTTTTCATCATATTCTGGCAACTATTAGACGATTATATACAACTTAGGAAGGACCTCTAGCAATATTAAGGCTTCAAACTATCTCGACCAACCCTTCTAACTACCAGAGATCCTTCCTGAGCTGCATAATGTCGTCTAAATATAGCTACAATAAAATATAACACACGTCGCTGGTACTGAAAGGGTTAAATTAGTATGAGTCATCGAACACATATTATTACACCCAACATGACTGCACTATATTAACCCCTTCTGTACCGGCAACGTCTTCTTAACTTTATTCTGGCTACTATTGGGCGGTTTTATTAAGGGAAGGGTTTTAGTTTGTTCCCTAGCCCTCCTTCAAGCTTAAAATTACACCACCTTGACCCCCTTTCAAGATAAATTTGTACATTTTTCGGTAGAAAAATGTCCCGGCCAAAGGCCGGTTCCTCTTAAATTGGAGGCTCGCTGTCGCTCGCCAAGAAAAAATCGACACCTAAATGGCACGAAAGGTCTTTAAATTGACAGAAATGGAGCGAAAATTCTTAAAACCGTCAAACTATTGGGGTGAACATCTTAAAATCTGGCAAGCAATGGGGCTAAACATGAGGAAGAAAGGGGTCAAGAAAAGGTTCCCTCAAGTGGAAATCTCCCCTTCAGCTTCCAAAGGGCCTCCAGCAATTAACAGGCCTCGAATGATCTCACCTTAACCCTTTTCACTACCACAGGTCATTCTCAAACTGCACACAATGGTCGACATAATAGCTGGAATCCAATGAAAAAGACGTCGCCGGTACAGAAGGGGTTAATGGGGTGACTTCTAACATTATACTTTTAAAGGGACAGTGGTTGTTTTGGGGGGTCTATTTATTTATATAATAACTTATTTTTAGTTTCCTCCCTAGACCATCAAGCTTAAACAAAACACACACACACTCCCTAGACCCCCCCCCCCCTTCAAGATATATTTGTACATTTTTCGATATCAAAATGTCCCTGTCAAAGGCCGATTTCTCTTAAAATTGCAGACTTGCTATCACTCGCCAGGAAAAAAATTGACACCTAAATGGCACGAAAGGTATTAAAACTGCCCAACTATTGGGGCGACTGACTTAAAATCTCAAAACTAATGGGGCAAAACATGAGGGAGAAGGGAGCAGGTAGACTCCCCCAAAAAACACTGTGGCCAACCCCAGATTAGGAAGGAGACAAATAAAGACAGTATAACAGTTATTACGGTTAACACACACACACACACACACACACACACACACACACACACACAACGACAATTTATTGGGTTAAAACACACACACACACACACACAAAGCACAACAGTTTCTAGGGTTAAATCATACACATACACACCCACATATATACATACACACACACACACTCACTCACAAAGACCATTTCTAAGGTTAAAACACACACACACATACACAAACCACAACAGTTTCTAGTGGTAAAATATACACATACACATACGCACACATACACACACAACGACAGTTTCTATGATTAAACACACACACACACACAAAGACAGTTCCTAGGGTTATAAAACACACACTCCATGACAGTTTATATGGCCAAACACACACACACACACACACGCACTCCTAATGAGAGAGAGAGAGAGAGAGAGAGAGAGAGAGAGAGAGAGAGAGAGAGAGAGAGAGAGAGAGAGAGAGAGAGAGAGAGAGAGAGAGAGAGAGAGAGAGAAGGGTTGCAATACAAACGTTCATTAACCCCTGCAGTACCGGATACGTATTTCTTAAGTATGGTCTACCTATATTTAGAACCTCTCCGGGTGGTCGGAGGCCGGGGGAGTGCTGGAGGGACCTTGGTGATCCCTGGTCTCTGGGTCTTCTGGATGACCCATTTGAATTTGTATTTTGTTTTTGTGTGTTCATTGTTTTCTGTTGTGTTGTCCCTATTCGGGCTCTGTCTTGAGTCCGCCCCCCCCCCCCAAAAAAAAAAAGAAGGAAAAGTGGGGATTGGGCCTGAGCATAATAGATAGATAGATAGATAGATATTTAAGGGGAGGTATTTAGTTTGTTCCCTACGTTTTCATCAAGCTTAAAATTACCCCCCCTAGACCCCCTTTCAAGATAAATTTGTACATTTTTCGGTAGAAAAATGTCCCGGCCGGAGGCCGGTTGCTCTTAAATTATAGGCTCGCTATCGCTCGCCAGGAAAACATCGACACTTTAATGGCACGAAAGGTCTTAAAATTGACAGAAATAGGGCAAAATGTCTTCAAATGTCCAAACTAGTAGGGCGAACGTCTTAAGATCTTAAAAGCAATGGGGCTAAACATGAGGGAGAAAGGGGTCCAGAAAAAAATCCCTCAAGTGGAAATCTCCCCTTAAGCGATATTGTGCAGTCTAAGAAGGATCTGTGGTAATACAAAGGGTTAAGTGAGATAGTTCGAAGCCTGTTAATTGAGATAGTTCGAAGCCTGTTAAGTGAGATAGTTCGAAGCCTGTTAATTGAGATAGTTCGAAGCCTATTAAGTGAGATAGTTCGAAGCCTATTAAGTGAGATAGTTCGAAGCCTATTAAGTGAGATAGTTCGAAGCCTATTAAGTGAGATAGTTCGAAGCCTGTTAATTGCTGGAGGCCCTTTTTAAACTGAATATAATCGTCTAATAATAGCTAACATAAAATATAAAATACGTTACCGGTACAGACAGAAGGGGTTAACCCATGTGACGTCCTTTTCGTTCTACTGTGGCAACTATTAGACGATTTTATTCATATTAGTTACGATCTCTAGCAATAATAAGGCTTCAAACTGTCTCAACCAGCCCTTTTAACTGCCGCAGATCCTTCCTAAGCCGCATAATATCGTCTAAATATAGCTAGAATAAGAGATATTTAAGGAACACCCCGTTTTCAACAATAATCATCCATTACAAACCCCAATGTACTTGAATAGACTAATGAAAGCATAATTATGGTCCTCCCGGGATTCGAACTCGGGTTAAAGAAAGTTCAGTGAGGTGTCTGTTCGAGATGCGTAAGGGAAGATATCCATTTGAAGGATTTTTTTCTTGATCCCTTTCTCCATCATGTTTAGTCCCATTGCTTTTGAGATTTTAAGACGTGCGCCCCCTTAGTTAGGCTATTATAAGAGCTGTCCCCCCCATTTCTGTCATTCTGACATTTAGGTGAAAAATGTACAAATTAATATCAAAGGGGGGTCTTGCGGGTATTTAAAAAAAAACATTAATGGGGTTCCAGGAAGCAAATTCAAAATCTCCCCATAAATAAAATAAAAATGAATAAAAACGCAATACGAGGAGCAACACTTTATTGAGGTAGAGAGATAAAATATAGAGGTAATGTAGAGGTGGAGAGATAGATGTGAATAGAGGTGGTTTTGTAGAGGTAGAGAGATAGTTGAACAGATGTGAAATGAAGAGGTGTAATTGAGGTAGAAATATAGATGCATAGAGATGAAATATAGAGGTAGAAAGATAGGCGTATAGAGGTAACCTAGAGGTTGAGATATAGTTGAAGTAAGGTGGAATATAGAGGTAATGTAGAGGTAGAATATAGAGGTATTGTAGAGATAGGAATATAAATTAACAGTTAAATTATAGAGGTGACGTAGAGGTAGAAAGACGATCAGAGGTAGAATATAGCGGTGAGTTAGAGGTAGAGAGAGAGACAAATATAAGTAGAATATAGAGGTGATTTAGAGGTAGATAGAGAGACAAATATAAGTAGAATATAGAGGTGATTTAGAGGTAGAGAGAGAGACAAATATAAGTATAATATAGAGGTGATTTAGAGGTAGAGAGAGAGACAAATATAAGTAGAATATAGAGGTGATTTAGAGGTAGAGAGAGAGAGACAAATATAAGTATAATATAGAGGTGATTTAGAGGTAGAGAGAGAGACAAATATAAGTAGAATATAGAGGTGATTTAGAGGTAGAGAGAGAGACAAATATAAGTAGAATATAGAGGTGATTTAGAGGTAGAGAGAGAGAGACAAATATAAGTAGAATATAGAGGTGATTTAGAGGTAGAGAGAGAGAGAGACAAATATAAGTAGAATATAGAGGTAGAGAGAGAGACAAATATAAGTAGAATATAGAGGTGATTTAGAGGTAGAGATAGAGACAAATATAAGTAGAATATAGAGGTGGTTTAGAGGTAGAGAGAGAGAGAGACAAATATAAGTAGAATATAGAGGTAGAGAGAGACAAATATAAGTAGAATATAGAGGTGATTTAGAGGTAGAGATAGAGAGACAAATATAAGTAGAATATAGAGGTGATTTAGAGGTAGAGAGAGAGAGAGACAAATATAAGTAGAATATAGAGGTAGAGAGAGAGGTAGAGAGAGAGACGAATATAGAGGTGATTTAGAGGTAGAGATAGAGAGACAAATATAAGTAGAATATAGAGGTGGTTTAGAGGTAGAGAGAGAGACGAATATAGAGGTGATTTAGAGGTAGAGAGAGAGAGACAAATATAAGTAGAATATAGAGGTGATTTAGAGGTAGAGAGAGAGAGACAAATATAAGTAGAATATAGAGGTGATTTAGAGGTAGAGAGAGAGAGAGACAAATATAAGTAGAATATAGAGGTGATTTAGAGGTAGAGAGAGAGAGAGACAAATATAAGTAGAATATAGAGGTAGAGAGAGAGACAAATATAAGTAGAATATAGAGGTGATTTAGAGGTAGAGAGAGAGACAAATATAAGTAGAATATAGAGGTGATTTAGAGGTAGAGAGAGAGAGACAAATATAAGTAGAATATAGAGGTAGAGAGAGAGACAAATATAAGTAGAATATAGAGGTGATTTAGAGGTAGAGAGAGAGACAAATATAAGTAGAATATAGAGGTAGAGAGAGAGAGACAAATATAAGTAGAATATAGAGGTGATTTAGAGGTAGAGAGAGAGAGAGACAAATATAAGTAGAATATAGAGGTAGAGAGAGAGAGACAAATATAAGTAGAATATAGAGGTGATTTAGAGGTAGAGAGAGACAAATATAAGTAGAATATAGAGGTAGAGAGAGAGAGACAGAGAGAAGAGAGAATATAAGTAGAATATAGAGGTAGAGAGAGAGACAAATATAAGTAGAATATAGAGGTGATTTAGAGGGTTAGAGAGAGAGCAGAGAGGACAATATAAGTAGAATATAGAGGTAGTAGAGTAGAGAGAGAGAGAGAGACAAATATAAGTAGAGTATAGAGGTGATTTAGAGGTAGAGAGAGAGACAAATATAAGTAGAATATAGAGGTGATTTAGAGGTAGCGGTAGTATCGGCCTAGAGGTACAGACAGGTATGAGGAGGTAGGTAGGTTATACAGGTGTGTAGGGGGGGTAGGGGGGGTTAGTTAGCGGTACCGGGGTGGTGGTGGTGGTGCGTGTACCGTTACCTGGCCACTACTAGCACACACACACAGGTACACATACACACACATATGCGCACAAATTCATAGATACACACACACACACACACACACACACACACACATATATATATATATATATATAAACAGCTATACACGCACATACATCTATATACACACACAACTATATATATACACACACACACTCAATGGTAATCGTATTTTGTTGAGTAAACTACGAAATTGTAAACATACATTGCCAATAACTGCTGGTACTACTCGCTTTTTCTGGACCCCCTTCTCCCTCATGTTTAGCATATTAGCTTTGAGATTTTTTATTGGTCTCGTACGCCCCTTTGAATTTTGAGCCTAATTTTTTTTCTTTTTTGTTTTCAATATTATATCCTTTCGTGCCCTTTAGGTGTCGATTTTTTCCTGGCGAGCGATAAGGAGCCTCTAATTTTAGAAGGAACCGGCCTTCGGCCGGGACATATTTCTACCGAAAAATTTACACATTAATCTTGAAAGGGGATCTAGGGGGTGTTTTTCTAAGCTTGATGGAGGTCTAGCGAGGAAACTCAAAAATATATAAATAAATAAATATACAGACCAAAAACCAAGCACTACCGTACCCCCTTAAGGAAATTTGTATAGAAACTTGCATTTGTGGTAAGTGCGAGGCTGATGTTATAGGTGACGAATACCACGCATTGCTTACGTGTCAAAATACTGATTGATATGCATTGATATACAGGATTCGAAGTTGCATAATAAATCGTAGGCAGTGTCCACCATTCTTTAACTGCCTTCGTGGTGTAATGCATAAGGTGTTGATATTCAGTGTGAGCGTCCTGGGTTCGAATCCACGGACTGCCACATTAATCTTGATAATCGATCTAGGAGTAGAGTTGGTTGTTCTAGAACATAATAATTGATATGCGACGGAATCTAGCGAGAGGCTCCTCAATATATAAGGCCCATAAACAATATACATTCACATATGCTAGCCTACGTGAGTTGCAGTTGGAAATCTTAGCTTTTATATCAGGATTCGAAGTTGCATAATAAATCGTAGGCAGTGTCCACCATTCTTTAACTGCCTTCGTGGTGTAATGCATAAGGTGTTGATATTCGGTGTGAGCGTCCTGGGTTCGAATCCACGGACTGCCACATGTGTTTGTAATATTTCATTAATCGATTTTAGGAGTAGAGTTGGTTGTTGGATAGAACATAATAATTATTATATTGAGAAATAAGTATATTATATTCCAAGTTATTATAGAGATAGGCCAACTCAATTTAAAGGGACGTTAATTGATGTATGTATAATATATTTGTTATTATTACCGGTATATATATACAGTATATGTGTTTCAGTTTGCTCCCTAGACCTCTATCAAACTTATAAAATATACATCCGCAAGATCTCCCGTCGAGATAAATGTTTACATTTTTCGGTAGAAAAAGTCCTGGCCGAAGGCCGTTTCCTTCAAAATTACAGGCTCGCTATCGCTCGCCAGGTAAAACTCGACACTTAAATGGCACGACAGGTCTAAATATTAACACAAAAATGATCGACAAACTTAAACTTTAATGGGGCTGAACATGAAGGAGAAGGGGGTCGAGAAAAAGGAAATGCCTCCCCTCTCCCCTTAAGGGGAGGTTTTTAGTATGTTTCCTACTCCTCCAGCAATCTAAAAATGTCACCCCCTTGACCCCCTTTCAAGATAAATTTGTACATTTTTCGGTAGAAAAATTTCCCGGCCTAAGGCCGGTTGCTCTTAAATTACAGGCTCGCTATCGCTCGCCAGGATAAAATTGACACCTAAATGGGACGACAGGTCTTAAAAGTGACAAAAATGGGGTGAAAGTGACATAAATGGGGTGAAAGTTCTTAAAATCGCCAAACTAATGGGGCGAACGTCTTAAAATCTCAAAACAATGGGGCTAAACATGAGGGAGAAAGGGGTAAAGAAAAAAAAATCCCTCAAGTGGAAATCTCCCCTTAAGTACAAGTTACTGCTGCAGACATATACCGTCCATGTATTGAACAAGGTGGCACTTTTGAGAGCAGTGATAGGTATATTGAGATATTAACTTATTGTAAGATATTTTGTAACATATATTGAGGAGTTATGTTCCATATTTTGGCTGTAAATGTTTGAGCAAAAATATATACGGTGTTCAGTCTTATTTACTCTCACACACACACACACACACACACACACACACACACACACACACACACACACACACACACACACACAGCTAGGGCTATAATATACTCTACACACAGTTACCTTTACTTTGCCCTTAGTCATTTCGCCCCCAGTCAGTTCACCGACATTCCCAGTACCGGCACCGTATTATTGGCCCCACAGCTGGGCTCAACTTAACCAACAATGATATAATCATCTATAGCTCTTAGTTACTTCTATAGCTCTTAGTTACTTCTATAGCTCTTAGTTACTTCTATAGCTCTTAGTTACTTCGCTCACAGGCAGTTCACCCACATTCACTGTTTAGCATATTAGCTTCAGATTTTTAAGACGTCCGTTTCGTTAGTTTGGCGATTTTGAAACCTTTCACCTCATTTTTGTAATCAATATTAAGACCTTTCGTGCCCTTTAGGTGTTGATTTTTTCCTGGCGAGCGATAACGATCCTCTAATTTTTTTAAGGAACCGGCTTTCGGCCGGGACATTTTTCTACCGAAAAATGTACACATTTATCTTGAAAGGGGGTCTAGGGGGTGGTTTTCTAAGCTTGGAAAACCACCCCCTAGACCCACTTTCAAGATAAGCTTAGGAGGTCTAGCGAGGAAACTTAAAAAAAAAAAAAAAAAAAAAAAAATAATAATATATATATATACTGTATATGTATACTGTATATATACTGTATATACACACTCCAAAAACCAAGCACTACCCCCTTAACTGAAATTTGTGTTGAAAGCAGTATTTCAATTAAGGAAACTATTATTTATAAAGAACATTCGACCGGCATTGTACGTTTATCTGGGCCAGATTATGTAGCAGGCTAAATGTCGACATACTATTGCTGTTGTTGGAAAAAAAAAAAAAAAATAAAAAAAAAAATAATAATAATAATAATAATAATGCAATAAAAACACATACTGATGAAGATAAAGTCAGAATGAAGGTCAAACAATAAAATAGATATATAGATAGATAGATAGAGAGTGAGAAACGGATAATGATAAAATAGTATTAGAGAGAGAGAGAGAGAGAGAGAGAGAGAGAGAGAGAGAGAGAGAGAGAGAGAGAGAGAGAGAGAGAGAGAGAGAGAGAGAGAGAGAGAGAGAGAGAGAGAGAGAGAGAGAGATACACACCCTGTTTCATTTCATCTGACGGTAAATTACAAAGTTCCCATCAAGATTGCTTAGCTACTTTGAAGATTTTGTAGTGAATTTGGTGCTAATTATATAAACTTGGTCTTAAGGGGAGATTTCCACTTGAGGGATTTATTTCTGGGCACCTTTCTCCCTCATGTTAAGCCCCATTGCTTTTGAGATTTTAGGACGTTCGCCCCATTAATTTGGCGATTTTAAGAACTTTCGCCCTATTTCTATCAATTTTAAGACCTTTCGTGCCATTTAGCTGTCCAGTTTATCCTGGCGAGCGATAGCGAGCCTGAAATCTAATAGGAACCGGCCTATGGCCGGGACATTTTTCTACCGAAAAATATACAAATTAATCTTGAAAAGGGGTCAATGGGGTGTATTTTAAAGTTTGATGGAGGTCTAGGGAATAAACTGAATACCTCCCCTTATTATGATGCCGAGACATAGTGGTTTCAAATGTGTCCCTACAGTATAGAGAAATGAGCTGCTAAGGGATTCAATTTTCCGTCAGGCTCGGATACTGGTATATAGGGTGTCTTGCTACGATATAGGGTGTCTTGCTACGATATAGGGTGTCTTGCTACGATATAGTAATAAGCATCGTTACAAACCCATTAATAACCCCTTTCTGTACCGGTGCCGTCTTTTGTACTTTCTTTCTGCGGGCTACTATTATTATGCCATTGTATACCATTTAAGAAGAGCCTCGACCAATTAACAGGCTTCGAACCATCTCACTTAAGGGGAGATTTCCACTCGAGGGATTTTTTTCTCTACTCCTTTCTCCCTCATGTTTAACCCCATTGTGTTTTCTAATTTTAAGACGTTCGCCCCATTATTTTGACGAATTTAAGAACTTTCGACCCATTTCTGTCAATTTTAAGACCTTTCGTGCCATTTAGGTGTCGATGTTATCCTGGGGAGCGATAGCGAGTCTGTAATTTAAGAGGAACCGGCTTTCAGCCGGGAAATTTTTCTACCGAAAAATGTACACATTTATCTTGAAAGGGGCTCAAGGGGGTGTAATCTTAAGCTTGAAGGATATCTAGGAACCAAACTAAAAACCTCCCCTTAACCATTTTTTTACTACCACATATTCTTCTTAAACTGCTGAAAATCGTCTAAATATGGCTAGAATATAATAAAAAACATCGCCGGTACAGAAGGGGTTAACTAGAGGTGCACTTAGGAGAGCGCATACAGTATGTCAGCCTACGCTGACGGAGGCATGCGC
>CM064527.1:45672107-45702107 GCA_032716605.1 Paralithodes platypus | reverse complement strand
TGACAGAATGGGGCGTAAATTCTTAAAATCGCCAAACTAAAGGGGCGAACGTCGTACAATCTCAAAAGCAATGGGACTAGACATGAGGGAGAAAGGGGCCAAGAAAAAAGTCCCTCAAGTGGAAATCTCCCCTTAACCTACTATGGGTTTCAGAGGCCGTGTGGCATCGTTTTTCGGGAATAACTTATTTACAAACAGTTGGATCAGTATGATATTTTGACACAGCTTTTGTTTACACCGTCTCCTAATTTTTGTCAATATAGTGCATTAACAAAAGTGTAGAAATAAGCCACTTGTCCCTGTGTCACGAGGTTAAAGTCGCACATTAATGACTAAGAAACGGACAAGGCTACCGTGGCTTACCTGTGAGAACCACCAAACCATTATTGCTCCTCCATCAAACACGGTAGTTATCAGCCACCACCCAACCCTATTATCGCATTTAAATTCAAGTAATCTGTCAATATCAAGTATAAATATGAACAAATACATACGGTTTATATATTTAATGAATAGTAGAAATAGAACCGGAGATAGAACAGAGCCCTGAGGAACACCGGAGTTGATAGGTTGAGGAAGTGATCGATGGCCGTCCACAACCGCAGCTATGTAGCTTGCGTTAGCCTACACGCACTCTCACCAGTGCATCTGTGTATGTATTATGGTGGGAACTCAGGCACCTCATAGTTGCCAAAGGTTGCATATGACCTCGTAGTTAAGGTTTTGTAAATCATTAGGCCTTCCAGAGCGATGCAACCTCTCTCCCAAAGTGATAATTTAAAGAATTCAAATAACCTTACAAATTAAAACAACATATTTAACAATCATGAATAAATGTTTATTCATATACATTTTGCTTTGCCAATAATATAATAATAAATAAGCAAAATATTTATATAACAAATAAATTAAATACTACTACTACTACTACTACTACTACTACTACTACTACTACTACTACTACTACCACTGCTAATACTACTACTAATAATAATCCCAAGACTAAAACAATACATACAACAGTTAGAAGGCAATGAAGAGCTACAATGTGATCTGTAAAATACGTGTTCTGTTTTCCACACCCATTAAGGGGGGATAGTTCACTTTTGGGGGAATTTTTGCATGTATTCATTATTTTTGCATGTATTCATTATTTTTGCATGTATTCATTATTTTTGCATGTATTCATTATTTTTGCATGTATTTCATTATTTTTGCATGTATTCATTATTTTTTCATGTATTCATTATTTTTCTAGTTTCCTCCCTAGACCTCTATCAAAAAAAAAAAAAAAAATCCATTAGATCCCCCTTCTAGATTAATTTGTACATTTTTCGTTAGAAAAATTTCCCGGCCGAAGGCCGGTTCTTCCAATATTACAGGCTCACTATCGTTCGCCAGGGAAAAACTCGACACCTAAATAGCACGAAAGGTCTAAATATTTACGAAGAAATGGGGCGAAAGGTTTAAAATCGACTAACTGATGGGGCAAACATCTGAAAACTAATGGGGCTAAACATGAGGGAGAAAAGAGACCAGAATAACGACCCATCCCACCTTTAACTCCAGTGTGGGCCAAGACCTAGCATGACTCCACACAGCTCTTGTCGTCATCATCATCATCAACCCAAACCAGGAACAATGACCGTGAAATTGGTAACAGAGGATTGAGATGATTGGCAATAACTGGAGAACGCTAACACACACATACACACACCTGTACTATCACACATACACTCACACACACACAAACGCATATATATAAATTGGTAACAGAGGATTGAAATGATTGACAATAACTGTTTTATTCACTTAACGCCTCATGCATGTCCCCGGCCGGGCGGAGACAAATTGGGCTTGTCTCCTTTCATGTGTTAGCCTCAGTTCACCTAGCTGTAAATAGGTACCTGGAATAAGTGGACGACGTTGTGACGTCCCATCTGGGGTTGGCAAAAATGGTACAAGGCGAGATGGGTATCATATGGTTCACCTAAGCTGATGGCTACCTAAGCCTTCGGGCGAGACGGTACCGTCTATAGTGAGAATGGTACCATACAGATCCACCCTAAGCCTTCGTTTCCGATGTCGCCAATTGGCTAAAAATACAGACTACACACACATCCACAGCCTTTCCAACGATACATATAACACCTTCACATATAGGAGGCGGGAAATAACGAGCATGCTCACTCCCGCAATACAACTAGAGTAAGTACACACACACACACACACACACACACACACACACACACACACACACACACACACACACACACACACAAAACACACACCCACACACTCGTACTCTCTCGCTTTCTCACACATGCTACTCTCTCACATTATCTCCAGAATTCTTTAACCCTCTCCGACATATGACGCGATTTTGAGTCTATTGGGGATACTTTAAAGCCTTTGTTACCATCAGGGGTATTTAGAAACCTTTAGTTAATTACTTCAACCTCTGCAGTTGTCTTAGTTAGCTGCGGGCAGAAAACTAGTTTTGGAGAGTTAATTATAAGAGTGAGAGAACTCTATTTCCTATTGCTAATCTGGCAACCTCTGCGTCATAAATGCGTGAAAGGGTTAAAATGCAGGAAGGTAGAACGGAAAAGGTTCAACAATAGTATTTGTAGATTTTTTTTTACATATGATATCAATTCTGTTCTACGTGGAACAAACTTCCCTCATAAGTTGTAAGCAATTCTTCAGTATAGCAGTTCAAGAAGTGAGTAGATAGTATTTTGCACACTCTGTAATGAGTGTAGTGCACTAAACAATCTATATCTCCTTCCACTTCGAGTATCTCTTCGAAATGAACCGCAAGGTCTTTGAGATACTAAATATTCCTTGTAACTCCTTGTAACACCCACACCCACACACCTGTACTCTTTCTCCCTTCACACACACACACACACACACACACACACTACCACACACACATAACCACACACACACACACACACATAACCACACACACACACACACACACACACACACACACACACACACACACACACACACACACACACACAGCCTAGTAGGTAGAGCTCTCGTCTCACACACGAGGGGTCGGGGGTTCAATCCCCGGCCGGGCGGAGACAAATTGGGCTTGTCTCCTTTCATGTGTTAGCCTCAGTTCACCTAGCTCTAAATAGGTACCTGGAATAAGTGGACGACGTTGTGACGTCCCATGTGGGGTTGGCAAAAATGGTACAAGGCGAGATGGGTATCATATGGTTCACCTAAGCTGATGGCTACCTAAGCCTTCGGGCGAGACGGTACAGTCTATAGTGAGAATGGTACCATACAGATCCACCCTAAGCCTTCGTTTCCGATGTCGCCAATTGGCTAAAATACAGACTACACACACATCCACAGCCATTCCAACAGTACATAAAACACTTAACATGCATTTCACGCAATACATTCCCAGTTAAGGAGGCGCGATAATAATGAGCTTAGCTCGCATTGCGTGGATTCCCCTTGACGAACAAGTAACTGAGTAACACACATAACCACACACACACACACACACACACACACACACACACACATAACCACACACACACACACACACACACACCTCCCCGTGGCGTAACAGATAGCGCGTCTGGCTCATAACCAGACGGTCCCGAGTTCGAGACCCGGGCGGGGAAGAGACATTTGGGCAAGTCTCCTAACGGTGTAGCCTCTGTTCACCTAGCAGTATAAATAGGAACCTGGTATAAGTGGACGAAGTTGTGACGTCCCATCTGGGGTTGGTGATCGGTTACAAGGTGAGATGGGTGTCGTGCTGGTCAACCTAAGCTATTGGTCAACCTAAGCCTTCGGGTGAGACTGGTACCGTAGTGAGAATGGTACCGTACAGATTAACCCTAAGCCTTCGTTTCCAGATGTCGCCAATTGGCTAAAATACAGACTACACACACATCCACAGCCATTCCAACGATACATAAACACTTAACATGCATTTCACGCAATACATTCCCAGTTAAGGAGGCGCGATAATAATGAGCTTAGTTCGCATTGCCTGGATTCCCTTTGACGAACAAGCAAGTGAATAACACATAACCACACACACACACACACATAACCACACACACACACACACATAACCACACACACACATAACCACACACACACACACATAACCACACACACACACACACACACACACACCTGTACTCTCTTTCTCCCTTCACACACACACACACACACCACGTTTTGGATCACACGTTTTTCCCTGAAGCTATTAACATTATTACATTGAATTATTTTTACATATCCGACGTCCATGTACAATTGTAATATATTAGCCACAGTACAACAAATGAGAGAGAGAGAAAAACAAAACCACACACACACACAAAAGAAATGCACTCCAATAAATTATCTAGACGTCCATTGCACGATCTTGAATGTGTATGCGTGTGTGAGAGAGAGAGAGAGAGAGAGAGAGAGAGAGAGAGAGAGAGAGAGAGAGAGAGAGAGAGAGAGAGAGAGAGAGAGATTATGTAGGTGTATTTGTGTGTGCACGTATGTAAGTGTGTATGTGTGAGAGAGAATATACTGTATGTAGATGTGTGTGTGAGTATGTACATGTGTGTGTGTGTGTGTGTAATCATGATACCTGTGTACACGTAATCGTAACCTCTAACCTCTCATAACTCCAGAAGGACTAGAGTAATCGAGCTAACATTTCTACCAAATAGGAAGAATGGGCTAGGGAATAGGTGTGGAAATTGACAGCTCATTTGCTCTAGCCCTTTTCGAGTTACAGAGGTTAGAGTTTACGATGTCTGCCCAACCTAGAATGAACGGACTATAGGAGAGGGGTAAAGCGCAGCATCGGGACCCCTGACCTCCATAGGGTAATGCAGGGTCTTTTTTCTGGACCCCCTTCTCCCTCATGTTTAGCATAATAGCTTTGAGGTTTTAAGATATTCGTTCCGTTAGGTTGGCGATTTGGAGACCTTTCGCCTCATTTCTTTGTCAATTTTAAGACCTTTAGTGCCATTCAGGTGTCGATTTTTTTCCTGGCGAGCGATAGCCAGCCTGTAATTTCAGAAGGAACCGGCCTTCGGCCGGGACATTTTTCTACCGAAAAAATGTACACATTTATCCTGAAAAGGGGTCTAGGAGGTAAATTTATAAGCTTGATGGAGGTCTAGCGAGGAAACTAAAAAATAATTAAATAAATATATACAGTATATAGACCAAAAACCAAGCACTACCCCCTTAACCTTGAGGTACAGGGTGTATATAGTTGTGGCCACGATAAACACGAAACGGTGAGAAATTACCTAGTGAAATCCAGCGATTTTATGATTATAAATAGAATAAGCTTTTGATATGAGTTTAATTACATTGCATCATACAGGTTTCCTTTAAATATATTTTATATTTATATTTATTATTTACTCAGGTCTATTCCCCATTTTTTTTATTTTTATTTTTTTTAATTGACCCCTTGCGAGTTTTGGTCTATAAGGAAGGGAGCTGTGGACATCAATATTTAGCAGCATTATCAGCTAAAACACGGTCATAATACATTTATAAACACATAAAACCAAATTAAACATACTTTTTATCCATCAGAAACACAGTATTATTGCATTTCTCATCAATATCGATGTTCACGGCTCCAACTTCTTTATAGCCTGAAACTTGCAAGTGGTCAATTGTACAGTTATTCATTCCACCCACTGACATGCAAGGAACGCTGAGACTGGGGTGCACACAGGCCACATCTCCCGACCCTGATATATAAATTAAGGGGGGTCACCGGCTGTTTTGTTATCTTTCTCTCCTTATCTCTCTTTCCCTTTCTTGTATCCATTCGGCCCCATTCAGCCAACTGTTTTAAGACGTTTATCCCCATCCAGGTGTCGATTTCTTCCTGGCGAGCGATAGCGAGCGGCTAAACTTCAAGACCTGAAGATGAAAACAGCGATTCTCGAAACGTCGTCCAAGATGTTGTTATTATTCATTCTGCGTTGGTTCTTGTCTCTATTATATATATACTATATATATATATATATATATATATACTATATATAGTAATATATATATATATATATACAGTATATATATATATATATATATATATATATATATATATATTATATATATATATATAATATATATATATATAATATATATATATATATATATAATATATATATATATATATATATATATATATATTATACCGGTATATATATATATATATATATATATATATAATATATATATATATATATATATATATATATATATACTCTCTCTTACTCCAGGATCACCAATGGGAACTAGACCGGGAAAGGATTGGATTTTTTTTATTTATCTTTTTCCGCCTGCGACAACTCACACGCCATTACGATTTTTTCCAACATTTTCGACTTGTTTCGGTTCTGCCTAAGTTTTTTTTCTTGCCTGTATTTTTTAGAAGTTGGAATAAGTGGGGTAATGGGCACAGGTTGAAACGTGGGCGTGAGTCGAGGATTTGGGCGTTATCGTGTGTTTATATATTGGTTGGGAGGAGATGGTCTTAAGGGGAGACGGGTCGTTTCTCCGGTCCCCTTTCTCCCTCGTGTTAAGCCCCTTTTGTTTTGAGATTAAAAGATGTTCGGCCCATTAGTTTGGCGATTTTAACACCTTTCGCCCCATTTCTTTGTTAATTTTATGACTTTTTCGTGCCATTTATGGCACGAGAAATCCGGCTTTGCCGGAAAAATTTTTCTATCTAAAAATGTACAAATTTAGCTTGGATGGGGGTAAACGTCTTAACACAGTAGGCTGAATGGGGCCGAATGGATACAAGCCAAAGAGAGAGGGAGAGAAAGATAAAACAAAGCGAGGTGGGGTCCCTTAACCTCCTTCCCGTATGACTGATGAACCCTGGTGAGTTTATTGTCTCCGCTGGTTGGACCAATATAAAGTGCAGTGTGAACGAGTGTCTTGGCCGCACCCTCAACCAATAAATCGCTTCGTATGTCGGGGGGGGGGGGACTACACACAGCGTTTATCACTGCGCTATTTCCGCCTCTTTTGTTTCGGGAAAATGTTGTTCATACTGTCAAGTCGGCGTGGCGCTCTCTTCTTTGTAGAATCGTACAATCGCGCTAATAAGTGATGTCTCAGCACCAAGTATAGTTCGATCAATAATTGGTATCAGCAGTATCTAAGCATTAAGTGATCGTTTCCAGTGAGATATACAAATAAGTTCCTATCTTTACACACCCTATTCAACATCTGGCAGACATTAATACAGTACAGAACAAGCCAAACAGAATGACAGCTGGGACACGACTTATTAGCGCGACCGTACATGGAGATTCTATATCTATCAATTGCAGCTATTGTAGAATTCGCTACCTGCAAATGGCACTGATAACCCAAAAATTCTTATGCACGCACTCACTCACTCACTCACCAACACACACACACACACACACACACACACACACCTTGCTAAACGTCATAACATCTGAAAACTAATGGGGCTAAACATGAGGAAGAAGGGGGACCAGAAAAAACGGTCCGTCTCCCCATAATGACTCCTCCGCACCTCTGACCGCACACAAGACAGCAAGTCAGGGAGTATATCGAGTATATCATGTCACGACCCACCTCACTTCCTCTTCTTCACTCAGTCCTCTACGTCACACACACAGGCACACACACACACACACACACACACACACATATATACACACACACACACACATATACCCATACACACACACACCCACACCCATACACATACACACACATATACACACACATATACACAGCCCGTAGCCTAGTAGGTAGAGCTCTCGTCTCACACACGAGGGGTCGGGGGTTCAATCCCCGGCCGGGCGGAGACAAATTGGGCTTGTCTCCTTTCATGTGTTAGCCTCAGTTCACCTAGCTGTAAATAGGTACCTGGAATAAGTGGACGACGTTGTGACGTCCCATCTGGGGTTGGCAAAAATGGTACAAGGCGAGATGGGTATCATATGGTTCACCTAAGCTGATGGCTACCTAAGCCTTCGGGCGAGACGGTACCGTCTATAGTGAGAATGGTACCATACAGATCCACCCTAAGCCTTCGTTTCCGATGTCGCCAATTGGCTAAAATACAGACTACACACACATCCACAGCCATTCCAACAGTACATTAAACACTTAACATGCATTTCACACAATACATTCCCAGTTAAGGAGGCGCGATAATAATGAGCTTAGCTCGCATTGCGTGGATTCCCCTTGACGAACAAGTAACTGAGTAACTGAGTAACACACACACACATACCCATACACACACCCACACCCACACACACACACACATATACACATACACACACCCTGTTGTTTCTTACTCTCCTTCTTAGATTGGGGGGAGTACTGGATTGTCAGGGGAGGTACATAAAGACCCCCTAGGCCTAAATACAGTTAAGCTATAATTCAGAAGGTGTGAGAGCAGAGATGCCGAGAGACAAGGGAGCCCACCTCGTCTTTGTGTTCTCTCTCTCCCTCTTTCTCTGGGTTGGTTTCATTCGGCCCCATTCAGCCTACTGTTTTAAGACGTTTATCCCCATCCAGGTGTCGATTTTTTCCTGGCGAGCTATAGTGAGTCAGCATAGTTTTTCATAATGTTTTTTGACAACAGGCTAAATGTATACATTTTTCGATAGAACAATTTCTCCGGCGAAGCCGGATTTCTCCATATAATGCTGGCTCGCTATCGCTCGCCAGGAATAAATCGACACCTACTGTAGATGGGGATAAACATCTTAAAACAGTAGGCTGAATGGGGCCGAATGGATACAAGCCAGAGAAAGAGAGCAAAAGGAGAGAACAAATCAGGTGACCCCCCTTAATCGGTGTGAATCCTCCATTATAATTATCCGAGTCTGTTGTCGTGATGCGGACGGGTGGCCATCCTAAAAGTTTCATAAAATCCTCTATATGTAGCCGAAATCCTCTATATGTAGCCGAAATCCTCTATATGTAGCCGAAATCCTCTATATGTAGCCGAAATCCTCTATATGTAGCCGAAATCAAATATAAAAATAGACGTCACGGGTACTTGGCTCTAAAGTCTACTAAAGCAATAGTATAATACCCCCCCCCCCCCCCCCACACACACACATACACACACACCCTGTTGCTTGGCAATCATGGGAACAAAATGGCGTGCAAAATAAATAAACAAGTAAATATATACTGTATACAGTATACAGTATATATATATATATATATATATATATATATATATATATATATATATATAGTCACTCTCTCTTACTCCAGGATCTTTAACGGAACTAGACCGGGAAAGGATTGGATTTTTTTTTTTATTTTTTTTTTTCCGCCTGCGACAACTCACACGCCATTACGATTTTTTCCCAAACATTTTCGACTTGTTTCGGTTCTGCCCAATTTTTTTTTTCGTTCTGTATTTTTGGAAGTTGGAGTAAGTGGGGTAATGGGCGCAGGTTGAAACGTGGGCGTGAGTCGAGGATTTGGGTGTGTTTATATATTGGTTGGGAGGAGCAAGGTTAAGAGATGTAAGAGTTGTATCTCTTAACCTTGGGGAGGAGATGGTTTTAAGGGGAGACGGGTCGTTTCTCTGGTCCCCTTTCTCCCTCGTGTTAAGCCCCATTTGTTTTGAGATTAAAAGATGTTCGGCCCATTAGTTTGGCGACTTTAACACCTTTCGCCCCATTTCTTTGTCAATTTTATGACTTTTTCGCATTTAGGTGTCGATTTGTTTTCCTTACGAGCGATAGCGAGCCTGAAATTTTAAGAGGAACCGGCCTTCGGCCGGCACATTTCTTTATCGAAAAATGTACACATTTATCTTGAAGGGGGTCTAGGGTTTTGTTTTTAAGCTTGATGGAGATGTAGTGAGGAAACTAAGAAATAAAGGAATGAATTACCAAACAAACGGCCCGTCTCCCCTTAAGCCGCTGTCACACGAGCGCTTTTTCCGTCAATTTTCCATGAGCAAGTTTTTTCTCGTACAATTTCGGGACTTTTTCGCACTGGTATCGGTAACTAGACTGAAGGTAGATTATGTTAGGCGGCTGAATTCTGATAAAGAGAAATGTGTTAAGCTTCCAGACCACAATTGCCCGTAAATATTGCTCGAAAAATGGCCCGTGTTGACTCCGGCTTTACAGGAGAAGTGATGGGTATAAGCTGGAGGGGGGGGGGGGTTCTTTATTTGATCTTTGTATTACTATGTGTGTGGTGATGACGTTGGTCGTGAGTGTATTGCTTCTATATTTGTATAATCTATTTTTCTTTTCTTTTACCTACATCCTTAGTTTATCCTATTCACACACACACACACACACACACACACACACACACACACACACACCTGTTTTTGTTTGTCTTCTCTCTCTCTCTCTCTCTCTCTCTCTCTCTCTCTCTCTCTCTCTCTCTCTCCTTCTTCATCTTCTTCTTCAAACACCCCCATTTTCTTTCCTCGTTCGTCCCCATGCTATCATAATCGTGGCATTACAAAAAACACAATTTTCCCCAATGACACAGTGACTGAAGAAAACCGCCAATAAATCACAAAACCCGTCTCGAAAACCATTAATTGGGGTTTTAATGTATTTATTTATTATGACTTAAGCTTCCTTCTTAGACATCCATCCAGCTTAAATAAATACCCCCATGACCCCCTTCAAGATTAAAATGTAAAACTTGCAAACTAAACAAACCAAAACTGGGACAAAGACAATATAAAGTCAAATTAATGTGTGCCTTTTCCGGTTCCTCTTAAGGGAGCCCACCTCGTTTTTTCTTCTCACTCTCCCTCTCTCTGGGTTGTATCTTTTCGGCCCCATTCAGCCTACTGTTTTAAGACGTTTACCCCCATCCAGGTGTCAATATTTTCCTGGCGAGCGGTAGCGAGCCAGCATATATATATAAGTATATATATATATTTTTTTGTTTTCTTACAGCAAGCTAAATTTGTAGATTTTTCGATAGAGAAATTTCTCCGGCGGAGCTGGATTTCTCCATACAGTGATGCTATCGCTCGCCAGGAAGAAATCGACACCTGGATGGGGATAAACGTCTTAAAACAGTTGACTGAATGGGGCCGAATGGATACAACCCAAAGAAAGAGAGAAATAGAAAAAGAGAAAAAAGCGGGTGACCCCCCCTTAAATTCGTGGTGCGATGTATAAGGTGTTGATTTTCGGTGTGAGCATCCTGGGTTCGAATCCACGGACTGCCACATGTGTTTGTAAATTTCATTAATCGATTTTAGGAGTATGGTTGGTTGTTGGAAGGAACATAATAATTACAGGCTGCCGATCGCTCACTGTGAAAATTGACACCTGAATGACATGAAAGGTCTTACAATTGCCAAACTAATGGGGGCGAATATCTTACATTCTCAAAACTAATGGAGCTAAAGTTGAGGGAGAAGGAGGTCCAGATCTAGCCCAGCAGCAACAACGCCCCCTCCCCCCCCCCCCCATAAAACCATCGGAAAATTTGACGAAGATGACAATATTGTGGCAAGATTTCTAGGTCACTAAACACGAAAATTAAGACGAAAACGTGAGCGAGATCAAAATAAAAACAATACTAAATTTACAGTCTTGTGAGAGTTGGAATACATGTGCTGTGTGTGTGGGTTTTTTTTTTCCTTATATTTTTATGATTTTTTTTTTTAATTATATAATAAAGGCCTATTTATTTATCTATTAATCAATTGTACTTTGCTTGTTTTGTTTTTCCTTAGCCACATAATTCTACAGTCAAATAAATGTTCTCAGAATTAACAGTGCTTGACCGAAATTTACCACTATTACTATATTTTGCTTAATTAGTATTTGAGGATTTTATCTTACTTCTGCTACTTTCGAGCAATGTATTTTAGTTTGTCCCCTAGGTTGACAAAAACGCCTTCCTCAGATAGAACAATCAAACATTTAAAAAACAAACAGACACACGACTAATCCTGATTACAATCACACATCCAAACAAACAAAAACAAACACAATCAATGGAGGTCTCATATTCTCCATAAACAAAAATAAATAAATAAATACATAAAAAAAAAAAAAAAAAATCAAACAAAAATAGCGGAGGTATTAAAATGAGAAAGAACTGTTTTCCTCTCTCTCTCTCTCTCTCTCTCTCTCTCTCTCTCTCTCTCTCAGATCACCAGTCATGTCTACCTCCTTAATCTATATCGTGACTGCTGATAGCTGCGTAAATAATTCCAGGGAACGTATATATTTTTGTTACACCGTAATTAGAACAGTTATATTGTTTAGCTTTTTATGTACCTAGATGTGTGTGAATGTGTATGTTGTTTATGTGGGTTCATTGTTTTTTGTTGTGTTTTGTGTTGTCCCTATTCTGGCTCTGTCTTGAGTCCTCCCCCCCCAAAAAAAAAAAAAAAAAAGTAAAAAAAAAAAAAAAAAAAGGAAAAATGGGGATTGGGCGGGAGTATATACAGTATATATATATATATATATATATATATATATATATATATATATTTTTTTAGATATAGATAGATAGATATATTTTTGGTACACCGTAATTAGAACTGTTATATTGTTTAGCTTTGTATGTACTAACCAAATTACGAGCCGTTATTCAGTAGCATTCATTAATATTTGCAGCAAACTATATCTTAATCAATTAAGGGGGGAGATACTCGCTTTTTCTGGACCCCCTTCTCCCTCATGTTTAGCATATTAGTTTTGAGATTTTAAGACGTTCGGTCCATTAGTTTAGCGATTTTAACACCTTTAGCTCCGTTTCGTTGTCAATTTTAAGACCCAGCGTTCCATTTAGGTGTCGATGTTTTTCATGGCTAGCGATGACGAGCTTGTAATTATAAGAGGAACCGGCCTTTGGCCGGGAAATTTTTCTACCGATTTTTTTTTTAAATTTATCTCGAGGGGGGTCTAGTTTTTTTGTTCCTAAGTTTGAAGGAAATCTAGCGAGGAAACTAAAAAATAAATGAATAAATTAATTAATAGAAGAAGAACAAAAAACAAAACAAACAGCCACTAGCCCCTTAAAACGAATCAAAAGATTACCTGGGCACATAGCAATTTATGGTACATACGTTTAAGGGGGGTTTTCTGTACCCCCTTCTCCCTCATGTTTAACCCCATTAGTTAGACAATCGGTCTATTAGTTTGGCAATTCTAGGACCTTTCGTGCTATTTAGGTGTAGATTTTCTCCTGGCTAACGATAGCAAGTATGTAATTTACAAGGAACTGGCTTTCGCCCGAGTATTTTTCTACCGAGAAATTCACAAATTTATCTCGAAGGGGATGTAGGGGCATTTAATTTTTAATTAATGGAAGGTGGACTGGATGGGCATTATTTAGTCTGAAGGGAGTCTGGGAAGGCGTTTTTGTTAGCCTAGGGGACAAACTAATATGTCTTCGTGGTGCGATGTATAAGGTGTTGATTTTCGGTGTGAGAATCCTGGGTTCGAATCCACGGACTGCCACATGTGTTTGTAAATTTCATTAATCGATTTTAGGAGTATGGTTGGTTGTTGGAAGGAACATAATAATACATGGATTGAAAATGGCTGAAACAAGCAAAACCCTCAATAGTAATACAACATACTATCATAATAACCCAATAAGACGTCTGACCAGATAGTGTTAAGGGGAGATTGTTATTTATTTGTTTATTATTAGGCTTGTGGATATTTCTTTAACGGTCTTGATAGCGTAATGCATAAGTGCGCGGAATATCGATGTGAGTATCCTAGGTTCGAGTCCTTGGAGTGCCACATGTGTTTGTTGATTTAATTAATTGAATTTAGAGGTGACGTTGGTTGGTGGAAAAACATAACTATTTTATATTTCCCTGCTAATACCTCCATCAAGCTTTAAATTATACCTCCATCAAGCTTTAAATTATACCTCCATCAAGCTTTACATTATACCTCCATCAAGCTTTAAATTATATCTCCATCAAGCTTTAAATTATACCTCCATCAAGCTTTAAATTATACCTCCATCAAGCTTTACATTATACCTCCATCAAGCTTTAAATTATACCTCCATCAAGCTTTAAATTATACCTCCATCAAGCTTTAAATTATACCTCCATCAAGCTTTACATTATACCTCCATCAAGCTTTAAATTATACCTCCATCAAGCTTTAAATTATACCTCATTCAAGCTTTAAATTATACCTCCATCAAGCTTTAAATTATACCTCCATCAAGCTTTAAATTATACCTCCATCAAGCTTTAAATTATACCTCCATCAAGCTTTAAATTATACCTCCATCAAGCTTTAAATTATACCTCCATCAAGCTTTAAATTATACCTCCATCAAGCTTTAAATTATACCTCCATCAAGCTTTAAATTATATCTCCATCAAGCTTTAAATTATACCTCCATGACCGCCATCGAGATACCGAACCGAAGGCTGGTTCCTCTTTAATTGCAGGCTCGCTTTCGCTTGCCAAGATAATATCGACACCTAAATGGCACGAAAGGTCATAAAATTGCTAAGCTCGTATGACAAACGTCTTAAAATCTCCACACTACTGGGGTTAAACATGAGGGAGAAGGGTGTCCAGAAAACCTCCCCTCAAGAGTTCCCAGGTTGACAGTTTAAGATCCGGGCCAGTAGGAGAGAAATTAACCCCCGTCACTGCTGGCTCCTTTGGTGGTGGGAACCCTAGTAGACCCGACCATCCGTCTTCATAACAGTGCAATTTACCGAGGTTCTCAAGCACTAAAAGTAATATCGGCGATGTGTGTGTGTGGAATGTGTGTGTGTGTGTGTGTGTGTGTGTGTGTGTGTCATGTGTCTTGTGTGTGTGTGTGTGTGGTGATGAGCCAGCAGTCACTCGGTCAGGCGGTACGGAGGGCTGGGGATCGGGGGGGGGGGGGTATATATTTTCTCCAACCCAGAAAGTGTATTGGATTTATAAGGCAGATCGGTGTTAGTCAAACTTGCCTAATTTATCCTATATTGATGCTGACGAAGAATACCCCTTAAATATTCTTCTTCTTATTATTATTATTATTATTATTATTATTATTATTATTATTGTTATTATTTATAGTTATTATTATTATTATTGCTATTATTATTATTAAGATTGTTGTTATTATTATTATTGTTGTTGTTATTGTTGTTATTATTATTATTATTATTATTATTATTATTATATTAAATTTTCCTTTCAGCTTGGCAAAGACCTCTTACAGTCAAGGGCAATGAAACTACCTTCTTGAGCAGCATCTAATGTACAGCAGATTAACCCCTTCTGTACCGGTGCCGTCCTTTTAACTTCATGCTGGCTACTATTAGACGATTATATTCAGTTTCAAAGGGGCCTCCAACAAGTAACAGGCTGCCAACTCCCTCACTTAACCATTTTTGACTACCACAGATCCTTCTTAAACAGCACACAATCCTCTAAGTATATATCTAGAATCAAATTAATAAGACGTCGCCGGTACGGAAGAGGTTTATGATCCTTTTCCATGTGTGCTGGTTAAGGGGAGATATCCACTTGAGGGACTTTTTTCTTGACCCCTTTCTCCCTCATGTCTAGTCCCATTGCTTTTGGGATTTTAAGACGTTTGCCCCATTAGTTTGGTGATTTTAAGAATTTCCGCCCCATTCTGTCAATTTTAAGACCTTTCGTGCCATTTAGGTGTCGATTTTATCCTGGCGAGCGATAGCGAGCCTGTAATTTAAGAGTAATCGGCCTTCGGCCGGGACATTTTTCTACCGAAAATGTACAAATTTATCTTGAAAGGGGGTCAAGGGGGTGACATTTTAAGATTGCTGGAGGAGTAGGAAACAAACTAAATACCTCCCCTTAATGGCACGTGGTTTTATTTAGCTTAAGTAAGACCTCAGTTAGCTATAGAAATGTAGCAATTAAACCCTAGTAATTCATCCTAAATTGCAGGCTCGCTTTCGCTCGCCAGGAAAAAAATCGGCACTTAATTGGCACGAAAGGTCTTAAAATTGACGAACAAAATAGGGCGAAAGGTATTAATATCGCCAAACGTCACAAATTAAAAACAAATTATGGGACAAAACATGAGGGAGAAGAGGGTCCAGAAAAAGCAACCTCCCCATAATGGAGGTTATCACACAGTCAGTTTACCAGCAATTTTACGAGCCATTATCGGAGTATGATCTGCGCATCTAAGCTAAAACACATACACTATAGGTAGCGCCAGCGAACTTGACAATCATTTTGATGTTTCTATAATTTGGGAAGATTCCACCAGGAAATAGGTGTAGATATTTGCAGCCAGTTTGTTCAGGTCAGGGATCAAATTACTGTCAAGTTCGTTGGCGCTACCTTTTATATTTTTTAGTTACCGTAGTTAAGGGGAGATTTCCACTTGAGGGATTTTTTCCTTGACTCCTTTCTCCCTCATGTTTAGCCCCATTGCTTTTCTAATTTTAAGACGTTCGCCCCATTATTTTGACGATTTTAAGAACTTTCGACCCATTTCTGTCAATTCTAAGACCTTTCGTGCCATTTAGGTGTCGATTTTATCCTGACGAGCGATAGCGAGCGAGCCTGTAATATAAGAGGAACTGGCTTTCAGCCGGGATAATTTTTCTACCGAAAAATGTACAAATTTATCTTGAAAGAGGGTCAAGGGGGTGAAATTTTAAGATTGCTGGAGGAGTAGAAAACAAACTAAAAACCTCCCCTTAAATACATAGGTTAACTCGCTCTATCTATAGTTTTAAGAAGAGGTAGTTCGTCCTTTTTCTGGACCCACTTGTCCTTCGTGTTTAGCCCCATTAGTTAGAATATTTTAAGACGTTCGCCCCATTAGTTTGACGATTTTAAGAACTTTCGCACCATTTCTTTGCCAAAATTAAGACCGTTCGTGCCATATTTAGATGTAGATTTTTCCTGGCAAGCGATAAAGAGCCTGTCATTTAGTAGTAGGAACCGGTCTTCGGCCAGAAACATTTTCTATCGAAAAATATACAAATTGATCTCGAAAGGGGGTCTTGGGTGTGTGTGTGTGTGTGTGTGTGTGTGTGTGTGTGTGTGTGTGTGTGTGTGTGTGTGTGTGTGTGTGTGTGTGTGTGTGTGTGTGTGTGTGTGTGTGTGTGCCCCTTTTTTTAAGCTTGATAGAGGTCTAGGGAGCAAACTTAAAATCTACTTACAATAAATAAAAATGAAAAATAAAATACATCTCCCTTACGTTAGCGACCCGGATGTCTTGGTAACGGTCGTACGTCATAAAAGTAAATTCAGCGAATATGTGATGGAAAATGTTACCCAGAATCGATTAAACACTAGGGAAAAGTACCCTAGTGACTCCGTAACCCAGTTGGAAAAAATAAACTTGTGCTGGGAGGGGGGGCTGGGGGGGGGGGGGGGAGGCTGGAAAGAAAACGGGTTGCCAAGGGAGGGAACCTGGAAAAGAAAACGAGGTGCGGAGGGGGCGCGGGGGGGAACCTGGAAAAGAAAACGGGATGCGGGGGGTGTGGAGCAGCGGCGGACCGACCATAAGAACCACTCCTGTAGGCGAAACTGATCAGTCCACACCGAGAGTCCTTAGTAGCCCCACACACTCTCTAGGAACCTCTCTCACCGTCTAAACAGAAATCTTACCACACAGAGCTTCAAGAATCCTCGAGTGTTTTGTGTTCTTCGCCCCGTTAATCCTACACTCACATATTTCAAGGTAAGCGTGTCTTCTTCGTTTGTTCCTGTATGTGATAGAAACTCGTGTAGGTGTCTGGTTTCTTCATTAATTCAAGGTGATTGTTAAATAGCAGCTCGTAAAGGTGTGTTGTGACTTCATTACTTCTTCGTGATTGTTAAATATGTACTGATTACTTTTTTTTTGGGTGAATGTTAAGCCGGTATCACACTAGAGCTTTTATAGTCAACATTCGATGATCAACATTCGTCTGGCAACATTTCTGGAATATTTTGCACTGGTATCGGAAAGTAGACTGATGGTGGATGGATTTAGGTATTCGGAGTATTTGAAATGTTGACCTCATAAGCTGCCAGACCAGTGTTGAGGATTAAATGTTGAGGGAAAAAGCGCTCGTGTGATACCGGCTGTAAAATAGAAGGTCGTAAAGGTGGACTAACTGTTCACTAATTCTTGGTGATTGTTAAATATGTATTGCCCTCTTGTTGCCAGTTTTTTTAAGGGGAGATTTCCACTTGAGGGACTCTTTTCTTGACCCCTTTCTCCCTCATGTCTAGCCCCATTGATTTTGAGATTTTAAGACGTTTGCCCCATTAGTTTGGTGATTTTTAAGATATTTCCGCCCCATTCTGTCAATTTTAAGACCTTTCGTGCCATTTAGGTGTCGATTTTATCCTGGCGAGCGATAGCGAGCCTGTAATTTAAGAGTAATCGGCCTTCGGCCGGGACATTTTTCTACCGAAAAATGTACAAATTTATCTTGAAAGGGGGTCAAGGAGGTGAAATTTTAAGATTGCTGGAGGAGTAGGTAACAAACTAGAAACCTCCCCTTCCCTCGTATGCTAAAGTGAACCAATAATGTATTGCGTGCAACTTGTAACGAAGCACCAAGTAATCAATCGACGCTTTCGAGCACCTTACATGGCAACTGATTCCGAGGGGGATAAACATACATAAATGACTCTGATATAAAAGTAAGTCAAATCAATCCTCCATAGTCGTGCACCAGGCGTATAGAAACTTATATTAACTCCTTAACCCTTTAAAGATTATGACGCATTTGGACAGCTTATTCTGGCTATCATTAGACGACGTACACAGCTTAGGGAGGATCTGTGGGAATTATAGGGGTAAAGACTATCGCACTTAAGGGGAGGTTTTTAGTTGATTCCCTAGACTTAAATCAAGCTTAAAATTACTCTCCCTAGACCCCCTTTCAAGATAAATGTGTACATTTTTCGGTAGAAAAATGTCCCGGCCGAAGGCCGGTTCCCCTTAAATTACAGGCTCGCTATCGCTCGCCAGGAATAAATCGACACCTAAATGGCACGAATGGTCTTAAAATTGACAGAAATGGGGCAAGGGGTCTTAAAATTGCCAAACTAATGGGGCGAACGTCTTAAAATCTCAAAAGCAATGGGGCTAAACCTGAGGGAGAGGGGGGTCCAGAAAAAAACCCTCCCGGTGGAAATCTCCCCTTAACCCTCCCGACTTCCACATACATACCCTTCCCGATCTGAATAACCATCGTTGAATAATAACCCGGGGGTGGGGGTGGGGGGGGGGGTTATAGCTAGGCTGACTATGCCCCTACACACACTTGTATAAACTATAGACATGTAGTGCCGTGTCAAAGGGAATTCCATCGCTCTACCTTATGGGGGGGGGGGGGTGGCTTGCTTTTTTGTTATTTCTGTCCTTTTTTCTCTTTCTCTGGCTTGTATCCATTCGGCCCCATGCAGCCAACTATTTTAAGACGTTTATCCCCATCTAGGTGTCGATTTCTTCCTGGCGAGCGATAGCAAGCCAGCATTATATGAAGAAATCCGGCTTCGCCGGAGACATTTTTCTATTGAAAAATGTACAAATTTAGCCTGCTGTCTAACACAAATAAAAAATATGCTGGCTCGCTACCGCTCACCAGTAAGAAATTGACACCTGGATGGGGATAAACGTCTTAAAACAGTAGGCTGAATGGGGCCGGATGGATACAAGCCAGAGAAAGATAGAAAAGGACAGAACCAAAACAGGTTAACCCCCCCTTAACAATACAATACAACCCTCTGAAAGATTGATTTATACGTCTATTATGTTGGTCCATTGTCAGCATTAAGATTTGAAGTTATTGTTGGATTAAGGGGATGATTTCCACTAGAGGGCTATTTTGTTGGGACCCATTTCTCCCTCATGCTTAGCCCCATTGCTTTTTGAGATTTTTAGATGTTTGCCCCATTAGTTTGGCGATTTTAAGAACTTTCGCCCCATTTCTGTCAATTTTAAAGATTTAGGTGTTGATTTTTCCCTGGCGAGCGATAGCGAGCCTGTAATTTAAGAGGAACTGGCCTTCGGCCAGGAAATTTTTCTACCGAAAAATGTACACATTTATCTTCAAAGGGGGTCTAGGGGGGGTTATTTTAAGCTTGATGGAGGTATAGAGAACAGACTAAAAACCTCCCCTTAATAGGTTCGTCAACAGGTAACATAATTCACGACTAAATGGCATTATCATACAAATATCAGGGGCGATCATAACGTCAGTAAAAACAAAAAACACATTTATTCATATATATATACTGGTACCGGTATATATATATATATATATATATATAATTAAAAGAAACCCCAGGACACGTTCATCTTGTCTATATGTATTGCAACGTTTCGGACACACACACACACACACACTGTATGTATATAGATAGATAGATAGATAGATACTTCCTCAGGCACTGTCCATTGTGCGTCCAGTCCAATCTATAAGGGAAAGTTACTGGCATTACCGCGGAGAAAGGCGGAGAAAGTTCAAACACACAGGAAGAAAACATTGAATTGGTCACAAAATAGTAAGGGGAGGTTTTTAGTTTGCTCCCTAAAACTTCCATCAAGCTTAAAATTACACCTCCTAGACCCCCTTTCAAGATAAATGTGTACATTTTTCGGTAGAAAAATTTCCCGGCCGAAGGCCGGTGCCTCTTATATTACAGGCTCGCTATCGCTCGCCAGGATAAAATCGACACCTAAATGGCACGAAAGGTCTTAAAATTTACATAAATGGGGCGAAAGTTCTTAAAATCGTCAAACTAATGGGGGTTCGCGAACGTCTTAAAATCTCACATGCAATGGGGCTAAACATGAAGGAGAAAGGGGCCCAGAAAAAAATCCCTCAAGTGGAAATCTCCCCTTAATGTCATATATTTGGTTGGGATCAAGATTTCGGACATTAACCCCTTTTGTACCGGCGACGTCTTTTCTATTTTACTCTGGTTACTATCAGAGGGTTCCATGTCATCTTAACCAGTAGACCATTTCAACCAGTAGCTCTCAACCAGTGCCAAATTAACCCAGATCAATCAAAGCAGTGCCAAAATATAGTACTAACCTAACCTAACCGTATTGGTTGATTTGGTACTGGTTGAGAGCTACTGGTTGAAATGGTCTACTGGTTGAGTTGACCGGTCACCCTATCAGAGTACTTCATGCAGTCTAAAAAGGGACCCCAGCAATTAACAGGCTTCGAACTATCTCACTTAACAGGCTTCGAACTATCTCACTTAACAGGCTTCGAACTATCTCACTTAACCCTGCAGAAGCCTACTACCACAGATCCTTCTTAAACTGCACTAAATCGCCTAAATATAACTAGAATAAAACTAAATTAAAAACGTCGCCGGTACAGAAGGGGTTAAACCTTCCAATTCGAATTTATAATAATAATAATATTCTCTCCATCTTAAGGGGAGGTATTTAGTTTGTTCCCTAGACCTCCATCAAGCTTAAAATTACACCCCCTTGAGTCCCTTTCAAGATAAATTTGTACATTTTTCGGTAGAAAAATGTCCTCTTAAATTACAGGCTCGCTATCGCTCGCCAGGATAAAATCGACACCTGAATTGCACAAAAGGTCTTAATATGGGGTGAAAGTTCCTAAAATCGCTAAACTAATGGGGCAAACGTTTTAGAATATCAAAAGCAATGGGGCTAAACATGAGGGAGAAAGGGGTCCAGAAAAAAATCCTCCAGGTGGAAATCTCCCTTAATCCTGGCAAGAAATGGTTACGTCCATATTTTGATTAACAATATGTGAATTGATGATTAAGGGGGGTGACCTGTTTGGGTTCTGTCCTTTGCTATCTGTCTCTGACTTGTGTCCATTTGGCCCCATTTAGCCTTCTGTTTTAAGACGTTTATCCCCATTCAGGTGTCAATTTTTTACTGGTGAGCGGTAGCGAGCCAGCATATTTTTAATTTTTGTTAGACAGCAGGCTAAATTTGTACACTTTTCGATAGAAAAATGTCTCCGGCGAAGCCGGATTTCTTCATATAATGCTGGCTCGCTATCGCTCGCCAGGAAGAAATCGACACCTATATGGGGATAAACGTGTTTAGTTGGCTGAATGGGGCGATAGCGAGCCTGTAATTTAAGAGGAACCGGCTTTCAGCCGGGACATTTTTCTACCGAAAAATTTACAAATTTATCTTGAAAGGGGCTCAAGGGGGTGTAATCTTAAGCTTGAAGGATATCTAGGGACCAAACTAAAAACCTCCCCTTAAGTGTCAGGAAATGAATCTACTTATAAGGGACGAAATTCCTCACCCGGAAAAGATGATGAGTATTGCCAAGGCGAGGGATGAGTCAAGAACCTCTCGGAAAGGAATGTAGGTTAACTTAAGGGCGGAGTCACACGAGAACTCTTCCGGCAATTTTTTTTTATTTTTTTATTTTTTTATTTATTTTTTTATTTTTTTTTATTTTTACATTTCGAGGATGTGTTCCATTGTTATTGAGAAGTATAATGGGAGATTATTATAGATGGTAGAATTATTATGAATACTTGAATAGCCCAAGTGAAGGATGAGATACGTGAACTCTGGTCTTGAAACTTCAGAATTGACCACTTGCGAGCTTTTGGGCTATGGGAAAGTTGGAGTTATAAGTAAATAAGTGAATAAAGATTCAGCAGAATTACATTGTATATATATATATATATATATATATATATATATATACCGTATATACTGTATATATATATCATTCAACAAAAAATTTATCAATCAAATTTTCTGCTAATTATTGATATTTACAGCTCCAACTTCCTTATAGCTTGAGACTAGCAGGTGGTCAATTCAGGTAACACTTCAGCCAACTATATTAATATACCTGCAGCCTAATTGTGTTGAAAATGAAGTTGGAAGAGTTGACAGCCTGAATATAAACCCCATTTGAGCAGACACACTATATTGACAACGATACGCAGATGTCAATAAAGTGCTATCATTAGACGACTTTAAACAGTTTAGGAAGGATCTGTGGGCATTATAAGGGTAAAGGCTGTCTCAATTAACCCTCTGACATCCACATACCCTTCCTAACCTGAATAAAATACACTAATTATAGCCGGAAAACATAAATAAATAAATGCGTATTGAAAGGGTTACGGGGGTGACCTGTTTTTGTTCTGTCCTTTCTATCTTTCTCTGGCTTGCATCCATTTGGACTCATTCAGCCTACTGTTTTAAGACGTTTATCCCCATCCAGGTGTCAATTTTTTTACTGGTGAGCGGTAGCGAGCCAGCATATTTTTTAGTTTTGTTTGACAGCAGGCTAAATTTGTTAATTTTTCGATAGAAAAATGTCTCCGGCGAAGCCGGATTTCTTCATATAATGCTGGCTCGCTATCGCTCGCCAGGAAGAAATCGACACCTAGATGGGAATAAACGTCTTAAAATAGTTGGCTGAATGGGGCCGAATGGATACAAGCCAGAGAAAGAGAGAAAAGGACAGAAATAACAAAAAGCAGGTCACCCCCCTTAATCCTCTGCCTGAGCGAGTATAACGGTGTCTCACTCAACCTCTTCATACAGTATTCACCTTCTTCGCCACACGTGTTCTTTTGTAAGCTTAATCCTTTGAGTACCGGTATACCATGATGCAGCCTTTCCTTTTAAGCTGACTATTAGAGGAGGATTTTATTAAGCTTCTTAAGAAAGGCTTGCGGGAACCAAAAGATAAAGACAGTCTCAATTAAGATCTCTGTCTCTCTCTTTCACTCTATATATATATATATATATATATATATATATATATATATAGAGAGAGAGAGAGAGATAGGATAATACAATAGTGCCAGGGGGTGCCAGTAACACACACACACACACACACACACACACACACACACACACACACACACACACCTTCAGGACGCCACCACCGCTAACCACTCGGAGTAACGGGACTATGTGAGGGAGGGGGAGGGGGAGGGGGGGGGGGGGGGGTTACTGGGCCAGCTCTCGGCCTTCGCTGCCTCCTCGTAATCTTGGTGAGTCTTTGTATTCTAATTTTAGGGATTCTCTCTCTCTCTCTCTCGTATTTATTTATATATATATCTAACTTCTCTATATCTCACTATATATATGTCCATATAAATTATATATATCTATCTTTATCTATCTATTATATTAAATAACAGACAGACAGCTTGTAAATATTGACACTGATATAACAGAAGATGGAAACAAGAGGATAGCTCATACTGTATACAGATAAATATACCTCTCTCAAGACGGGAATATTATTATTATGACTGTGAACCTTTGAATATCCGAGGATGCCTTTCTTCTTCTTTTGGCTGTCAGTAGACCATTTATGCAGCATAGAAAGGACCTCTAGGGATGGAATGGGTCACAAAGTATGTAGATATTAGCTATGTAAATGTCTTTCATAAACACAGACCCTTCCTAACCCCAAGTGAATTTTAATCATGCTAGCTAGAATAATGTGGAGAAATGTGTCTTACTATTGAAAGGGTTACCGAGAGAGAGAGAGAGAGAGAGAGAGAGAGAGAGAGAGAGAGAGAGAGAGAGAGAGAGAGGTGGGGTGGTTGGCTCCTCCAGTGACCTCAATAGGAACTAAGGAAGTGATCCGTGCCTGGAGGGGAGGGGAGGGGAGGGAACAGGAGGAAGGGTTGGGAAGCCTTTGTCCCCCACCTGTACCTGTAACCCCCCCCCCCTGTACCTGTACCCCCACCCCCTGTACCTGTACCCTCACATGTACCTTCACCCCTTGTTAATGTGCACTTGAATACATTAAGCCGGCATCACACGAGAGCTTTTATAATCAACATTCGATGATCAACACTTTTCTGGCATCATTTCTGAAATATTTTGCACTGGTGTTAGAAACTAGGCCAATAATAGATGAATTTAGGTAACCGAAATATAATAAAGGGTAATCTGATAAACGAGGGAAAAGGCGCTCGGGTTTAGTGATGTTCTAGTATCAAGTGTCTTGTAAACGTTTCACTGTGATGACGTCTTTCTGTAGTTGTGTTGTAGCTATCAATTGACGACTATAGCTTAGTGCAAGACCAATACTATTAGTATCATTGGTCTTGGCTATACGAATTTCTAATCCTGAATAAAGTAGTCCTAAACATCCACTTACCAACAGTACTCATCCAACATTGGGATATCTCTGCCTGGATGTGTGAGCTATTAAGTGGCAATCCAAAACTATACTCATCACACTTAGGAATCTCTGTACCTGTAAATTTGAGCTGTAACAAGTGCCAATACAAAACTATACTCATCAAACAGGAATTTCTCAGCATAAACGTATGAGCTGTAACAAGTGCCAATCCAAAACAGTCCTCATCAAACGTAGGAATCTGTGTGCCTGAATGTGTGAGTGTAAGTGCCAATTCTTTCTGGCAGTACTCATCAAATATAGGAATATGTGTGCCTGGATGTCAGAGCTATAATAAGTGCCAAGCCAAAACTATATTCATCAAACGTAGGAATCTGTGTGCTTGGATGTGAGAGCTATAATTAGTGCCAATCTCCAGCAGCAAGAGCAACAACAGTGATCACCAGCACCTGCACAATGGCTGAGAACTAGAGCACCTCACACGGTCTGATGGTCGCCTTTATAGAGAGCACGGTATCGGCTTCTCTTCACGGAAAATAATTACCAGTATGACAGTACAGCTTCACATTCACGGGTAATTACCGTTAACTGTGTTAGTGGTGTAATGGTTTAGGTGCTTATGTACTGGGTGAGGTGTCTCGAGTTCGAATCCCGGGAGGACCATATGCTTTGATTAGTTTATTCAAGTACATTGGGGTTTGTAATTGATGATTAATGTTAAGAACAGGGTGTTACTTATTACGACAGTACATCTTCACATTAAAGTATAATATCACGCTTTGTTTCATCTTCGGCCTATAATTTTCCGCCTGAAATCCAATATAATATATTAGACAGAGATAGCAATACAATGAATTAACAATACAAATAATAATAAATTCGTTCCGTTGGATATCATATTATAAAGAAGTATATACAGTACGTATTCTCTAGTTGGAGGCAAAGTAACACCAACCAATCGAAGCAGGTTTAATACAAGTTGGAATAGTGAGAAGAGAATAACGGCTCTGGTCTCTTAAAGTATTCATAAACGGAGCAATTATAAGAATGTGTGTCAGTGTGCTGGTGGTGGTGATGGTGGAGGCAGTGGTGGTGATGACCGAGGTAATGGTGGCGATAGTGGTGTTATGTGGTTATGGTGGTGGTGGTGATGATGAGGATGGAAGTGATAATAATGATGATGATGATGATAATGGAGGTAGTAGAGGCATTGATGATGATGATGGAGGTATTAGTGGCATTGAAGGCGAGTTATTATACCTTCTAAGGGTCAAGTTAGTGGCTAAGGCGATTGTGGCAGGCATACAAGTAGCAACAGATGTAGTTACAGTATAGTGGGTGGTAGTAGTAGAGCTATGGTAATATTAGAGGGTTATTATGTTCACCAGAGAAGTATTGATGGTGGTGGAGGGAGGAATTATGAGGCGATATTGGTGGTGATGATGGTGGTGGTGGGGTCTGTGGTGGTGTTAGAGGTATATATGTTCACCATATAAGTATTGATGGTGGTGGAGGAAGGAATAATGGGGCGATAGTGGTGGCAAAATGAGCGATAGGTATTTCCGTTGTGGTGATATTGGTGGTGGTGATGAAGTCTAGGTGATGATTATAGTGGTGAAGGTATTAGCTATGTGTTTGTTTATGTTGTGGTGGTGAGGGTATAAAGTCGGGGTGTTGAGAATAGTGGTGTTGGTATTTGGTGTATCATGTTTTATTGTTATTATTGTGGGTGTGCTGGTGGTGTACATTGATGATGCTATTAGTTCCGCAGCTGGTTACTCTTGTGAACTGTGTGTGTGTGTGTGTGTGTTGTTGTTGGTGGTGGTGGTGGTGAGGGAGGAGGGGCGGGATCTAGGTACCGTAAGAGGAAGTATTTTTTTATTTTGTGAACCCCCTTCTCCTTCATGTTTAGCCCCATTAGTTCTCAAATGTTAAGACTTTCGCCCATTTCTTTGTCAATATTAAGACCTTTCGTGCCATTCAGGTGTCGATTATTTCCTGGCGAGCAATAGCGAGCCTGTAAATTAGGAGGAACTGGCTTCTACCGAAAAATGTAAAAATGTATCTGGAAGGGGGGAATTGGGGATGTTATTTATTAAGATTGATTGAAGTCTAGGGAGCAAACTAAAACAAATATATATACCGGTGAAAAAAAAAAAAAAAAAAAAAAAAAAAACACACACACACACACACACACCATAACGGGCCAACCACAGCCGTAGCCTTAGTAATGAACTTCAACATCGACACCGTTCTATTTCTATCCACATACATTACTTCTTCATCTTGTCATTCTTGTTCGTCTTGTCTTGGTTTCCTTTCTTTGTTTTGTCATTCTTCTTCATCTTGTCATTCTTCTTCGTCTTGTCATTCTTCGTCTTGTCTTGGTTTCCTTTCTTTTATTTTGTCATTTATTTTCGTCTTGTAATTCTTCTTCGACTTGACATTCGTGTTTGTATTGTCATTCTTCCTAGACAGACAGACAAATAGATAGATAGATGATAGATAGACATACAGACAGACATAAATACATAGATAGATAGATAGACAGACATACAGATAGATAGACAGACAGACATACATATATATAGATACACACATGAAGGAGTGGAGGAGGAGGGGGAGGTCTGAAGGAATGTAGGTGAAGAGCACACGAGGTAGCGGAACTTGTGGTGGTGGTGGGGGGGGGGGGGGGCGCTGAGTGAGAGAGAGCTACAAGGAATAGTTAGTATCTCGAAGACCTTGCGCTTCATTCCAGGCAGATATGCTACACAGACAGAGCGAGATGAAATTAGAAACGAGGGCATTTATCATTCAGCCTATACTACTTGTTAAGAAATACAGCTTTTCTAAAACAAATGAAAGGAAGGAGGAAGTAAAGGTTTCAGTGACAAATACGAAAGTAATATATACTTAAAGTAACTATTTGAAAATAATAACAAATACATACATAACATACATAACATACATAATAATAACAAATACATACATAACATACATAACATACATAATAATAACAAATACATACATAACATACATAACATTTTAAGACTGAGTGTTCCACACATACGTGCAGCTTCAGTCTCTTGTCCTAATGGCGGCGTTCCAGGCAACCCTGTTAAGGGCTGCTTCACTTGTCAAGTTCTTGGATTTGAGATCGGCACGTACAGTCCGATACAGGTCTTCCTCGTGTCCACCCCTTGGTGCAGCTCCTTCCACAATCACAGACCATGCTTTTTTTCACCCAATTTTGTTCATCCCTTCTCTCCACATGTCCATACCATCCCAAGTCTGACTTGTACGCATCACGCTCGCTAATTACTCTTTATACCTAAACGTCGTCCTCAGCTCACATTTGTTATTCTATCCTGTCGCCTGGCCCCACACATCCAACTCACCATTCTCATCTCATTACGTTCCATTCTGTTGACATCCTCTACTTTAACGGCCCATGTGTCTGACGTCATTGCACTTCTAACACATGAGGCATACGTCATTGCACTTCTAACACATGAGGCATACACCTTTCCCTTCAAGGGGAGAGGCAGAAGGAAAGATACAGTCAAAATTAACAGTTGCTGACATTCTTGTTTATAAAGTGTGTAAGTTATAATCATCGTATTGGGGAGATTATAGGCAATATATACAGTATTAAATATATCTTGATTATAGGCACCAATTCCAGTACCCGGGAGAAGCCACATAGGCATATGATAAGGAGTTGCTGGAACTCTTGTTTCATTTGCCTGGCTTTCCCCACTGCTTCTATGTGTGCCTCACCTACAAACATATTAATCAGACTAACTCTCTCAAATTCCTCTTCCTCCTACTAATTTAACTAAATTTAACCAGAACACCACACTTTTTTCCAACACTCCTAAATTACCTCTGACGTACCTTGACATTGGCTCTCTATGACTCTTTCAACCTTGGAGGGGACACTTGTTACAGGTAGCTTTGCCCTTTTCTCTCCTTCATGCACATAGGAAACAAAACCGTGGCTGGCCAATCCTCGCGTGTTTCTAATAGCCAGGAACCTAATAAGAAGATTCGCTTCAGTTTGAGATGAACCAACGACAGCATTAAGGGGAGGTTTTTAGTATGTTCCCAAGACTTCCATCAAACTTAAAATTACACCCCCTTACAAGATCAATTTGTAAATTTTTCGGTAGAAAAATGTCCCAGTCGAAGACTGGTTCGTCTTAAATTACAGGCTTGCTATCGCTCGCCAGGAAAACAATCGACACCGCAGGAATGGCCAACAAAGCAAGGTCTTAGAATTGCCAGAAGAAAATGGGGCGCGGCGAAAGTTCTTATAGATTGGCCAAGCTAATGGGGCGAACGTCCTTACAATATCACAAAGCAATAGGGCTGTTTGCCAACATGAGGGCGGCAGAAAGAGGGGTCCTAGGCACCCAAAAATCCCTCAAGTGGAAATCTCCCCTTAACCCTTCTTTACCGGCGACATCTTAATTTTATTGTGCTATATTTAGACGATTTTGTGTATTTTAAGACGGATCTTTGGTAGAAAAAAATGGTTAAGGGAGATACTTCGATGCCTGTTAATTGCTGGAGGCCCAATTTAAACTAAATAAAATCGTCTAATAGTAGCCAAAGTAAAGTTAAAAGGACGGCCCCGGTACTGAACGGGTTAATGACCGTGTTTGTACAGTTTGAGATAAAATACCGATAGCATTAAAGGGTAGTGACCTGCTTTTGTTTCTCTCCTTTTCTCTCTCTCTCTCTCTCTCTCTGGCTTGTATCCATTCGGTCCCATTCAGCCAACTGTTTTAAGACGTTTATCCCCATCCAGGTGTCTATTTCTTCCTGGCAAGCGATAACGAGCCAGCACTGTATGGGAGGGGGGGAAAAAAAAAATCCGGCCTTCAGACATTATTCTA
>CM064527.1:45668232-45672007 GCA_032716605.1 Paralithodes platypus | reverse complement strand
GATGAAATATGGCTATAAAATGTGTACCGTCTCACTATCTCACATATTCTCTCTCTCTCTCTCTCTCTCTAAGAGCAGCTTACAGTTTTCACATTAAACATAATATACTCAAAACTATTTACAGATCTCTCTCTTTCCCTCCCCCCTCTCTCTATATCTCTCTCTCTCTCTCCGCCCTCCTCCCCCTCTCTCTCTCTCTCTCTCTCTCTCTCTCACTCACTTATCCTCACACTCATTCACTCACACACTCTCTCTCTATCTATCTCACTTATTCTCACACTTACAATCACTCTCTATCTCTCTCTCTAATAAATTGACCCCACGAGCTGCCAGACCAGTGTTGGCGATAAATGTAGAGGGGAAAGACTCGTGTAATACCACCCATACATCCACATTCACCAACTTTTGCATGCCCGTCACTTAAGGGCAGACCTTCCCTTATAAGGGTTTCTTTCTGAACCCCCATATCCCTCATGTTTAGCCACATTCATTTTGAGATTTTAAGACGTTCGCCTCATCAATTTGTCGATTTTAAGACCCTTTACGACCTTTCGTGCCATTAACTCTTTCACGCTTTTATGACGCAGAGGTTGCCAGATTAGCAATAAGAAATAGAGTTCTCTCACTCTTATAATTACCTCTCCAAAATTAGTTTTCTGCCCACAGCTAAGTCAAAGACAACTGCAGAGGTTGAAGTAACTAAACTAAAGGTTTCTAAATACCCCTGATGGTAATAAAGGCTTTAAAGTATCCCCAATAGGCTCAAAATCACGTCATAAGCGTGAAAGGGTTAAGAGGTCGATTTTTTCCTGGCGAGCGATAGCGTGCCTGTAATTTAGGAAGAACTGGCCTTCGGCCGGGACATTTTATAACCAACAAATGTACACATTTCTATCGAAGGGGTTCTTGAAGGTACCGGTATTATTTTAAGCAAGATATAGAGAGTAGAATCTTGGTTTAAGCTTAATGGAGGTCTAGGGAGGAAACTAAAAACCTCCCCTCCACTCCCTCTATCCCTCCTTCGTACATCCTTCTCACCCCCCTCCCTCCCTCCCTTTTTTTTTTTTTTTTTTTTTTTTTTTTTTTTTTTTTTTCAAATATCCCTCCCCCTCCCACCTCTACATCTCCCTCCTTTGACCTGACCTAAGCACCTAAGTCAACATACTGTAGGTCACCCTGGCACGGCACTTAACACATGACCTCATTTAGAGTCCCGTGGGGGTGAAGGGGAAGGGGGAGAGAGGGGGAGGGGGGGGGGGGGAGGACGGGCCCTAAAGGAAAAAATAGCCCAGTCGGTACACACTATTCAATTCATTGATTATATGGAGATTGGAGACATGGAGAGGCATATATCGCAAAAAGGACTAACTGTTATGCATATTTGAACTAGATGAATATGCTCGTTCATTCGATTTTATAGCGAGGCAGATACCACAAAAAAAAAATATATATATATACATAGGCCTATTTGAATTAGGTGAATATGAACATAAGAACATAAGAAAATGGGAGTCTGCAGAAAGCCGATTGGCCCACACAAGGCAGATCCCTATATGTTCGTACATACATATGAGAGACTGCATAGTGCACTACACTCATTACAGTGTGTGCAAAATACTATCTACTCTCTTCTTGAACTGCTCTACTAAAGAACTGTTTACAACTTCTGTGGGAAGTTGGTTCCAGGTAGAGCAGATCTTATTTGTGGAAAACTTCCCACATATAGTAGTGCTGAAGCTTTTCAATTATAATTTCCAGCCATGGTTGCGTGTTGTATTCATAATTAGGGTAAACATTTTGCAATAATCCACATTGTTAAACCCATTAAGCATTTTATAAACTTCAATGAGCTTCCCTCGAAGTCTACTTGTTTCCAATGGAAGAAGATCAAAAGCTCTCAACTGGTCTTCATAACTCAGTCCTCTAATCCATGGAATAAGCTTGAGAGAGAGAGAGAGAGAGAGAGAGTGTGCAATGGAGTACAAAGGAAATCAAGCAACAACAGATCTAGTGACCCTTCTAGGCTGCTTGTCCTCCAAAACACTGAGGATCAAGTGTCCAAACAATGGTTTAGAGTGGGTAAGAGAACATTGGAAAGGGAACTAATGTTCCCTGGAACTAATGTCCGTTGCAGGAATAGTAATTTAGTAGGGGACAGATGGGTTTAGTAAACTGAGGGGAGGATAAAATACAGTTATTCATTTACAAACGTCAGTCAGTCGCGGGTTTGAATGAGAGATATTTGTCTAAAGCGGAGTTTAAATTAATCAACGGTGCTGCAGTCTATGACGTCTCGGGGAATCCCATTCCACAAGTTGACACCTCAGAATTGAAGAAGCAATTCTTCATTCTCTTGTGAGTTAAAAGATTTACCCATACTTTTGCAACCGTTTTCCCCGCGTTGTAATTAGATTGGTCGATAGTGAATTACTTACGACGTTTCCTAATTGTCGATGCTTTTGGATGATTTTTGAAACACTTGAATTAATGTCACCTCTTAATCTGCACTGGGGGTTAGATGAAATAGATTTAATTTCCTCTAAGACGCCTTCGTATGGTTTGTTCTTTAGGCTAGGTCTCATTGGGTAACTCTACTTTGACACTCGTTCTAGCTTGTTTATCATCTTTTTGGTAATTAAGGCACTCCACGGATTGCCACGCAGTATGCCAGAAGAGGGTCGGACTAAGGAATTGTAAATCGGGTTAGGAATAACTTCTTTGGATTTATGCTCACATGACCTGTCCGTATAAAAGTCCACAGTTATTTTATCGCTTTTTAGCGCTCTCGAAATTGGCTTAACAACTTCTGAACATTGTTGACCTTCGGTTTTAGGTTACTCGATAATGTCTTGTTTACTCCCAGATCGGTTTTTCTCTGTTTTACATTCTTAAACGGAATGCCATTCATCGAATAGTTTTGCTTGTTCTCATTCTAGGTATTCCGATTTTAGTACGTACTCCTTACATACGTTATTCCGCACTTTGAAACTCATGTTTGTGCGCCAAATTTTTGGCCCAACATGACAACTTGTTATCTATATTGAGCTGGTGTCGCATATCGTCCAACTTTCGTGTCTCTTTTGAGAGTAGCACTATTTGCAATTTTTGGTTATCCGTCCCATCACATGTTTGGAGATTTTACACCGGTTGGAACCCTCATGCTATTTCGGCTTTCCCCTGTACATGTAAATATTGAGAATTGGTCCTAGTACCGATCCCTGGGGTAACCCCCCGCTAGCGAGAACGAGAGAGAGATAGAGCAGAGAGAGAGAGAGAGAGAGAGAGAGAGGTAGAGAGGAGAGATGAGAGAGAGGGAATAGGAGAGACGATCGAAGTAGAGTCAGAGTACAGTTAAGAGAGAGAGCGAGAGTGAGAGAGAGATGTAAGAACTACGAACTGAGACAGTTAGAGTGCAGAGAGCATCACGCTAAGTGATAGTGCAGTTTTCTGATAAAAGACACCAAGGAAGGAGTGAGGGTGTGACCCTGTTAACCTATCCTAGCGTGTGACCATGGCCCATCCCTCTCTCTACACTGTGAAAGCCACCTGCCACACTACAGAGATGTTCACTATACCTCATTATTTACTACACCAACCCTCAATCTTATCTTAACTTCCATCAAAACAAATACATTAACCCCTTTATGACCCCGTCACACCCACACAATTTGTTTATCCCGACTGGCCCCGATTTTAAATTCTTCCAATATATTTTTGGCAAAATCGGGGGCCTATTAGTATATAAATTGACATTATTTATATAGTTTCTAACATT
>CM064527.1:45515732-45663232 GCA_032716605.1 Paralithodes platypus | reverse complement strand
ACCCTAATTATAAGCCCAGCATAAAAACACCATTAGGACTGACCTCACCGAAACGGTCAGAGGTCAGAGCCCCACACCTGACAGATCCCCCTCACACCCAACCCATCTCGTCCATATGCCTATCTAATTTTATCTTAAAGCTCCCTATCGTTCTTGATCCCACTATAGCACTAGGCAGCCTATTCCACCCATCTACAACTCTGTTAACAAACCAATATTTGCCTATATCTTTCTTGAAACAAAATTTATCTAATTTGAAACCATTTGTACGAGTTCTTTCGCTCTCACTGAGCTTTAGTACATTTTTCATGTCCCCTTTATTAATCCCACTAACCCAATTGAATACCTCTATCATGTCCCCTCTAACTCTGCGTCTCTCTAACGAATGTAAGCCTAATTTATATTTTAAGAACATATGAACATAAGAAATGGGAGTCTGCAAAAAGCCGATCGGCCCACACAAGATCCCTGTCACACCCAACCCCAATTACAAGGCCCAATTATAGGCCCAACTCACTAATACCTTGAGTACTGACCCCACCTAAACGGCCAGAGATTAACGCAAGATTACGGGGGTCTGCTGAGCGCCGATTGGCCCACACCTGGTAGATCCCGCTCACACCCAACCCATCTCGTCCATATGCCTATCTTATTTGATCTTAAAGCTCCCTATCGTTCTTGATCCCACTATAGCACTTGGTAGCCTATTCCACCCATCTACCAAAGGTTCTAATAATGCGGGGAACGAGAGATCAGCAAATACATTTAGATAGTACAGCGTCTTAAGGGAAGATGGGCCGTTTTTTTTTTCTTCTATTAATTCATGTTTTCCTTTATTTTTTAGTTTCCTCGCTAGACCTCCATCAAGCTTAGACAAACACTCACTAGACTCCTCTTCAAGATAAATGTGTGCATTTTTCGGTAGATAAATGTCCCGGCCGAAGGCCGGTTCTTCTTAAAAATACAGGCTCGCTATCGCTCGCCAGGAACAAATCGACACCTATATGGCATAAAAGGTCTTAAAATTGACAAGGAGATGGGACAAAAGGTGGTAAAATCGCCAAACTAATGGGCCAAACATTATAAAATCTGAAAACCAATGGGGCTAAACATGAGGAAGAAGAGGGACCAGAAAAACCGGCCTATCTCCCCTTAAACTGCCAATATTTTGACCCAGAGAGAAGAAGAGAGTAAATAAATTAAGATAGTAGAGCGTCTTAACATACCCGTCTCCAGCCGAGGATCTGAGTGAGGTGTTTTGTGAGGGTCGGCCCCTTTGACGGATTTAAGGGGGGATGGTTGATACTCCCCCCCCCCCCCTTCTCCTTCTCCCTCATGTTTCGCCCCATTAGTTTCAGATTTTATATGACGCTCGGCCCATTAGTTTGACGATTTTGAGGCCTTTCGCCCCATTTCTTTGTCAATATTATGACTTTTCGTGTCATTTAGGTGTCGATTCTTTTCCTGGCGAGCGATAGCGAGCCTGAAATTTAAGAGAAACCGGCTTTAGGCCAGGACATTTTGATATCGAAAAATGTACAAATTTATCTTGAAGGGGGTCTAGGGGGTGTTTTTTTGTAAAGCTTGATGGAGGTCTAGGGAGGAAACTAAAGAGTAATATAACAAGATCAAACATATAAGCAAGTAAATACGTCCATCCCCCCTTAACACCCCTATGGTCCAGCTGAGGATCTGAGTGAGGTGTTCGGCGAGAGTCTGCCCCTTTGACGGACCACCATCAGCCATTTGGGGGGGGGGGGATTTTTTTTTTTTTTTTTTTTTTTCTATATGCGCATTTGTTAGACATTTGGAACTGGGGGGCTTTTATTATTCACGGAAGTATTATACCTTTGTATTCTCTTGACGATTCTAGTCCTACACATTTTTTTCATTTACGAATAGAAAACATCTATCTTGAAATGCCAGATCCAAATGAGTAGACATATTTATATATATATTTGTGTTCTATGTGTACCGGTACTATTTATATGTGTACTTTTTCTTTGGTTTTTTAGACTGCATATGTGAATCGCGCAAGCAACGTCAAGCAACTCTCTATAATGTCGAAATTGGTCATTGACACAAGGTATGCTAATGAATCTGTAATACACAATGCATTAACCCCTTCAGCACCATGACGTAATTTTCATCTTATTCTCGATACCATTACACGATATTCTTCAGCTTACAATCTATCTCTAGGACTCACAAGGGTACAGACAATCTCAGTAAACCCTCTGAATAACATCATGGGTCCTTCATAAACTGCACACAATCGTCTAGTTTTAGCCAGAATCAGTTACAAAGACGTCATGGTGCTGAAGAGGGGGGAGATCTCCACTTGAGGGATTTTTTTCTTGACCCCTTTCTCCCTCATGTTTAGCCCCATTGCTTTTGATATTATAAAACGTTAGCCCCATTAGTTTAGCGATTTTAAGAACTTTCACCCCATATTAAGACCTTTCGTGCCATTCAGGTGTCGATTTTATCCTGGCGAGCGATAGCGAGCCTGTAATTTAAGAGGAACCGGCCTTCGGCCGGGAAATTTTTCTACCGAAAAATGTACAAATTTATCTTGAAAGGGACTCAAGGGGGTGTAATTTTAAGCTTGATGGAGGTCTAGGGAACAAACTAAATACCTCCCATTAAGGGAAGGTTTATATATATTTTTCTGGCCCCCCTTTCCCCTTATGTTTAGCCCGATTAGTTTTGAGATTATAAGACGTTCGCCCCATTAGTTTGCGGATTATATGACTTTTCGCCCCGTTTATCTGCAATTTTAACACCTATCGTGCCATATAAGTGTACACTTTCTCTTGGCCAGCGATAGCAAGCCTGCACAACAAATAGAGAGAGAGAGAGAGAGAGAGAGAGAGAGAGAGAGAGAGAGAGAGAGAGAGAGAGAACGACCTATTAATTAAGGTCAAATCTAAGAACAAACATGGTCACGTCTGAATGGGAGAAGAAGAGAGATGACCCCTTCCCCACCTGATATGGTCAACTCTCTCTCTCTCTCCGTATATATATACAGTATATATCTATATATATATATATATATATATATATATATATATATATATATATATATATATATATATATATATATATATATATATATATATATATATATATATACTCCTCTACTACATTTATTTGTGTTCGTCTATTCCTGTGTCTACCCACCCGTTCCATCCCATGCCATCCCATCCCTCTTCTTTTCACTCTCTCACTCTCTCGCTCTCTCTCTCCACGTATATAGCAACATAACTCTTCCAATGAACCCAGATGAAACCACTAAGCAATTATATATAATTATGCCTGTATATACTGTACTGTATATACAGTATATACTGTATATATTTATATATATATACTTTTTTTTTAATTACTATTTTGTTTTCTTCAGTCGAATAAAAACACCTCACGCTAATGGGGCGAACGTCTAAAAATCTCAAAACTATTGGGGGCTAATCATGGGGGGAAAAGGGGTATAGAAAAACAAATTAAGTGATGTACAGAAGTAGTAATAAGTACCGGTAGTTACGACATTCTTTGATCTTGCCTTATCCCAATACATATAGATATGCCCTTATCCGTGCCTTATCTCACCCTCACACCCACCCACGTGCCAACACCCACGAGCCCCGCCTACTCATATCCACACAACCAATAGGAAGCCACTTGGGGTACACTAGGCCAATCGTCGATCAGCTCACGTTTCTAGCTCCTCGGATTGGTAGAGAAGTTACCACATTCAACCCTTGATATAGCTCAAAATATTACCGTAATTCGCATTATTACGCTACATTATAGTCTATCAAGTGTATATCGGTTACCATGGAGTAGAATAACTAGTCTATAATCATATTTTAGTATATATTGGTATAGAAAGCTAGTGGGAGGAGCGATGGGTGGGGCTTAGTGAGAGCAGGGTACCCACACTTCACCCAGGCTAGGACAGAACTAAGAGAAGGCACTTGTATCAGTCCAACAACACCCCTCAAGCTAGATGAGTGCAACGCCCCTGGCTCCTAAAAGTGCACAGCGAGGAAAAAGAGAAACAGACGGAACATTAAAACACAGAAAAAGATAAATAGACAAAAACACGAGACCCAGTGTGAAATTCATATAATACAAAGACGAGTGTTTGAAATACCGTGACATCCGTAGCCTGAGAAGTGCTTAGTGCGAACCAGGAGAAAGAATATTAATAAGAAGCGAAGAAATATTAACCGTTTTGAAAGTTGTAAAGGTTTATCCCTTAATACCCTTCACCTGACCTGACCTGAGAGTGTGTAATCAGCAGGTATAAGAGATATATGTGCGAGAGAGACAAGTTGGGAATAAGGGCAACATAGAATTTCTAGCGAGTAAGAACAGATTATTTTAATCATGTTCGTCCCTGGAGCTTTGCCTTGGGAGTTGTCACCACCGTCCCTCCCTCCCTTGAGCGGCCTCCTGACGATGCTGGAGGGTAAGGAAGGCATGCTACGGCCGCCCTTCCTACCCATGAATCCGGGCGTCCCGAGAACCGCCGCCTGCGTCGTCCTCCCCCAACCTAACAACAACACCAGTCCAGTCCTAACGCTGAGTCCCCGCCACACGCCCCAATACACCACGCCCATCTTAGCCCAACACAATACGCCCATCTCAGCCGCCCACACCCACTACCCCAAGGCCTCACCTCCTCCGCCAGCACCGCCGCTAAAGTTTGGAGTGGATCGGTTACTGGCGACGGAACCACGCAAAGGTAAGAGCAGCTATCGGTAAAATTAAGGGGATTTTCTGCCCCCCCCCCCCCCTCCCTCCCCTCCCCTTCTCCCTCATGTTTAGCCCCATTAGTTTTCAGATTTTTTAAGACGTTCGTCGCATTAGTTTGGCTACTTCGAGACCTTTTGTCTCATTTATTTGCCAATATGAAGAGCTTTTTGGCCATTTAGGTATCCATACTTTGCTGGGGAGCGATAGCGAGCCTGTAATTTAGGAGGAAACGGCCTTCGGCCCAGACATTTTTCTACCGATTTTTTTTTTTATAAATTTATCTCTAAGGGGGGTCTGGAGGGTGTTTTTTTAAGCTTGATAGAGGTTTCGGGAGCAAATTAAACTGAATTGCCTAATACACTTCATTTACGGTGCAGTTTTTCGTGGTTATCTGAAACGAGGTACAATTAATTTATTACTCACATTATGGTGCTTTAAGTGTGTATTTCTTCATATACCCAGTATATATATATATATATATATACACACAGTATATATATATATTATTATCTCGGAGGTAGCTATATGGAGAGGAGTAAGGATTGGCACCTTAAGGGATAATTCATCACACCTGTGGTCAATATTTAGCATACCTTAGTTAATCTGGACCCAGGCCCTTGTACCGGGGACGTCTGTTGTATTATATTCTAGCAATTTATAGACGATGTTGAGAAATTTAAGAAGGATCCGTGGTAGTAAAAAGGGTTAAGGGGGGGGTGACCTGTGTTTTTGTATTTCTCTCCTTTTCTGGCTTGTATCCATTCGGCCCCATTCAGCCAACTATTTTAAGATGTTTAACCCCTGTAGGTGTCGATTTCTTCCTGGCGAGCGATAGCGAGCCAGCATTATATTAAGAAATCCGGCTTCGCCGGAGACATTTTTCTATCGAAAAATGTACAAATTTAGCATGTTGTAATTTTTTTTTTTAAATATGCTGGCTCGCTACCGCTCACCAGTAAAAAATTGACACCTGGATGGGGATAAACGTCTTAAAACAGTAGGCTGAATAGGGCCGAATGGATACAAGCTAGAGAAAGAGAGAAAAGGGGAGAACAAAAGCAGGTCACCCTCCTTAAGTGAGATAATATAGTTTACATGAATTTATATAGTCTAGTTTATTTGATCTTATTATATGTTTTTGTCTTCCTAACTTTGCTTTAGCCCAGAGTCTGCATTATTGAAATAGTGTCCTTGTATTCTTTATATGACGAATACCGTACACTGTACTATTTATTAAGCTCTTCTGTACCGGCGACGTCTCTTTAATTGGGTAGCCGGCTGATTCGGACCATGGCTGATTCGGCCCAGGCACATTCGGACCACATTAATTCGTCCCAGGCTTACTCGGCCCAGGCTCATTCGGACCACAATATATTCGTCCTAGGCTTACTCGGCCCATTCGGACCATGATCATTATCATATGAAATTATTATGATTATTTTGATTTAATGTCGTTTTATTAATCTTGTTATTAGGTTTCGTACATAGTAGGCTATAATGCTGTTTATATTATATATTTATTTATCAAAGGAGTAGATATAAATAAACATTATTTTTGTGTATGATTTTGATTAATAATTGCTTATAGCCTAAATACATATAGTTGTCAATAAAACCTAACTGGAATGCTTATATACATATACTGTACACTATGATTGTGATTAATGCTTAAAGTTGCTCTTTTTCGTAGTCTACTACAAATGAAGTCACTGCATAATCCACTGGAAGCATATTTAGTATCGCCCTAAAAACAGGTTTGTAATCTTTACTTCCTTTCCCGGACATCACACAAAAACACAATGGGAGTTGTTTCATGGCATCCCCTGATTTGATAAAATAGTGTATAGACAAGAGTTGGTAAATGGGAGACTTGATTACTTTAAAAGTCCCGTCAATAAACCAAGTCTTGGCTTTTCCTAATAATAACAACTGCTGTCCCATGGCAAAGATGAAATGCCGTCTTGCACCACATAAAACTTCTTAAATAATAAGTTGTACTGACAGTGACACTTTGTCATCAACCCTTTATATAGAAAACAAGATTGTTGTTGTTGTTGTTGTTTTTGGCGCACTCTCTCATCCAGGAGTTCGTTCTATGAACGATGGCTTGATGGATTGATATTTGAACCAGTCTGGTTCGTCAGTGTCAGAAATTCCTGTCCTCAACTGTACACCACATAGTCTGAATCGAAAATAAATCGTCAATTCACAACTTGCGAGTTTTATTATGTAAGGAAGTTGGAGCTGTAGACATCGATATTTAGCAGAATAACTCGCTATAATACGGTTTTAGTACAGTAATTAATACATAAAAAACCAAATTCAACATACTATTTATCCATAATAAACCTACATAATTACCGTATTTGTGTTTAATATCGATGGTTACAGGCCCAACTTCCTTATAGCCTAAACACTCGCAAGTGGTCAAATTGAACCATTTAATGGTTGCCAGACAAGGACAATTAAAAGTTCCCGCCAATCCAATGATGTTTTTTTTGTTTTATAGTGGTTGAATTGTCGTGTATTTTATACGTTTATAGTTCAAAACATTACAATGGTCCGAATCAGCCACTGAATGGTCCGAATCAGCCAATGCTATGGTCCGAATCAGCCTCTATATGGGCCGAATCAGCCATGGTCCGAATCAGCCGGCGAATCATTGACCACTTGCGAGTTTCTGGCTATAAGGAAGTTGGAGCCGTAAACATCGATACTAAACAGAAATGCAATAATAATGTAGGTTTCTAATGTAGCCTATAACAAATATGTTGAATTGGGTTTTATGTATTTATATAAACACTACAACCGTAATTTAGGTGATAATTCTGTTAATTATCGATGTCTACAGCTCCAACTTCCTTATAGACCGAAACTCTACCGATTTTTTGCTACCGACAAATTTAAACATTTATCTTGAAAGGGGGTCTAGGGGGTATTTTTTGTTTAAGCTTGATGGAAGTCTAGCGAGGAAACTCAAAATAAATTTAACAAATAAATAAGTAAAAATAACATTAACAAATCAATAAGGACACCCACCCCCCAAAAAAAACAAAAACAAAAACAATCACTACCGGTACCCCCTTAACACCTTCTGTACCGACGACGTCCTTTCAATTTTATTCTGGCTACTATTAGACGATTTTATTCATTTTAGAAAGGGCCTGCAGCAATTAACAGGCTTCAAACTATATCCCTTAAGGGGAGGTATCTAGTTTATTTCCTAGACCTCCATCAAGCTTAAAATTAAACCCCCTTGACCCCCTTTCAAGATAAATTTGTACATTTTTCGGTAGAAAAATTTCCCGGCCGAAGGCCGGTTCCTCTTAAATTACAGGCTCGCTATCGCTCGCCAGGAAAAAATCGACACCTAAATGGTACGAAAGGTCTTAAAATTGACAGAAATGGGGCGAACGTTCTTAAAATTGCCAAACTAATGGTGTGAACATCTTAAAAACTCAAAAGCAATGGGCCTAAACATGAGGGAGAAAGAGGTCCAGAAAAAAATCCCTCAAGTGGAAATCTCCCCTTAACCCTTTTTACTACCACAGATCCTTCTTAAACTGCACATGTTCTTAGTCTAAATGTAGCAAGAATATAATTAAAAAGACGTCGCGGTTCAGAAGGGGTTAATTATACGGTGTGGAAGGAAAATTAGTATGATGAAATTAGAAGTAAATTAGTATGATGAAATTAGAAGTAAATTAGTATGATGAAATTAGAAGTAAATTAGTATGATGAAATTAGAAGTAAATTAGTATGATGAAATTAGAAGTAAATTAGTATGATGAAATTAGAAGTAAATTAGTATGATGAAATTAGAAGTAAATTTTATCCTACATGAGCGAATTGAATATGGCCCATTAACGGTTAATAATAATAATAATAATAATATTTCTTAAAGCTAACGCATGCTAAGCCAGCTAAGGATAGCCCATTAAGGCAGATTAGGCGTATTTCCATTGGGGTCCTGTACTACTACCCCATCCCCTTGCTCATGAGGGACGGTAAGGACTCAGTGCTTGTGAAAAATCTTTGTATAGCACATTATTTGTATTTCATTCTGGCTATACTACTAATCGATTGTATTCAGTTCAGGAAGGATCTCTAGCAATGATATAGCTTCGAACTAACTCAATCCACCCTTTTAGCTACCGTACCACAGATCTTTCGTAAGCTGCACAAAATTGTCCGAATATAGCTAGATTAAAATATAACAGACGTCGCTGGTACAGAAAGGGTTAACGGTCTTGCAGTACATTATTTTTGTAAGTCCAATATAGTATAGACTATAGACTGTTCACTATGCTTAGGCCAGAAATCTCAACTCTAACCTCTTGTAATTCAGGAAGGGCTAGAGCAAACGGGCTGTAGAGATGTTATGTACCGGTACCGGGTATTTAATTTTGGAGTAGGTGATTGAACAGCAGTTACTGTATACTCTGAGAGTAAATTCCTCTTGTTTTAACCCCTTCTGTACGGTCGCGCTAATAAGTCATGCCCAGTTGTCATTACGTTTGGCTCGCTCTGTGCTGTATTAATGTCTGTCAGATGTTGATTAGGGTGGGTAAGTGTAGGAACATGTTGGTATATCTCACTCAAAAAGAAGAAATCATGTATAAATATTGCTGATACCAATTATTGATCAAAACATAATTGGTGTCGAGACACGACTTATTAGCGCGACTGTACCGGCGACTTCTTTTTAATTTTGTTATAGCTATATTTAGACGATTGTGCGTAGTTAAATACCTTCATCTGTGGTAGTAAAAAAGAGTTAATTATTATGTTCTCTCCACCAACCAACTTTATTCCTAAACTCGATTAATGAAAATTAACAAACACAAGTGGCAGTCCGGGGATTCGAACCCAGGACGCTCACACCGAAAATCAACACACTTATGCATTGCGCCACGAAGACAGTTAAAGAATGCTGCACAAGCCTACGATTTATTATGCAATTTCGAATCCTGCATACCAATCTTAGCATGTACATTCATTCCAACTGCACTATCGGAGGCTATGAATAGGTGAATGGAAAGAGTAATTAATGGGGCTCTTAACCCTAGGGAAGGCCTCTCTATAAACTACTCCTGAACCAGAATTAATTATTATGTTCTCTCCACCAACCGACTTTACTCCTAAACTCGATTCATTAATTACTGGAGGCCCCTTTAAACTTAATATAATAGTCTAATAGTATCCAGAATAAAGTTGAAAGGACGGCACCGGTACTGAATGGGTTATAAGACTAAGCTTAAGGGGGTAGTACTCGCTTTTTCTGGACCCCCTTCTCCCTCATGTTTAGCATATTAGTTTTGAGGTTTTAAGACGTTCGTTTCGTTAGTTGGCGAGCCTCTAATTTTAGAAGGCCGGCACATTTTTCTACCGAAATATTAACATATTTATCTTGAAATGGGGTCTTGGGGGTGTTTTTCTAAGCTTGATCGGGGTCTAGCGAGGAAACTAAAAAATATATTAATAAATACATGTATAGACCAAAAACCAAGCCCTACCCCCTTAAATAGATTAACGGGGGATGTATTAGAAGTTCAGTGATATTCATAGAGATTGTTTATATTTAATTTTGGAGTAGGTGTTTGAAAAGCCTAAGGTCCTAAGGTGTGGGGCAGAGGCTGTATACTTTGACAGTTAATTCCTCTTGTTATAACTATTCGGAGGGAAAATAATTGTAGGCCTATCTGGGTTCAGTGAAATAGTGTTGTACTTGGTCAAAGGGCGAATCAATCAATAAATCTCACACTCACACACACACACACACACACACACACACACTGTAAATAGCTACCTGGAATAAGTGGACGACGTTGTGACGTCCCATCTGGGGTTGGCAAAAATGGTACAAGGCGAGATGGGGTATCATATGGTTCACCTAAGCTGATGGCTACCTAAGCCTTCGGGCGAGACGGTACCGTCTATAGTGAGAATGGTACCATACAGATCCACCCTAAGCCTTCGTTTCCAATGTCGCCAATTGGCTAAATACAGACTACACACACATCCACAGCCATTCCAACAGTACATAAAACACTTAACATGCATTTCACGCAATACATTCCCAGTTAAGGAGGCGCGATAATAATGAGCTTAGCTCGCATTGCGTGGATTCCCCTTGACGAACAAGTAACTGAGTACTCTCTCTCTCTCTCTCTCTCTCTCTCAGACAGTAAACTTTATCCCTGGCATCAGTAATAATGGAGTGTGTGGCGCCCCCCAAAGGTGTATAAGTGAGGGAGTAGGGGTAGGTCCTTATGTCTGTGTTTACCTTTACCTTCTATCTTCTGCCTTCACATGTCCGTCCTCCCTCTCCCTCTCTCTCTCTCTCTCTCTCTCTCTCTCTCTCTCTCTCTCTCTCTCTCTCATATTGTGTCAATGATGCTGATGTTGGCCTGTTAAAAGTGATCTCAAAATTTAAAAGATGTATCAAATTTGGAATAATTGTATGCACTCCTGTAACTCTTTAAGGGTTGAACAACAATTCAACAATATGGCAGGTACCGGTACGTTACCACTAAGCTTGAAGGTGATGCGCATTGCGCATCGGTCAAGTAAGTTCCAAATACAATGAATAACTACTGGTTTTGGAAAAGAACTAAAACTAAACGTATGAAATGTTAAAGGGTACACATGTTTGCCCGTCTCTTTATATTCTTTAACTAGTAAATTGCTTATCTCCCTTACCCCTGTGGAGGATTTATGACAGGCTAAGTGAGTTCGGCAATATAGCCTATTGTAAAAAGATACCCTTAACATACAGTATATATATACATATATATATATATATATATATATATATATATATATATATATATATATATATATATATATATATATATATATATATATATATATATATATGTGTATACTGTATATATATATAAAACATTAATTGTTTTTGTTACAAATAAGTGTTCCATTTTTTACAGTAAACAGGTCGTAAAATCTTCGAGCTACTAATCAAACAACTCACTCTATCTCTCTCTCTCTCTCTCTCAACCGAGGACCACCAGCGATAACGACCGAAGACAGCGAGGACCGAGGACAGCCATGAACATAAATGTAGATCCGAGAAGAACCAAAAATATTATTAAAGAGCGTTCCGGGAGTTCTAAAATAACAAATTTAAAGGTTTTCTATGCAAACGCTCGTAGCATACGCAATAAATTTTCAGATTTAGAGGAACTAGTGTTTACAGAAAATTGTGATGTGATTGGCATAACAGAATCTTGGCTCAATACAGAAGATAGAGACTTTTTAGCAGAGTATTCACTTCCCGGTTATGTAATGTTTGAGAAAAGCCGAATAAATCGAAATGGAGGTGGCGTTTTACTTTATATCAAAGAAAGTCTTAACCCTACCCTCTTGTCAAAACCTCAAATTGTGAACGTCGATGCATCTTTTGTGCTAATAAAGAATAATAAAGGTACAAAATAATACTTGCATTAATATACAGACCTCCAGCTCAATCAGTGCAAACTGACCGAGAAATTTACGAACAAATTGCAGATGTAAGTAACTCACAAGATACCGTAATTTTTGGCGACTTTAATTTACCTGTGACCAAGTGGGGCGATACTCTTACTTCACACTCCGGACATGATTTGTATACGAACTTGTAAGAGAGTTCGCTTTATCAATTTGTTCGAACACCGTCCCGTGGTAATAACGTTCTTGACATTGTACTTGCAACAAAAGAAGAATTAATAGAGAATTTGAATGTTGGTGATGAATTCAGTAACAGCGACCATCGTACGATAACTTTCACTTTAAAGTTTACTAGTAACGAACCAAATAGTAGCATCGAAAAAGTCCCTAATTTCAAGAAAGCAAACTTCCATAAACTTAGAGCGATGTTTAAAGAAACTGACTGGAGCTTTTTAATTAACAATAACGACATAAATACATCTTGGAAGTTATTCGAAACCATTTACCTAAAAGCAGTGCAAGACTGCATACCATCGAAAATACGGCGTCCAGGCCATAATAATAAGCCCAAATGGTGGAATAAAGATATTTCAAACTGCCTGCTTGCTAAAAAATTTGCTAATGATAGATTAAAATCCTCACAAAATGACGAAGAACGGGTGAAATTTGTAGAGCTACGACGCAAAGCCAAAAAGTTAATTAAGCAAAGTAAAAAGACCTTAGAGTTACATATTGCGAATCAAAGTAAAACAAACCCGAAAGAATTCTATAGTTATATCAGAAAGAAAAAAGTAGTTACTTCAACTGTTGGACCGTTAGTCGATGAAAATGGAGAGTACACCAAAGACGAAGTACAAATGAGTAATGCCCTCAATACCTTCTTTGCATCAGTTTTTACAACAGAAGACCTCAGTGATATCCCTACACCATCGCCGATTCAGATTGATAATTCGGATGTTCTAAGCAATATCACCGTTACAGAGAGAGAAGTATTGAATTGTTTAGATAAACTCAAGGTAAATAAAACGCCTGGACCTGATACAATCTCGCCTAGAGTTCTAAAGGAAGCTAAGGATGAGCTCTCCAAACCACTGACATTACTATTCAATAAATCCTTGCAGTCTGGAACTATGCCTGATCAGTGGAAGCTAGCCAACGTAACACCGATATTCAAAAAAGGCAGCAAATCCCTACCCAGTAACTATCGTCCAATTAGCTTAACCTCAGTTGTATGTAAAATGCTAGAAACGGTCATACGAGACAGACTCGTAAATCATTTAGAGGAAAATAACATACTTAAAGATACTCAACACGGCTTTCGTAAAAAACGTTCCTGTTTAACAAACCTCTTAGACTTCTTCCACGATATCCTCAACCTCTACGATGAGAGTAAAGCTGTAGATATTATATACCTTGATTTTCAAAAGGCCTTTGACAAAGTTCCCCACAAACGTTTACTGCTAAAACTAAAAGTGCATGGAATACAAGACGGTGTGTTGAAATGGATAGAAAATTGGCTCAGCGACAGAAAGCAAAGAGTAGTCATAAACGGTAAGGCATCTAAATGGACCAATGTAAGTAGCGGGGTACCCCAGGGATCGGTACTAGGACCAATTCTCTTTCTAATTTACATCAACGACATAGATGAGGGTCTCACCTGTACAATCTCAAAATTTGCTGACGATACAAAAATTGCAAATAGCGTACTCTCAAAAGAACAAGTTGACGATATGCAACATAATCTAGATAAATTGTCATGTTGGGCCCAAATTTGGCAAATGAGTTTCAATGCGGATAAATGTAAAGTACTACATATCGGATACCTAAATGAGAAAGCAAACTATTCGATGAATGGCACTCAGCTTAAGAATGTAAACAGAGAAACCGATCTGGGAGTAACAATATCGAGTAACCTAAAACCGAGTCAACAATGTTCAGAAGTTGTTAAGAAGGCAAACAAAATCATTGGCTTTATAGGCAGGTCATTTGAGCATAAATCCAAAGAAGTTATCCTAACCCTTTACAATTCCTTAGTCCGCCCTCTTCTGGAATACTGCGTTCAATCCTGGTGCCCTTATTACCAAAAAGATATAAACAAGCTAGAACGAGTTCAACGTAGAGTTACCAAAATGATACCTAGCCTAAAGAACAAACCATACGAAGAGCGTCTTAGAGAATTAAATCTATTTCCTTTAACCCAGCGCAGATTAAGAGGTGACTTAATTCAAGTGTTCAAAATCATCAAAGGCATCGACAATATGAACTGTAGTAAGTACTTCACTATCGACCAAGCTAATTACACGCGGGGAAACGGTTGCAAAATTATTGGTAAATCTTTTAACTCACACGAATCTAAGAATTTCTTCTTCAATCGAGTTGTCAACTTGTGGAATGGGCTTCCCCGAAGCGTTATAGACTGCATCACCGTTGATTCATTTAAACTCCGCCTAGACAAATATCTCGCATCAAACCCGCGACTGACTGCGTTTGTAAATGAATAACTTTATTTTATCCCCCCCTCAGTACTAACCCATCTGTCCCCTACTAACTTCCTAATCCTGCCACGGACATTAGTTCCAGGGCAGTAGTTCCCTTTCCAATGTTCCCTTACCCACTCTAAACCACTGTTTGGACACTTGATCCTCAGTGTTTTGGAGGACAAGCAACCTAGAAGGGTCACTAGATCTGTTGTTGCTTGATTTCCTTTGTACTCCTTTGTACTCTCTCTCACTCTGGTGTATTTACTGGATAGCCTCTCTCTCTCCCCCCCCCCCCCCGCTATAAACAACTCTATCCCAGATCACCATAAGGATCATTTTTGCGGCTCCTGGGGTGCTAGCTTATTATATACAACTGACACGGAGGGTTGGGATGCTAGTTTATTATATACAACTGAGTTTGGGGGGGGGGGGGGGAGTTAGTACACTTTAGGATGCTCTCATTTTGGTCCATTATATAAACCTTCGAATAACCCAAACGAACCTCAGAATTATTTAATATCACTTATTACTTATACTGCTTGATTTTGCCATTGTCGTGCAATGTATTCTTGTTTGTCTCCTAGACTAACAAAGACGCCTTCCCTGACTTCCTTCAAACTAAAAAAACCTGTCCACCCTGACCCCCTTCAAGCTAAATTTGTAAATGTTCCTATCGAAAAATGTACAATAAAGCTCGCAGGGAGTTTTAAGGAAATCTGGGAAGGTGTTTCTGTCAGCCTAGAGGACAAACTATAATACATTGTCCGAAAATGGCAAAAACAAGTCAAATTATTCAATAATTTTATGTGTAGGATTAGAACATAAGAACATAAGAAAATGGGAGTCTGCAGAAAGCCGATTGGCCTACACAAGGCAGATCCCTGTCACACCCAACCCTAATTATAAGCCCAGCTTAAAAACACCATTAGGACTTACCTCACCGAAACGGTCAGAGGTCAGAAAAACGGGGATCTGCAGATCCCCACACCTGACAGATCACCCTCACACCCAACCCATCTCGTCCATATGCCTATCTAATTGTATCTTAAAGCTCCCTATCGTTCTTGATCCCACTATATCACTTGGTAGCCTATTCCACCTATCTACAACTCTGTTACCAAACCCAATATTTGCCTATATCTTTCTTGAAACAAAATGTATCTAATTTGAAACCATGTGTACGAGTTCTTTCGCTCTCACTGAGCTTTAGTACATTTTTCATGTCCCCTTTATTAATCCCACTAACCCACTTGAATACCTCTATCATGTCCCCTCTAACTCTGCGTCTCTCTAACGAATGTAAGCCTAATTTCTTCAACCTTTCTTTATACGGAAGATTTCTAATATTATGGATCATTTTTGTCACTCTACGTTGTACTCTCTCCAATGAATCTATGTACATTCTGTAATAAGGACACCAAAATTGAACAGCATAATCCATATGGGGTCTCACTATGACAAGTAAAGTTTTAACATAACATCAGCAGTTCTGTTACTCACACTCCTAGAGATGAACCCGAGAATCCTGTTTGCCTTGTTTCAAACGCTTATACACTGTTTTCTAGGCTTCAAATCATTGCTAACAAACACACCTAGATCTTTCTCACAATTCGAGTTTTCTAATTCCATATTAGCTAGTTTATAATTTAACATTTGTATGCATCTTCCCTATCTTTAATACCTTGCATTTGTCAATGTTAAACTTCATCTGCCAATTTACTGACCATTCGTGTAAGGTATCTAAGATCCCTTTGGAGGCACTCTATACCTCTATCTGAATAAATTTTTCTCCCCATTTTGGTATCGTCTGCAAATTTACTTATCCTACTAGTTATACCTAAATCAAGGTAATTTATGTATATAACAAACAACAGAGGACCTAATACAGATCCCTGGGGGACACCACTTTTGACTGCTCCCCATTCTGACTTCGTACCATTTATGCTGACTCTCTGCTTCCTACCAATTAGCCATGACCTAATCCATCCCAACAACTCCCCACCTATTCCATGTGCCTCAACCTTTCTCATCAATCTCTCATGGGGGACTCTGTCGAAAGCTTTACTGAAATCTAAATATATTATATCATATGACTTGTCATTATCTACGGCTTCATATACCTCTGAGAAAAAACTAAGCAAATTAGTAAGGCAAGAACGTCCCTGAGTGAATCCATGCTGAGAAGAATTTATTAAATTAAATGTATCTAAGTGGTTTCTAATTTTACTAGCAATAATTGACTCTAGTAGCTTTCCTATGATTGATGTAAGACTAATGGGATGGTAATTGGATGCTATTGATTTGTCACCTTTTTTGAAGATCGGAACTACGTTTGCAAGCTTCCAAGCTTCTGGAACTATACCTGTTTCTAATGACTTGTTAAATAGAAATGTTAATGGGTAACTTAACTCATCCCTACATTCTTTTAATACTCTAGCATATACCTCATCAGGACCAGGCGATGTATGAGGTTTCAGTCTGTCAATTTCCTTAAGCACATAATTTCTACTTATAGTAACCGTACTTAACCTATTTTCTATACTATCGCTATATACCTTACGGACTTCTGGAAACTGTGCCAAATTTTCATTAGTGAAAACGGAAAGAAATTGACTATATAATGTACTGCACATTTCTAAATCATTTTCTGTCATTTCTCCTATCGAAGTTTTAAGGGGACCAATTACATCTCTAACCTTGGATTTATATAGTTGGTAAAAAGCTTTAGGATTATTTTTTGAGTCATTGGCAACCTTATTTCATAATTTCTTTTTTCTTTCCTAATATCCTTTTTTTACCTGTCTTGATAGATTCTGATAGTAAGCAAGTAGGTGAATTTCGCCTTTCCTAATTTTTCTATATATTCCTCTCTTTTGTCCTAGAAGATCTAATAGTCTATTATTCATCCATTTGGGTTGGTTCTGTGTTGATCTAAATGTTCTTTTTGGGATTATAGATAGTGTCATAGATCGCTCATAATGAAACACCTACTGTATATAAATCAACTTAACCTAACCAAGTTAAAAAGTATATGCGTGAAAGCGGTGCTGGATGGGAGGGACGTCGACTGACTGGAGACAGAGGTGTATGGGGGCGTTTCGTTCGTGGCCACCCCTTTCGGGGATCACGGCGTCTGACAATAGATAGATAGATTGAGGCCCTGGATAGACCTAACCAACTCAAATTAACTCCTGCCTATTCCATATTTGCATACTGTATGTACCGTATGTAATATATCGTAATATATCAGTAAGAATGTACAGCATAGCTGGCCGCATAGCTGGCCACATATCCAACTGTTACAGATATAGCCTACTTGTATTTATTCTACTTAGGAGTACGGTACATTATGATAAGCAAAGTGTACACCTTAAACCTTTTTTGTTGTTTGTGTTTGAGTATTTCATTACTATTGTGATATAAAATAAATAATAAATAAATAGAACAAGAAAAATAAATTATATATCGCAATAACAACATAATGACAAGTAGCTCTGTAATTTCAGAACGTATGGACAACTGTAGGAGTCAAGATACTACCATAGGCTATATACCCAAGTACTGCACTATATATACCCCCGAGATCAGAACTAGGCAGCAGAAAATAGGCTCGCTCCCGGTTTAACTTGATGATACACAGAGCAAGACAGATGAGGGCGGAGCAAGCCATAAACACCCCTATCCCCACCCGGAAATAAGAGCGCGTTTTCCAGCTTCCAAAGAGGCGCTAATTTTGAAAGGTTGGATGGCGTGTTTTTATCTCAGTTTACGCCCATTATGTACCGCGGATAAAAAACGGGGATAATGGCGACGTCACACGAGGCGCTTTAGCCATCAATGTTTACGAGCAATTTTGCTCTGGCAGCTTAAAAATCTCAGTTACTCAGAACGCAGCCCCCTTGCACAATCTACCGTCAGTCTAGTTTCCAATTCCAATGTGGAAAAGCCTTAAAATACCACGAAAACAATCCTGATCATCGAAAAATGCCGGAAAAAACTATCGTGGGATAAATGTTGCGTGAAAAAAGGTCTTTTGAGGAGAGCCAGCTGACGAAGGAGGTGCTGGGGTGTTAGTAATTAGCGGGAGGTTTTAGACCCTTTGACTGCCAGAAGTGTACTGTAGTAAATTGTTGGCTTTAAGGGGGGGGGGAACCTGCGGTTTTTTTCCTGTTCTCTCTTTCTTTTGCTTGTATCCATTCAGCCTACTGTTTTAAGACGTTTATCCCCATCCAGGTGTCGATGTGTATGTGTGTGTAAAATACAGTGTAGTGTAGTGTAGTGTAGTGTAGTGTGTTAGTATAAGAAAGACAGGAGGCCAAATCTGTCTCGTGAAAGCGTGTGTAGTGCATTATGTATGAGGTGTGTACGTGTATATGTGTAAAAGTTGGTGTAGTGTAGTGTGTTGTGTTAACATAAGAAAAGCAGGCCACATCTGTCTCGTGTGTGTGTGTGTGTGTGTGTGTGTGTGTGTGTGTGTGAGAGAGAGAGACAGGGGGCCACGTCTGTCTGGGTGTTAGAGGGTGTGTATATGTGTGAAAGAGACAGTAGCAAGAGCGACACCCTGGTTGTCACTTAATGTAAACACCCACTACCCATACGACAAACACCCTGCGTCTAACCAAGGTCCATAGATACAATATCTATGGACCTTGCGTCTAACCAAGCCCGTAGTCTTACGTATTCCCTACAGGTTGTATTACCCACACTGTCCCCCCCCCCCCACCCCCCCCATACGACAAGCATCCTGCATCCTGCGTCCTTGCCTGCGTCTAACTAACTCCGCATTCTTACGTATTTTCTGCTGGCTATATCAAAGTTTATAAATATAAGTGTGTACCGGTATATACTTTGGGCTGTATTCCCCACATTGTCCCATCGTCTGCAGTCTTTACATAGTACCGGTATACATAATTCTTAATCCCCTCCGTACCATTACTCAGTACGATTATGCCTTCGTCATATTATTCTGGCTAACAATAGGCAGGCAATATTATTCAGCTTAAGATATCCCATACTACATCAAGAGGTTTTAAACTACCTCGAGTAACTCCTTCATCAAACGCTACATCTTCGTTATATCACTCATTTACGATTTTTTGTTCTATGAGTATGAAGGAGACAAAAAGGCAAAGCTACCGGTAAACAAGTGTCTCGCTATTCCTAATATGAGTTAAAGGGGAGAGTTCGTTTTTCTGGCCCCCATTCTCCCTCACGTTTAGCACCATTAGTTTTCAGATTTTAAGACGTTTGCCCCATTAGTTTAGCTATTTAAAGACCCTTCGTCCCATATAGTTGAAAATTTTAAGACGTTTCGAGCCATTTAGGTGTAGTTTTTTCACTGGCGAACGATAGCGAGACTGTAATTTTATAACGAACCGGCCTTCGGCCGACACATTTTTCTACCGAAAAATGTACAAATATATCTTGAGGAGGATCTAGGGGGTGTTTTTTTAAGCTTGATGGACGTCTAACGAGGAAACTAAAAAAATACATAAATAAATAAATATGCGTATAGATAAAAACAAATTGCCACTACTTGAACTATGTACCGGTATTCGTATATTTACGAAAAAATCTCCAGTTACTGTAAAACCCGTAAGCCTATTCCCCGAGTACATCATTATTAAGACCCAGACTCCAGCCTACTTTGTTCCCGTGTCTGCTGTACCTCTCTGGGGCCTGTCAGCGGGTTGACCTCGCCTGACCTGACCCTCCCTAGGCTCTGTGGTGATGACGTGACGTGAGGTGAGGACAAGCAAAGTGCCTGTCGTCCCCTCTTTACAAACACAAACACACGTCACCCCTCCTAGGCCTGGTTTACCCTCTTTCCTCCATGGCAGTAACTATAGTCTATTCGTTACAAGTAGGCCACCAATCTTCAGAGGATAGCCTCTGTAACTCAAAAAATGGCTAGAGAAAATGAGCTGCAAATTTCCCCACCAATCCCCTGACAGACTCTTCCCAAATGGTAGAAATATTAGCTCGATTACTCTAGTCGTTTTTTTAGTTGAGGCTAACAAAAATGCCTTCCCAGTATACTGTACATTCAAACTAAAATATGCCCACCCAGAGAAATCCCGGCCAAAGGCCGATTTCTTCCAAGATACAGGTTCGTGAATGGGGGTAAACTTTGGTAAAGAGTCATATTATCGCCAAACTAATGGGGTGAAACTTCTTGAAATCTCCAAAGTAACGGAGCGAAACAGGTAGTCCCAAAAATAGCTCCCACGGCCCAAATAGGGTTAAGCAAACGCGGATAACAACATCACCTTCCTAGCGGCTAGTGCTAGATTCTTATAGGGTTTATGAGGGGAACTCGAAAATAATGTTGTGACTGATAAAATGCTGTTAGGAAGGTGGTGTGGTGTCACAGTGGTGAGGCAGAACTGTTGATGGATGCAGTAATTAGGGCCATTATTAGCGGTGTGTGTGTATACTGTCGACCTTATGGTGTTGGTGGTGGTAGTGATGGTGATGATAGTGTGGAGGCAGAGATGTTGATGGATGTAGTGATTAGGGTCATTATCACCGGTGTGTGTGTATATTGTCGACCTTATGGTGGTGGTGATGATTAGTATGATGTGGTGATGATGGTTAATATAGTGGTGTAAGTATAGTGAGGAGGCAGAGTTAATAATGGTGGTGTTCATTGGTGATGGTCGTGTGAATTGGTGGTGGTGGTGATATTGGTGGTGGTCGTGTGCATTGGTGGTGGTGATAATAGTGGTGGTGGTGGTGATGATAATATTGGTGGTGATAGTGGTGGGGGTGATGATTGTTGATAGCGATGGTGGTGATGGTGTTGGAAAGGAAGTGTATTGTTAATGAGGGTGGTGGTGGTGATGATAGTTATGAGGGTGGTGATCATTTTGTTGATGTTGGCGGTAGTGGTGGTGGTGATGATGTTAGTGGTGTAGATAGGCTAGTAGGTGTAAATAGTAGTGATGGTGGTGTAGTAATAGTAGTAGTGGTGGTGGGGATGATGTTAGTGGTTATAGTGGTGATGATAGTGTTGATGATGATAATGTTGTTGTTGTTGTTGTTGTTCCCTAAGCTGCCTGGCCGAACAGCCCCGAGTCCCTGAGGAAGGCCATGGCCACGATCGGGCTTTCCCACAGAGCTCTCATTGAGTGTAGATTGTGTTGTTGGCGTAAGTGGTTGTGTGAAATGCAGTCTTCTATGATGTGTTTAATGGTATGGGGTGCTGTGTTACATCCCGGGCAGGCGTCGACAACGGAGTCATCCATCATGGTGTAGATAGTAGTGGTGGTGGTGTGGTGGTGGTGGTGATGATAGTAGTGGTGATAATAGTGATAGTGGTGGTGATGATAGTAGTGTGTAGATAATAGTGGTGGTGATAATAGTGGTGCAGGTCTCCCCCACACATCATCACCAGAGGAGCCCCACTTGTATACACTCATGAGGCCCCGGTGGTGACAGGAGAGAGAGTAGATGGTGTACTGTATAATTTTCTGGCATTATATATTACTGTAGTTTATGAGTGTGTATGTGTGTGTGTATTTCGACCTTCCATTGATAGGCAATATTATGAATGAGAATAAAATGGACAGCAAAAAAATAGATATATAGACAGAGAGATATTCTGATTAATTTTCGTATTATAGAATTTTAAATTAATTTTACTCATTTTAGTGTAGGCCTGTAGCACTTACATCAATTACCGGTACTCATGTTGGTGTAGAGTACTTTTATCGAGTTCGTAAACTAAATGGAGCACCTCGTACGAATTGGCTAGCCTGCCCTAGTGAGTGAGTGAGTGAGTGAGTGAGTGAGTGAGTGAGTGTGTGTGTGTGTGTGTGTGTGTGTGTGTGTGTGTGTGTGTGTGTGTGTGTGTGTGTGTGTGTGTGTGTGTGTGAAGGGGATGACATGGGTGACTAGAAGGTGCCGACAAGGGTGATGACAGAACAGGGTGAAGGGAGGGGAGGAGGGTAGGAAATTAATGGAGGAGCATGAAAAGGGTATGAAAAGAAACAAACGAGCAGCACACATTTATCTCAAAGGGAGAGTAGTTCTTTTAATCTTGATGGATATCTAGGGAGGAAACTTTAATTAGAATTTCCCATTACTCAATATTATTTCATATTAGGCCTAGATATAAAGTTAAAAATATAATGTTAATGCAATGCTCTACAATAATATATATATATCTTTGGAAGTGATAATATTAACAAATTAATGTAACATTTACTTCATTATGTCTGTATTACTTTTCGTATTAATTCTAATTTTATCCCCTTCTGTATCGGCGACGTAATTTCCATTTGATGTCAGCTATATTTAGACGACTTTATGAAGCTTAGGAAGGATATATGGTAGCTAAAAGGATTCATTGAAATAGTATGTAGCCTTTTCATGGGTAGGCGTCCTTCCCAAGCTGAATGTAATCGTCTAATAGTTGTCAGAAAATAATGTAAAAGACGTCGCCGGTACTGAAGGGGTTAAACCCAACGTGCCCTACTTAGTACCCTATAGTCTATACTAATTCCCAAAACTCTCTTCCCTCAGATTTCTCCCCACCGGTGTCTATCCCCAGCTATCTACCCAGCAACTCCCCTCTAGCCTCCACCTCCACCTCCCCCTACACCTGCCCCAGCCTGGCTTCTGGGGGGTGTGGGTGTGGTAGGGGTGGTGGGGTGGAGTGTGGTGGAGGCTACTACTATACACCACTCTACACCCCCAGACCACCACACCACCACCACCTTCTCACATACTCAACATGTAAGTACAAAAATTATATCATTGTTGAATTGGAATAATTGTATATCATCGCTTTCTCAATTAAAACGTTTCTACCTTAAGATTTTTTTTTTTTTTGGGGTGGGCGGGGGGTACCTTTCTTATGCATGGTTTCAGTGATAGTTGGAGTCTGAATGACGTTTCCGAATCACCGCTTGAATAAAAAATAAAAAAAAAAAAAAAAATATAAATACAACAAAATAAACAGGGTTTTTGGGCTGGCGCAAGTGTGGAGGAAGTGGGGGAGGTATCCCCATCCGTAGGGGCTAGGATATCAGCAAGGTTTTGGCTAAACATAGGCCTATTATGGGGTAGGCTACTGTAGCCTATACATTTTTCCTGCTGCAAGGGACAAGATTGGGATTTGAAGCCCGATTATATTCTTCTCGGTGTTTTAGAACTGATCGTTGCTTGAATGTCAGATCCCTGCATAAACATGGTCAATGCTATAGTTTTCAGGAATAGGCCTAGGCCTATACGATTGTTTATAGCAGTTCGCGCCTAGATTGATGGTTGACCAGCTATCTTTGCCTGGCCCAGGTCTGGGTTGATAGGTAGGCTGTGACGGGTAAATATCTACGACCTGCCCAATTCGATTATTTCAGGTTATTAAATTGTCTTTTTCTTGTTCGTGTTTTTCTTTGATGTAGCATATCGGTACCATAGTTTTATAGGAATAGGCCTAGGCTATATCAAGGAAACTGGCAATTTTTTTCCTGGAAATTTAAGTCATTAATCGGAAGCACATGGCCTATATTATACTTCATATTAATGTGTCACTACCTTCGGAAATTTATGATAGGCTATGGCGAAGGCAAAGTTGAGGTACAAGAGTAGGTTGGAGGAGATGGAGGATAATAGGTGGCCAAGGAGAGTGAATGAATGGGGGGAGGGGAAAAGTAGATGGGCAAAAGAGTGTAAGAGAAAACTGAAAAAAATAGGAGTGAAACAAAGAAGGGTGGGAGAGGAGTGGAGAGATGTAGAGAGTAATGCAGGACTAGGTCAGGGAAGGAGACTAGAGAAAGAGATAGGAACGAGAGTGAAGGAAGTAGGAAGACAGGAATGGAAGAGAAATATGGAGAAGAAAAGTACACTGATAAGAATTATAGAAGCAAGGGAAGACCGAGAAAAGAGGAGTTCTATGACGGAAGTTGGGGAGCTCAACTACTGTTTAAGGCTAGGGCAGGAGCATTAGAGACAAATAGGAGAACATGGAGGTGGAATGGGGGGGTGAAAGAGAGTCTGCAGTGTGAGGTGGGAGGGAGGAGAGTGGAGGAGACAATAGAACATATAGTGACAGAGTGCCAGGGGTATGCAGAGGAGAGAGATGGGTTGGAAAATGAGTTGAAGCGGGTGGTAGGGGAGAGGGAATGGGAAGAACAGAAAGAGGAGGAGGATGAGGGTGTAAAATTTGTGTTAGGTCTCGGGACAGAAGAGGGGGTAGATGGGGAAATGGGGAAAAGAATGAAGGTAGTGAAAAGATTCCTGGAGCAGGTGTGGCAGAAGAGAAAACGGAATAGAATAGAATAGGGTGAGGGGGGAGAAGGGGACCAGAGCGGGGGAGGAAGAAAAATGAGATTAAATAGTAGAGAGGGGAAAAGTTAAATTAAGGTAAGGAGAGAACAAGATATTGGGGGGTGGAGGAGGGGGTAAAATAAGGAGAGGAGAGTTCTGCTTAAGCTATATACTTCAATTATTTTTCTTTAACTATCCTTTCTACGACTACATATTTTCTAAACTAATTCTTAAATCTAGCTCTAGCTGTTTCTGGAGAAGTCACCGGTGCATAGGTGAGCTGGCTTTGAAAAGGGACAGCAACTCCACAAAAAGAAGAAGAAGAAGGACACTGTACAAATACTCTCCCTATACTGGCAAAGTAGATGCCGATTTCAATAAGTCAAGGGGACTTTGCCCTCTCTCAACCCATCCTCTATCCAAAACGAGTTTCAATTTCGAAATACCTGTGGGCCATGGACCCTGCAATGTCATCAATGCATGTTTATCAAGTCAAACTTACCGATGTTAGGTGCGGTACAGTACACACAATACATTACTGACCTGCATTCACCCAATATAGTGTGCATGGATGCGTGTATGTGCGTGCATAGGCCTATATAAATAAACTGTATATATATATATATATATATATATATATATATATATATATATATATATATATATATATATATATATATATATATATATACGGTATATATGTGTGTGTGTTTGTGTGTGTGTGATAGGAGCAATACTAATAATACTCACAATACACGAGGTCCTCTTCAGACAGCACCCCAACAATAGTGTGCTGCTGCTGCAGATCCTCCTTTATGGTCCTTGGTCAGTACTATTCGGCACGTGCACCAACCCACGCCACCACCACCTCCACTAGCCTACACCACCACCTCTGGCACAACACACAATCTCACACTATAGTTCACTAATCACTAAAACGCCATGTCAGGATTAACACTATTTAATAGGAGGTTGGTCTTTACAGTGCTTCCTCTGTTTCAACCCAATAGTTTGGCGATTTTAAGACGCTTCGATTATAAGTTCTTTTGAACTCATCCATAGCGACCTACTGCTTTCACTGTTCACGTGCAAATGGCTGACGCGAGTGACATTTGCGATACACAAACATGATATCTATATTAAAGGGAAAATATACAAAGATGACTAAATAAACATTTCAAGTATATATAAATATTTGGAAGTCATATGTAACGACAAATTATGGAATAAAGAAGTAAATGTATAATAATTTTAGCAGACCACGAAATCGGAGTGTTCCAAATGTAGTGACGTCACGTTTGGGTAAAGTTATAGCTCAATTCTGATTGGCTAATGATAGAGAGAGTGTTCGAGTTTCAGGAAGAGCCCCCAAAAATGTAAACAAAAGCCCAGCTTTATAGGTTGACACAATTTAAAAAGTAGCATTTATCCGCGCATCTGTAAGGTCCCTTGAGTAAGTCGAGTTGTTATTCTATAAAATACCTTCTACAGGTAGCCTACCACCACTGACTTGTTAGACTTGTATTATATGTCCACGCATCCAACACCAAGCTACACTCTGTTCTGGTATACGAAACACCCAAAAAGGAAATGGGAAACTCTAATATTAATAATATTAGACGAAATATAGGCTATAGATAACTCTGTGGAAAAGTTGCGTTCGCGGGAGTAACGTCGATCGTTTTGTTTACATGGTGCTCGAGGTTAGTAGGTTACTTCGCGTTTCTAGACCTAACTTAAATAATTACCTGACGGTATTATAATTATACAAGGCAGTAAGTTATAACTAGCAATGCCCCGCGCAGTAGTAATTTGGTATGTGTGGGTCAACTTGGTCAAACTCTTATCATAATGATGCATAAGCCTAGTTGTCCCTCTAAATAGACCTATTATTAGGCTATTCCTAACCGTGACGGTACGCCTGTATAACCTAATTAATATTATTCGATGACGATAATGATCGCGGAATGCCTGTATAGTTATAAGGGAGAGGAAATACATCTCAACAGCAACATAAAGTACCGGTAATGCGCTTAAGGAACACCTCCGTCAGCTGCAACGAAAAAGTAAGTCAATAAATCGAATGTGTTATTTTCTCAATACAATATAATCAGTGCTACAAGTATATGATCATCGTCATCGCAACAACTATTAGGGACTTCTATAAAACCTAAGTAGGGCCTATGATCCTATCCCTCTGTTTCTGGGGGTGCCCAGTATGCGGCAGTTTGAGATTGAATATGGTGGCCCTGGCGCTTGTATTCACGAGTATTTCTTGTTTAGCAACTCACGCCAGGGATCCAGTGTTCAACCACACACAATGACATAACGACATAGATGAGGGTCTCACCTGTACAATCTCAAAATTTGCTGACGATACAAAAATTGCAAATAGCATAGCCTACTCTCAAAAGAACAAGTTGACGATATGCAACACAATCTAGATAAATTGTCATGTTGGGCCCAAATTTGGCAAATGAGTTTCAATGCGGATAAATGTAAAGTACTACATATCGGATACCTAAATGAGAAAGCAAACTATTCGATGAATGGCACTCAACTTAAGAATGTAAACAGAGAAACCGATCTGGGAGTAACAATATCGAGTAACCTAAAACCGAGTCAACAATGTTCAGAAGTTGTTAATTAAGAAGGCAAACAAAATAATTGGCTTTATAGGCAGGTCATTTGAGCATAAATCCAAAGTAGTTATCCTAACCCTTTACAATTCCTTAGTCCGCCCTCTTCTGGAATACTGCGTTCAATCCTGGTGCCCTTATTACCAAAAAGATATAAACAAGCTAGAACGAGTTCAACGTAGAGTTACCAAAATGATACCTAGCCTAAAGAACAAACCATACGAAGAGCGTCTTAGAGAATTAAATCTATTTCCTTTAACCCAGCGCAGATTAAGAGGTGACTTAATTCAAGTGTTCAAAATCATCAAAGGCATCGACAATATGAACTGTAGTACTTCACTATCGACCAATCTAATTACACGCGGGGAAACGGTTGCAAAATTATTGGTAAATCTTTTAACTCACACGAATCTAAGAATTTCTTCTTCAATCGAGTTGTCAACTTGTGGAATGGGCTTCCCCGAGACGTTATAGACTGCATCACCGTTGATTCATTTAAACTCCGCCTAGACAAATATCTCGCATCAAACCCGCGACTGACTGCGTTTGTAAATGAATAACTTTATTTTATCCGTTTGTAAATGAATAACTTTATTTTATCCCCCCCTCAGTTACTAACCCATCTGTCCCCTACTAACTTCCTAATCCTGCCACGGACATTAGTTCCAGGGCAGTAATTCCCTTTCCAATGTTCCCTTACCCACTCTAAACCACTGTTTGGACACTTGATCCTCAGTGTTTTGGAGGACAAGCAGCCTAGAAGGGTCACTAGATCTGTTGTTGCTTGATTTCCTTTGTACTCCTTTGTAATGATTGAAATGCTAGGTTTTTCCAGGTTAAATAGGAATGGGAATTATCCCCAGGCTACCTTTAGGATCAACCTTTCCTGGTACCTGGCGCGGGGTACGAACCTCTGAAGGGAATTTAACCCCCCTAAAAACCCACAGATTTTGAGATGCCTTGGGTGGGGTTCGAACCCTGGTTAGTGACGCACCACTATCACCACCAGGCCCGCGCGCTAACCCACTGTACTACCACGGACGTACTAAAAGTATAGCAATCTTAGTCCGATTTTTAAGAACCAGGTGATAGTCTCGTGGTGTTATCACGTGATGAGTTTATTGGACTTACCATCTACGACTATTTTACGCTATACCTGACGTCAACTCGGGTTAGTATTATTGTGGGTGCGGGACATTTTCGAGGGCATTACAATGATAGTCTTGTATAGGTCGAAATTATAATGGAATCTGACCTCTCTATACAATGTGTTTGTCAAGCCGGTATCACACGAACACATTTTCCCTAAACTATTATTGTCAACTTTGGTATGGTAGCTTAGGAATTAAATCTTTAAAATACATTTGTCACATAAATTATTTTTCATCATCATCCTCATTCTCGTTGGTGCCTCTGAATTCTTGCGTGCTTGCTGTTTGTGGGCGAAATGTATGTTTCTTCTGTCCCCTCTTTTTCCTTTCTCGAGTCTCTTGCTGATCCTCCCTACCCCTTGTGGGAGTAAGGGCTGGCTACTGACTGACTGACTTGACATTATCATTCTCGTTTTTTGTTTTTTTTTCTGTTTCTCCTTTATTCCAACTTTGTTTTCTTCTTGCCTTCCCTCGTTGCTCTCGTATCCCGTTTTCTTCCCGTTCTTGGGCCCCTCCACCGCCAGCTGTGTCCGGCCACCGCCACGGCTATAAAGTCTGGGGGGTCCATTTTAACGCCCCCCTCGCACCTATTTACAACACTTGGGGCACCGGAGAGAGAGAGAGAGTGAGAGTGAGTGGGTGAGTGAGAGTGATTGTACATGGCTCCAGAGTATGTGCAGTTATTGGTCTATGTACATAAAGAGAGCACAACTATGTAGAGTGGTGGTGTGGGTGGAGAGAAAAGGGGGGGGGGGGAGTGTGAGATAATATAACTATGTAGAGTGACAGGTGTGGGCAGTGTGGTGGTGTGGGTGGAGAGAGAGAGAGAAAGATAATATAACTATTTAGATGACAAATGTGGACAGTGTTGATGTGGGTGGGTGGAGAGAGATAGTATAACTATGTAGGGTGACAGGTGTGGACAGTGTGGGTGGGTGGGTGAATGTGTGGGTGGGGAGAGAGATAAATATAGTATAACTATTTAGAGTGACAAGTGTGGACAGTGGTTGTATGGGTAGAGAGAGATATATAGAGAGTACGGTATAACGATGTAGAGATGACAGGTGTGGGTGGAGAGATGGGAGAGTATAACCATGTAGAGAAACAGGTGTGGGTGGGTGTGTGGGTAGAGAGAGAGAGAGATAAAGAGAGTATAACTATGTAGAGTAACAGCTGTGGGCGGAGTGGTGTGCGGGTAACAGCTGAGTACAGGGATCATAAACTTTGATGAGGACGCACCCATGACAAAAACCGTGGTCATATAGATTTTACAAGATAAATTTGGACATTTTCCATATTTCAACATTCCTGTTAAATACCGCATAGACGAAATTAGTTGCAGCTAATTGATGACAATGAAAATATATTTGTGAGTAAATGAGTTAATCTGAATAATATAATATAGTTTGTTCTATCTATCTATTGTTATATTATACTATTAGAGTTGATGAGTTAGGTATGATTGGGGAGGGGTGTGAGAGTGATAGGGTATGGGCGTGAGAGGGTGAGAACAAGAGGGTGTGGGTGTGGGCGTTTGGGGGTGTCAAACAGGAAGGTAACAGGCAGGCAGGTCCACACTGAACAAATAAGCTGGCACCCTCATTACCACCAGAGTGTATAGTAACCAACCTCTTTCACCCTTAGCCTCCCTCACCACACTCCCATCTTCACCCTCACGACAACCACTTAAATGTAGCCCCCCTCCCCCTCCCCCACCACACCCTCACTACCACCACCTAACTGTAGCCTCCCTCACCCTCCACACACCTAAATGTAGCCTCCCTCACCCTTCCACCCTCACCCTTCACACACCTAAATGTAGCCCACCTCCCCCTCCCCCACCACACCCTCACTACCACCACCTAAATGTAGCCTCCCTCACCCTTCACACACCTAAATGTAGCCTCCCTCACCCTTCACACACCTAAATGTAGCCTCCCTCACCCTCCCCACCACCACCTAAATGTAGCCTCCCTCACCCTCCCCACCACCACCTAAATGTAGCCTCCCTCACCCTCCCCACCACCACCTAAATGTAGCCTCCCTCACCCTTCCACCCTCACCCTTCACACACCTAAATGTAGCCCCCCTCCCCCTCCCCACCCTCACTACCACCACCTAAATGTAGCCTCCCTCACCCTTCACACACCTAAATGTAGCCTCCCTCACCCTTCACACACCTAAATGTAGCCTCCCTCACCCTCCCCACCACCACCTAAATGTAGCCTCCCTCACCCTTCACACACCTAAATGTAGCCTCCCTCACCCTCCCCACCACCACCACCTAAATGTAGCCTCCCTCACCCTTCACACACCTAAATGTAGCCTCCCTCACCCTTCCACCCTCACCCTTCACACACCTAAATGTAGCCTCCCTCCCCCTCCCCACCACACCCTCACTACAACCACCTTAATGTAGCCTCCCTCACCACACCCTGACAGACCCTCATCTACACCCTCACTACCACCACATAAATGTAGCCTCCCTCATCACACCCTGACACATCTCATCTGCACCCTCACTACAACCACCTGAATGTAGCCTCCCTCACCACACCCTGACAGACCCTCATCTACACCCTCACTACCACCACATAAATGTAGCCTCCCTCATCACACCCTGACACACTCATCTGCACCCTCACTACAACCACCTGAATGTAGCCTCCCTCACCACACCCTGACACTCTCATCATCACCCTCACTACCACCACCTGAATGTAGCCTCCCTCATCACACCCTCACTACCACCACCTGAATGTAGCCTCCCTCATCACACCCTGACACACTCATCTGCACCCTCACTACAACCACCTGAATGTAGCCTCCCTCACCACACCCTGACACTCTCATCATCACCCTCACTACCACCACCTGAATGTAGCCTCCCTCACCACACCCTCATCATCATCCTCACTACCACCACCTGAATGTAGCCTCCCTCACCACACCCTCATCATCACCCTCACTACCACCACCTGAATGTAGTCACCCTCACTACAATCACCTAAATGTAGCCTCCCTCACCACACCCTTATCTTCACCCTTACTACCACCACCTAAATGTAGCCTCCCTCACCACACCCTCACTACTACCACCTACATGACAACGCATCCCATATAGCTTCATCAGGCCAAGGATATCAACCCTACTGCTTCCCATTCCTACTTGATCCAACTCTTATCTGTCGCTTTCAATTAGTTCGTTCACTCTCTCTCTCTCTCATAATCCTTAGCCACATCTATTTTTTCCTATGCGTATGAAGGAGACAAAAGGCAAATTGCCTGTAACGAGTGTCTCCCCCAGAGCCAAAAGAGTGACAGAGAGCCAAATTCAAGAGACGTTGGGGTCAAAATGTCTGGACACACGAAGTTTAAAGCAGTTCAAGTCATAGGATGAAGGAAAGATTTATTGAGGGAGAGAGTTCCAGAGTTCACTTGTTTAGTAGAAGAAAGACTTAAATGTTTTGGTAATTCTTGGGTTGGAGAGAGGAGTGGGACTGTGTTGAAAGGCGGGTGCTTCGAACTCGACGCTGTAATATAATAATGCCTACTTGTAGCTGTCACATTAAGGGGAGATGTGTATTTATTTGTATTTATCTGTTAATTTATTTCTTTATTTATAATTTAGCAAGCCTGTAATTTAGGAGCAATCGGCCTTCGGCCGTGACATAAAAAAATTACAAATTTATCTTGAATGGGGGTCTTGGGGGTATTTTTCTTAAGCTAGATGGAGGTCTGGGTAGGAAACTAAAAATCTCGCAGTAATACCTCAGTAGTAATAACAGTAACTTCTCCCCTCTCCCCACTCACCCAGACGCCCTCAACCAACAAACACCGGAACACTCCTTAGGGCAGAAATATGTCTGTTAGGGCGATAAAGACCTCGATATTTCACCTCCAAACTGCCAAACATCGCGGGGAAGTGAAGGGAAGTTGATGTAATTTTGTGGGGATGATGGGCCAGCAGCACGCGCCCCTCCTCCCACCCACACCAACCCCAGGCTCCATAGTACAGGATTCGCTACCTGGATACTTCGCTACCTGGTATTACCCCTTGAGGATTATGACGCCTTTTGACAGTTTATTCCGGTTGTCATTAGCTGATTTAGTTCCAGGTCAGGTGAAGGTATTGAGGGATAAGCCTTTACAACGGCACCTCGTATCTACATTCTACTTTTCCTATTGTTCTGAAGTGTAGAGAGGGGAGAAGGGGTTTTGGAGAGAGAGGAAGCTGTTGGAGTGGCTTTGTTATGTGTGTTATTAGTCTGTATACGTCGTCGAGGTATCCCACGACTGGGTGATCGTTGTTCAGGGACTAGCCATGGATTCTCAATAATAATAATAATAATAATAATAATAATAATAATAATAATATACCGGTAATCAAATATCAAGTTACGACGAGGCGAAAGGCTTAACAAACCAATGAATGAACTTATTCCTTGCCTGCGATGTCATAACTTTCTAATATTCAGAACAACTAGCCTTTCGCAAGTTATAATACCCAGAGAGGATTTCTATTAAGTTTTAGTTTGCGTTCATGATTAATAATCACATTTTTGGTTAGCTCTTCAGTTTCTTTTCGTACAGTCATAAGTTTGATTGATATTAAAATATTTTCATAAAACAACATTAATTTCCTTAGTGCGTGTTAGAGATGATATAACATACCAAATTATAAACTAAGCTAACCTAAATGTGGTCAGGTGTGCTTAGGTAAGTTATATAACAGCCTAATATACCCTGTTCCAAGTAAGTAGACCAGAAATTGTCTACCTTAACCTCTGTAACTCAAAAAGGGCTAGAACAAAATTTAATGGGCTACAATTTCCAACACCTTTTCCCTGACTGACCCTTCCCAACTAGTAAAAATATTGTCTCAAGTACTCCAGTTGTTTATGAGTTATAGAGATTATTGTTCCAGAGTTTTGGCCTACATATTTGGAACAGGGAATATAGCTTCATACCGGCATAGAGTAAACAAATTACGAAAATATAAAGGGGCTGTTGAGATGTCCTTGAAGAATCTTCAATTATCGTATTTTTGTTACGATATTTGTCACTCCCGTGGATAATATTGACCGTTAACCTTATATAATTAAAGCAGGAGAAAAACATTAGATCTTCCGTTTGGGTAGAGTCAAACAACAAATAGGTGTGGATATTATACAGCCCTTTCGCTCCAGCCTTCCCTGAATTACAAGAGGTTATATGTTCGAATCTCTAGACTTGAAATCATAAATATACTATAACTATGAGCAAATTAAGTTTTTTCTCAAGGGACTGGAGTTCTCGAAAAGGGGCTCCAGTCCTGACGCTATTCTTGACTTAACAGTGTGCTGGCTTGATAATCCAGAAAGGTTGATAGACTCTGAAGTCTTATTCTAACTATACTCTGTTTCATTTCATCTGACGGTAAATTGAATCCCTTAGCAGGTTATATCTGGATACTTAATGGAAAAATATGAAACTACAATGTCTCTGCATTATATTAAGACCAAGTTTATATAATTAGCCCCATATTTCAATACAAAATCTTCAAAATAACTGATAAATCTTTGCAATTTACCGCCAGTTGAAAAGAAACAGAGTATAATATATTTATTTATCGTTTGTATTTCTTTATTTGTTTTATTTATTGTTTTGCAAGCAAAGTGGTGAGGTAGCGAGGCGTCCTGATAACCCCAGACTCGGTAACTTCTTGAAGTAATATATATACTATACCTATGAGCAAATAAAGTTTTTTCTCCTTTTTTTTTTTCAAGCGAAGTGGTGAGGTAGCGAAGCGTCCTGATAACCCCAGACTCGGTATCTTCTTGTATGTTTCCCTTCACACGAGTCCCTGACCACATCAGTACACACAAGTTACCATTAGCGGGGATCATGAGCTATGGGGGCGTCAACGAGGACCTTTCTGTCTCCCGTCATAAGGGCGAGGTTACCGTGGCTTCCGTACCTGCGGCTTACGTCCCCGGGGGTGTTTATCGGGAATGGCTGGGTTAGTCTGCACACAGGGAGCTGTGATTGGTTGAGAACAAACAGTTTACAAGACTCTGTCAGCATTTTGAGTCATTCGCGCCTGTTTACAGTTCGCACCCAGAATACTTAGCTAATGTGAATTTCTCAAAGGGATTCGTTCAGAGCTGCTCTCACCTGCCTTAAACCGGTGTCACACAAGCGCTTTTTCCGGCAATTTGTTCGGGAAATTGTTGTGGGACAGCTTCAGAATATAAGTTTTATCAAAATTTACCCTCATAAGATAATCTTGCTTTAGACATTTCCGATACTAATACGAAAGAGCCCCAAAATATCGCGGGAAAAAAACTTACTTATCAAAAATCGACGGAAAAATCTCTGGCGTGACACCACTCGAACTAAACTGGACGAACAAACGGGAAACGAGCCGGAGGGAGCGGAAATCCCGGCTGTAACAATGTTTATCGTGGCTCTCGGAGGAGGGCCGCATTTATTCCGTTTTATTAGGCTATAGCGTTTCATCAGTCAACGCGATTATAGCCACATGATGGTAGGCAGCAAACAGGGGGGCGCCAAGACCACACTGGCCAGAATTATCACTTAAACTGTTGACGGACGGACGCCCTCCTCCCGCCATCTGGTACTTTGATCCCTCCCCGCCTGCCGAAGGGATGGGGGGCCGCAGGAAGGGGCACCACACATAGACTATAACGAGACGCTGGGGCTCGATCTGGGAGGAAGTAGGGATTCATCATTATCATCATTACTATATATTTAGGCCTTCTATTATATCGTCATTACTATCATCATCATATCCATTATCATCATCATCAATATCATCATCATCATTATCACTGGCCTCTCTCCGAGGGGACGATGATAGACTGTGTTCACTTATGCAACAAATATTTCTCATCCTTCACAATTTCAACTCATTGTCCTCTCCAGATAATAACATTTATGAACAAAATTATATTCCTCGAAAAAAGTAGTTGAATTATAGGGATTTGTTCGTGTGTTTCTCAGTGGCTTCTTGTAGCTCCTATAAAACACTCGAGTGTCACATAATTAGTAGACTGTTGTTGCATTAATTAGTGATTATTACACTTTTCAATGCTTCTACTTGGGCTTTTATGAATTCAAAGTGACACGTAGAGAAATTGAAAGACGTCTGAACTGACCTATAATGTTCTATTCCAGTGTACGGCGGTGGGATGGGCGGGGGCAGACATGACGTAGTGGTGGGCGGGACACAACAACAGACTCCCCACGGGCGGCGGAAGAGGACCTGGACGCGGGCGGTGTTCAGTAACCTACAGAGGAAGGGATTAGAGAAGAGGTTCCAGCTACAGAAGTATATCACTAAGCCAGACCGTAGACAACTGGCTGCCACGCTAGGGCTCACAGACGCTCAGGTAAAACAATACAGCACTCTTTTTATTTCAGTATTATTTTATTATTTTACTTTATTTCATTCTGTTCTATCCCCTTCGGGGATCATGGTGTCAGGCAATATATATATATATATACCGGGTATATATATACTGAAATGCTGATATATATATATATACCGGTATATATATATATATATATATATATATATATATATATATATATATATATATATACTGTATATATATATGTATATATATATCAGCATTTCCCTTATTCAATATATCAAGTTTACCATATAAAAGTGTAGCCTACCGTATATCAGTTACGTGTACGGTCGAGCTAATAAGTCATGTATCAGGGTGTCATTACGTTTGGCTCACTCTCTGCTGTATTAATGTCGGTCAGATGTTGAATACGGTGTGTAAGTGTAGGACCATGTTTGTATATCTCACCCGAAAAGAAGAACTCGTGTTTAGATATGGCTGATACCGATTATTGATCAAAATATACTTGGTGCCGACTCGACATAACTTATTTGACCGACTCTACAGGCGAATAATTATGTTTTTATATAGAAAAGTGTACCAGTTACTTGTACAGGCGATTAATTAAGTCTGTATTTCCAGGTCAAAGTCTGGTTCCAAAACCGTAGAATGAAGTGGCGTCATTCCGAGCTGAAGAAGAGAGAGCAACACCAGCAATCACAACAACAACAACAACAGCCATCAGAACCAGACAGCGACAGCAATAGAGACCGTGACAGCAGTGAGGAACAGGAGGACCTAACAGACAGCCTTCATAACCTCACAGCCAACAGCCCTCAGCACCTCACTGACAACAACCCTCAGCACCTTACAGACCCAAGCCCTCAGCACCTCAGAGCCAACAGCCCTCAGCACCTCAGAGACAATAGCCATCAGAACCTCACAGCCCCAAGCCTTCAGCACCTCACAGACCCAAGCGCTCAGCACCTCAGAGACCCAAGCGCTCAGCACCTCACAGCCAACAACCCTCAGCACCTCACAGCCAACAGCCCTCAGCACCTCACAGCCAACAGCCCTCAGCACCTCAAAGACAACAGCTCAGACTCAAACCTTCAGGACCTGAGTGAGGAGGAGGAAGAAGAAATTGACCTGGGGACAGAAGATATGGATCCACATGGTTGCCTCAGTGTTATGTGAACCAGGTAGAATATTATAACTGCGTAATTGACCACTAACGAGTTTCAAGCTATAAGGAAGTTGGAGTCGTAATAGTAAACAGAAATGCAATAACAATGTAAGTTTTGATGGGTAAAAAGCATGTAAAATTGGGTTTTAAGTATATATAAATGTACTACAACCGTATTTTAGCTGGTAATTCTGCTAAATATCGATGTCTGCAGCTCCAACTTCCTTATAGAACGAAACTCGGATTTGGTCAATTTAACCCCAGTCCTGAGTTTAAGGAGTTTATTACACTCTGCTTTCATCAAAGATAGTAGTCCTATAGTCTACTTTCTGATTTTGTGAAACGTATCCTTAGTTACCTGGAACCTTCAGACTATTTATTGAACATACCTCAGTATTCTGTAAATATTTATATAGTTTAATTAAGATAATTATTATAGATAACTTCATTATTAAGGAACATCCCGTTCTTAACATTAATCCTCCATGGACATTTGCAGCCCATTTGCTCTGGCCATTTTCGAGTTACAGAGGTCAAGGTTCACGAGAGCTGGACTACCTACAGTATTTGGAACAGGGTATATTCACGGGATATTAAAAGCACATGAGAACTGTCAAGAAGTGATAGTAACAAAACTACCTAGATAATGAGTATAATTTTCTACGAACTATTCATTTTGGCTGTAGCCTACATAACACTTACTGCACAATTCTCACTGTGAACATTATGTATAACAAATACATAATACATTCACTTATAGTCTTATATTTCAGCTGACGGTAAATTGACCACTTGCGAGTTTCAGGCTATAAGGAAGTTGGAGCAGAGTAGCCTACATCGATATTAAACAGTAATGCAATAATAATGTAGGTTTCTGATGGATAAATGGTATGTTAAGTTAGGTTTTATGTATTTATATATGTACTACGACCGTATTTTAGCTGTGAATTGACCACTTGCGAGTTTCAGGCTATAATGAAGTTGGAAGCAGTAAACATCGATTTTAAGCAGAAATGCAATAACAGTGTAGGTTTCTGATGGATAGAAAGTTTAATGAATTTGGTTTTATGTATTTATATATGCAATACGACTATATTTTAGCTCGTAATTCTGTTGAATATCGATGTCTACAGCTCCAACTTCCTTATAGCTTGAAACTCGCAAGTGGTCATTTATGTTAAATATCGATGTCTACAGCTCCAACTTCCTTATAGAACGAAACTAGCAAGTCGGCAATTATCATGTCCTCATCTTGATTACTCGGTTATGAATATTTTGAAGCGAAATATATTGTTAATAATGATAATTTGGTATTTATATATTACAGAGATATAGTCGTTTCATATTTTCCATTGAATATCAAGAACTCAGCTGGCAAGGGATTCAATTTACCGTCAGTTGGAAGTAAACAGAATATAGTTTAATTAATTGGGTTCTAAATTTGCAGCCTACTTCAAAATTGTAAACGATGAGGTTAAATAGATTAGTTATTTTCGTGGATAACTCATTAAAGAACTGATAATTGGTTCCAAAAACAATTGACTGTACAAATGTGTATATAAAATTTATATAAATTAACTACAGAATAAGTTACATGTTTTCCTCAAAATTATTGTTTCTAAATGTTGTATAACACTGTATATATATATATATATATATATATATATATATATATATATACTAAACAAGACAAACTCAAAAGTTCTTCCTTATTTCTTTAGTAAATATAACACCAATTTAAATTTAAGATTAATGGAAATACAAAAAAAAATATGGATTAATCTGTTTTGTAGTAGCATGAGACACATTTATTTATAATAGTATCAATTTATTTAGAATGAAATGGACAAGTTACTTAAACCTTTCTTTACAAACGACAAACCTTAATAAATTAATTGATGTACAGTACATACAAATTTTAATAAATCCTATCCCAGATAATTCTGCTTTCTTTGATTCAGAGTATGTCTTCATATTATGTGTTGTTGCTTACATCGGAGTAGTACTGCGAGAAATACAAATGTTGAATAATATAATCTTGAATTAATAAATAACATATATTATAGGATTATAAGAGGTGAAAACGGTCTCACTTGATCACTTCACCTTTTGACTTCCATCTTTGCATATTATTATACCGTATAATATGTAGCCGATGAGCAATATCAATTATACAGAGTTGGGAAAATGAATAACTGAGCACGGGGGATGGTTCACTTTTTGGGCGATTTTTGCATGTATTAATTTTTTTTCTAGTTTCCTCCCTAGACCTCCAGCAAATTTAAAAAAACATTCATTAGATCCCCTTTCTAAATTAATTTTTACATTTTTCGGCAGAAAAATTTCCCGGCCGAAGGCCGGTTCTTCCAACATTACAGGCTCACTATTGTTCGCCAGGGAAAAAATCGACACCTGAATAGCACGAAAGGTTTAAATATTGACGAAGAAATGGGGCGAAAGGTCTTAAAATCGACTAACTAATGGGGCAAACATCTTAATATCTGAAAACTAATGGAACTAAACATGAGGGAGAAAGTGGTCCAGAAAACCGGCCCATCCCACCTTAATTGTCTGATGGAGCTATTGGGTAACTTGGGAGAATAACAGACATAGGGAGTACAGAGATATGGGGAACTGGGTGGTGATTTGAGGAGGTGATTAGTGACGCTAGGCGATATGGGAGTAGCGGCAAGTGATGTGAAAGTGGTGTGTAACAAGTGGAGGCTATGGGTGAAGAACAAGTGGCAGCTTTTGATATTATAATGTAAAACTTGCAAAATAAACAAACCAAAACGTATACGAACAAAATAACTAATCAAAATCGCTGTGGAAACAACGCTTAAGTAAAATAATATGGAGGAAATGGGTAGGCGGCAGGTGACATGTCGAGAGGAGTGGCGATTATGTGAGGGAGCAGAGAATTACGTTGGGGGTAGTGGGCAATAAGGGGATAGAGAGTGATATGATGGATTGGATGACGGGCGATGGGGGGAGGGGGAGGATGTGAACATTTGGTGATTTCGGGGTGGTGGTGACAGGTTACATTGAGGGGCAGCGGGTGACGTGAGGGCGGGGAATAAAATTGAGAGGCTGTATCCAGACATCAGGAGGTGGTGGGTGACATAAGAGAGTGAGGGTCCGAGTCTGGGGGATGAGACGGTGAGGCGCAGAGGCAAAACGGCTTCAGAGATGGAGTTGCTTCGAGCCGTGAATGGGTGCTTCGCAAGTCTCGCTTCCTAAACTGGAACAAGACCTCATGGGCCTCACCGTGTTCTGCGGTAGTGTGTGCAGGGTCTCAGCCTATGCCCGAGAGGGAGTACTGTAGTTGGAATATAGAAAAAATAAAAATAAATAAAAAGTAAAAAAAATAAGAGGGAGCAGCAAGTGATGTAAAGGGTGACATAAGAGGGGGCTGCGAGTGATGGTGGGTGAAATAGTGAAGGGTGCCAGTTGATGTGAGGTGACAGTGGATGATGTGACGTGGCAGTGGATGATGTGTGGAGTACATATTATAACGTAAGGAAGAATAAAACAATACCTATTGAACTTTCACATTATATTCAAAATACATACAAGCATGAGCTCGGGTAGGACAATGGCCATGCAGCACTAAGGCTGAGTTACACCTGGGATTTTTTCCGAACAATTTTTGATCCACAACTTTATTCTGACAATATTTGGAGACTATTTTGCACAAGTATCAATAACCAGACTAAAGGTAGACTACAGTATATAAATTGAAAACATTCACTACAAAAATTCATTCAGAAACTGCAAGACCCCAATTTGCAGGAAGAAGCTCTCATGTAAGTCTGCATTACGGGTCAAGGCAAATGTACACAAATGCTTTTTCCAGCAACTGTGATCTGATAGGTCCTGTAATGCACTTTAATAAACAAAATCTGTCACCTGTAGTAATATACCTTAAATTTAGTTGTCAATACCAGTGCAAAATACGCTCAAAATGTTGCCATATTCAAGTTGTGGAGTAAAAATGTATAAAAAAAAAAAAAAAAAAAAATCCCTCGTGTAATGCTCCCTTAATCTAACCGCTGTCCCGGCCGCCTCACCGAGCTTCCATAATCAGTCACCAATGAGCCATCTTCGGAAGTAAGGCAATGATGCAGTCTTAACGCTAATATTTTACCTTGCGGAGATACCAAAATTAAATAATCTCGAAGAGTCGGTAGAGTGATTAGAATTATAATTAGGACAGAAATCTTGACCCGTAAACTCTTGTAACTCAAAATGGACAAGAACAATAAAGCTAACATTTCTACTATATGGGAGGAGTCAACCAGGTATGCACAGGTGTGTAAGTTCACAGCCTGTTTGTTCTAACCCTTACTGAGTTACAAGGGGTTAGAGGTCACAATTTCCGGCCAGCTTATATTGAACAGACTACAGTAGAATATGAGAGGATAAGAACAAGCTAGCTACAGTAGTATAGTATAAGCACGAGTCGCTAAGCTTGCACTATAGTCTATTTGCTGTAAGTAGGCGAGAAATCATGACTTCTAACCTCTGTAACTCAAAAACGACTAGAGTAATCCAGCCAATATTTCTACCGCTTGGGAAGAGTCAGTCAAGGAATAGATGTGGTAAAATACAGCCAATTTGCTCTAGCTCTTTTCGAGTTACAGAGGATAGAGGTCATGATTTCTCGCCTACTTACAGCGAATAGAGTATAGTATGAGTATTACGGATAGAGGAGATTACAGGGCCCGGTAAAAGAGACCGTAAGTGGGCGGAGATACAGTCAAAATGAATGTTCTCTTAAAGTGGTAATTATTTTGTATATCCTCCCACGTTCAGCCACTTAACCCTTTCAGTACCGGTGCCGTCCTTTAAACTTTACTATGGCTTTTATTAGACAATTTTATTCAGTTTAAAAAGGGCCTTCAGCAATTAACAGCCTTGGAACTATCTCACTTAATAATTTTTACTACCGCAGATCCTTCTAAAACTGCACAAAATCATCTAAATATAGCATCCTTGGAGTGCCACATGTATTTATTGATTTCATTAATTGAGTTTAGAGGTGAAGTTGGTTGGTGGAAAAACAATAATGAATAAAATTAACAAGACATTGCCGGTACAGAAGGGGTTAACTTGTACATTAGTCATTGAATCCGGGCCCAGGGCTGTTTGGACGTCCCTACACTATTGCCCTAGCCTTATACATTAGCATAAAATATCACCAGTACTGCATAACCAACCAAACTTTGCTTAAACCCAAGTACAGTGGGCCAAATAAGTCATGTTACAGCTGTCATTACATTTAGATCGCTCTTCTTTGTATTAACGTTACCATGGACTGCTAATAAATGGACAAAATAAATGGTCAAATTGGGGGAGAGGTATAATGGGGGGGGGGGGAGGAGTGGAGGATGTGGTATAGATAGATGTTAAAGTACTGTACTACTTTCTATGTGTCATCCAATTTGAGACATTTCCTGGCATTGGCACGGTATTTGAAGGGTTCCTTTTACACATGCTTAACCCTTGTCTAGCGGGGTGTTTTGGGCATATTCAGGCCCTCCTGAATGATCAATCAAGTATCTGCATGAAAAGAAATGTATTCAGCAAAAAACTAGGCGCTAAAAGCTTCAAAATGAGACCAGAACGAGCTACGTAGCACTCGTGGTTCTCATGCAGTGGTGCCACCAACATGGGAGTTTAGCGTATAGCGGCATATTTTTTCCCACTACGCTCACTACTGGTAGCACTGCCGGCCTCTCGAGAACAGAGGGAGCGTGAGTCAGTGGGTGGCGGTAAGCTCTGGGTGTCGGACGTGTGGCCTGCTGCGCTCCCGGCCATTTGCACTCTATTTTAACCCTTTAAAAGCCTTAATAATGCTCCTAACTTGCTGCAAATTGGTGCACGACTTAAGTCGAGCGCCACTCTTTAAGGGTTAAGTACCCTGCCTTCCTTGAGGCCTATCACACATACTGGGTTAATGCCTGCCTGATGTTCAGTAAGGTGTGTAAGCATAGAATCGTAAGTGTGAATCTCCTTTGTAATTAAAACATCAAGTCAAATGTTTGCTGAATACTAATGTTTGATTGATACATACTAAGTGCTAAGACATCACTTATTTGGCCGACTGTACAGTTGCCAAGAAGTGAACCAGTGACATTGAGAACTGGTGGGGTTTCACACATTCAAGAGTAAGGCCAAGAGTCCAACAGAGTCCAATAAACTGGGTGTCGAACCGGAGCAATTTTGAATGAATATGAGAAGGAATACAAGAAAATTAACATGATATAGCATTGTTTTGGCCGTTTTATCACTTCCAAAGACACAATTTGAGCTATAAACCATAATTTTATCTTCATTTATACAATAATATAGCCTAGAAATAATGGACTCAGAGTGTGGTATGCCTGCCGTAAGAGTTAGTACCCAAATTAACGAGAAAAGAAAGAAAAACAAAGGAATAAGCAAGAAAATAATAAATAAATAAAAATCCCCCTCCTCTTAAATCCTGTCACTCCTTCACCGCCGCCCTTGTCCCAGGTTCAAGTATTGGCAACTGTACCCCATTTTCTCCCTCGTGTTTAGCCCCATTAGTTTTGAGATTTTAAGACCTTCGGCCCATTAGTTTGACGATTTAACATTTTCCGACCCATTTCGTTGTCAATTTTAAGACCTTTCGTGCCAATTAGGTGTCAATTTTTTCCTGGCGAGCAATAGGGAGCCTGTAATTTTAAGAGGAACCGGCCCCCTTAAGATAGGTTACCGGTACGTTAGATTAAGTTATGTTAGACTATGCTAGGTTGTAGTAGATAACATAAGCTAAGACAAGAATAAGTTAGATTAGATTATGTTAGCTTCAGGTAGCCAAATATCGACCTCCTCCGGGAGAACTGTGTATGTAATGCATAGCAGTGTTTTCACAAAGACTTTATTGTCTATCTATATATCTATCTATCTATCTATCTATTCCCGGATGCCTTATTCCCCTTCAGCATGATGAAGTCTTTTCCCTGGCTAGCATTAGCAGTGGCAGATCCAGCTCAGACTTAAGGGGGGGGGGCTGATATATATACATGAGGGGTGCCATAACTTTATATGTATTGTATTTCAGATAAAATGCAGTATATATCAGATGTAAGGGCGCATTTGTGGTCACTAAGGGGGGGCGGGGAAGGGCGGCGCCCGCGCCCCCCCCCCCCCCCCACCCCCCCAGTTCCCCTTCCCCCCTGGATCTGCCACTGAGCATTAGACAATTTTCTTTAGTTTAAAAATACCCTATGCTATTCGGGAGGATTTATGGAGACCGCTTTTACCCATTTGAGTAATAGAGGTACCGTAGATTATAAACTAAAGAAAATACAGTAGTCTAATGAATTTGAGTATGAACAAAATTACATCATCGTGCTGAAATACCTCTCCCTCCAAGATAGTTATGGTATAAAAAGAAACAGTAATAATTAATAATAAATAAATAAGTAAATACAGTATATAGAATAGAGACTGCTTCTAAATCAATATGCACTTTCTATTTTTTTCTATTGCAGTAAATATTACACAACCTTTCTCCACATGCAATTTGTTATAGTCCGTTCATTCTAGGTTGGGCAGAAATCTTACCCTCTAATTTCTGTAACTCAAAAAAGGGCTAGAGTAAATGAGCTGTCAATTTCCACACCTATTCCCTAGCCAAGTCTTCCTATTTGGTAGAAAAATTAGCTCGGTTACTCTAGTCCTTTTTGAGTTACAGAGGTTAGAGGTTACGATTTCCGCCCAACCTAGAATGAACGGACTATAGTACACTATGGGTACAATGCTATAAATGGCAATAAGCAGCCTACCTTAAATTGCATAATGATGGTGTTAACCCCTTCGGTACCGGCGACGTCTTTGTTACTTGATTTCAGCTACATTTAGACAATTTGATGAAGCTAAGGAAAGATATACATTAGCTAAACGTCTAGCTAAATCGTCTAATAGTTGCCAGAATATAAGGAAAAGAACATCACCGGTACTGAATGGATTAACCTCTCAACACCCAATTCATTAATGAGTGTAAATGAAGTAGCCTACAGGTAGTTAATAGAAGTGAAGATGCTGTATTATTCCCAATCTCCATACAGCATATAGAAGTGATAACCGGAACCTATTTCTTTAGGAGACTGCAGCGTATAAATTAACAAGCACATTCCTATTGTATTTTTATTATAATTTTATTTATATAATTTTATTATCTACAGTCAAAATCAATACTTCGCTGAAAACATTAGTGATATTATGTGTGAAATGAAGAGAGAAGGACAATAACTCGACACTTGCATGACCTGTCTGGGTCTCTGAGTTTTCTCCTGGACGACCTAAATGTGAGTGAACTTGAATTTTGTTTTTGTTTTGTTTTTTTGTTGTGTTGTGTTTTCCCTGTTCGGGCTCTGTCTCGAGTCGATAGATAGATTGCATGGCATGACACAAAAGGTACTGGTCACAGACTATTAGAAACACATGAGGACTGTCAAGGAACAACATAAGAACTTAAAAAAAATGGGAGTCTGCAGAAAGCCAATTGGCCCACAAGAGTGATAGTAACTTAGAATTACAATCTATGAGCAAGATATGGAGCTTAAGAGGTATACGAGTGAAATTGGTGTTAGGCGGGAGGAGGGGCGCTGGTTGACGGACGAGGGGAGTATTTATCAGGTTATCAGTGAACTATTGAATTTGACTATAAAAAACTGGACTGTTAGCAACCTTGCTTTAACAGTCAAATGTAACAACAACTGGGTATTTTGCCTGTAGTGTGTCCTAGGATATACTAAAAGGGGGATACCACGTGAACGCTTTTAGGGCCAAGTTACGAAGGTGAACATTTTTCTGGCAATATTTCCGAGACCCTTAGCATTGGTGTCAGAAACTAGACTGCAGATACGTTAGTTAACCATAAGAGACAGAATTCTAATTAAATTTAATATTTTTGTGATATGACCCAGCCAGGGCTCGAACCCAGGCCAGTAGTCCAGCACTCCAACACCTTAACCACTAGACCACTGAGGTGTTGAACATCAGAAACTTGACTGAAGATGGATTACGTTAAGTGACAGAATTCTAATAAAAGTTGAACTCATAAGCCGCCAGACCAGAGTTGCCGACCAAAGTTGAGGAAAAAGCGCTCATGTGATACGGACTTATAAGGCTGCATTACCAACGGATATCATGAGTAAGTCTATGGACCGTTCCTTTAAACATCGTAAAAGCATTCCCGACCCAGATTGACCCTTATACATATAAACGATAAGGGTCAATCTGAGTCGGGAGAGGTCGTAGGGAAAGCTTTTACGTCCCGACCAGATTGACCCTTATACATATAAACGATAAGGGTCAATCTGAGTCGGGAGAGGTCGTAGGGAAAGCTTTTACGTCCCGACCCAGATTGACCCTTATACAGATAAACGATAAGGGTTAATCTGGGTCGGGTGAGGTCGTAGGGAAAGCTTCTACGATGTTTAAAGGAACGGCCCTATGTGAGCAGTAATGATCAATATAATGAGTGTCTCCTCCACCGTCAGTGTTGTTTGGGCTATGGAAATCATTACATCAACACTGAATCACTAGCCTGTTGTATGAGTATTAAGGGATCTCACCGTGCTCTTTCACCTTACATGGGGGCAGAAGACATATTGGTATTGCTGAGTATGTTGAAAGACCAGGGCTGTTGACTCAATTGTCTTGATAGCGTAATGCTTAGTGTGCGGAATTTCGGTGTGAGTATCCTACGTTGGAGTCCTTGGAGTACCACATGCATTCATCACTTTCAATGATTTCAATAGTTAGGTTTATTTGTAAATTAATTGGTGGGTTGGTGAAAACAAATATGAATATCTCCCGTATTTTCATCTACAGTATTTTTATCTGAATTGGCAATTATTCCTCTGGGCTCAGCTGAATTCATCAACATAATCATTCTAACATACTTAACATTCACTTATACCACAGCACTATCATCACAAATTCCATATTAATCAACCAAATACTGTAGGTTGAATTCCTACGACAGTAAGAGTATATTTAACTGTTAATTTAAATTAATAAGTAAAACTTGCAAGACAAACAAACAAAAACAGGAACTGTAAAACATAAAGACTAAAGAACTTATCAAAATCACTATGTGAAACAACGCAATGAAGATTTAGCAAAATATAATTATGAAAACAAAAATACAAAACCACCACATAGAATGTGTATATCGCTATATAAGCAAGTTAATTTGTTTCCCAAGCAAACTTTTTACACGTTTAAATACTGTGCCTTCCGTGAGGCCTATTACACTTCCTGGGTTTACATACTCTTGTCACATAAGATACACTGTTGATAGAAATGGACTTATCTATGATGGTGGTAAAGCAAAACAAAAATAAAATAAATAAAAATAAAAAAATAAAAAAAAATAGAAGGAAACATGCTTACATTACTGAAATGTTTGTGGACATGCAGTAATGCAAGTAATGGTCACTCTTCTGTAAATCTAAAGTGGCTTACTTAAGAATGGGAAAGGGGTGGGACCTTTTTTTTTTTTTTTTTTTTTTTATATAATTGATCAATACAGCACCATGTTGACCAATTTGGATATCTGCCTAATTTTCATCTATTGTATTTGACTTGGACAATACATCTCCGGTTGATAAACAAGGAGTCGACTACCCTGGACTTCAATAAACTACAGTATGTCACATAGCTCGAAGATGCTTGCAACTATAACAAGACTAAAGAACAAGCAACGTTTGACCACAACTCGAGCCAATGTAACACTTCAGCAACATCTCAATTAATATCTGTGTTGGAAGTATACAACCAATCTTCAACTTGACTACATATCAATTTGGAAACAGTGTATATAATGACCTTTAAACTTTGACCATGCATCAATTTGGATATACATTTTTTATGATAGAAGTATACGACCACTTAACCATCTTTAAACATTGATCGCGCATCAATTTGGGTAACGTATATAATTTTGACGATAGAAGTATACGTATACTACGACCACTAACCCATCTTTAAACTTAGACCGCACATCAAGTTGGGTACAAAACGTGATGGTGTATACGACCACGACTTGACTTGACTGCCCATCAATATTGGCGAGAGCGTACGACGCCGCATCCCCCGAGCTTACAGTAAACACTAATGGACGCTCACAGCACACTAATAATCTCCTCGTCTAGCACCAACTACAAATACTTAACCCTTCACCACCAGTACGTAATTATCATCATATTCTGGTTACCATTAGACGATTATCTTTAGTGCAGAATCTAGCTATGCGACTCGAATGGGTAAATACTATCTCGATAAACCCTCTTAGTGTTGTCTTTTATTTCATAAATTAAATTTTTAGTAAGTGTTGTTTCCACATAGCGATTTTTATATAGTTATTTTGCCTTTATATTGTCTTTGTCCAAGTTTTGGTTTGTTTAGTTTGCAAGTTTTACATTTTAACATAGGTCTTCTTATACAGTACAAAATAGTCTAATTTTAGCCAGAATCAAAGGTAAAAAGGCGTCATGGGGCTGAAGGGGTTAATGGGTTTCTGTTTCTACAAGCACAGGCAGCAAGAACACAGATCATCATGGCTAAAGGCAGACTAAAGGGGACATCACTCAAGTCCTTTTATCCTCAAGTTTTGATGGTCAATAGTTTTCTGGCAGCATTTCCATGATATTTTGCACTAGTATTGGAAACTAGACTGTAGAGTGTAGACAGATTAAGTTAAGCGAAAGAATGATTTAAAAGGGTTACGTAATAAGCTGCCAGACCAGTGTTGACGATAAAAATTGGTGGAAAAAGCGCTCGTGTGATACCTGGGCCCAAGCCTCTTCTTAACAAACCATCATCAACCAGGCATCACAATTACAGTACGTACTACAATATAAAAATGGCAGCCAGTACATTTAGAGCTGACGTCCCTCCCATTATTTATTGGCTCTGATCATCGTGGTTCAGACGTACTCAGCCACCACAACTTAAGCCAGTCACACCAGCAACTTTATCAGAGTCCGCTATAAGTAATTGTGTTATTTTGAGTTTGTTATTTTGATTTTATTTTTTTACTATTCACTCAATTACTTACAGTAAAGTGATTCTCAATACTGTATGAGGTACATGACATACAATTTTAATTTTGCTAAAGCGTTATTTCCACATAGCGATTTTGATAAGGTCTTTTGCCTTTATATTGTGTCGTCCCTCTTTTGGTTTGTTTATTGTGCAAGATTTAAATTATAATATCACTACAATGGAGGTAAAAAGGGGCAGATAATAGATTTAACTGTAACACACTGTTAATTCCAATAGCACGACTCCGAGAATATTCCTTGGTAAAGTGCCCGTGTGACGCTGCTTTAGCTAACCACCATCCTTCCGAATCCTCCCTTCCTCGCGAGGACAGAGTCCACCTGGCCAGGCTGAGATGCGGACACCATCCAGCTCTCCTGAGCTATCAGAAGAGACTGGATGACTCCGTTGTCGACGCCTGCCCGGGATGTAACACAGCACCCCATACCATTAAACACATCATAGAAGACTGCATTTCACACCACTTATGCCAACAACACAATCTACACTCAATGAGAGCTCTGTGGGAAAGCCCGATCGTGGCCATGGCCTTTCTCAGGGACTCGGGGCTGTTCGGCCAGGCAGCATAGGGAACAACAACAACAACAACAACCACCAGGTATAACTTTTACTACATTATAAACATGGCTCCAGTACAGTCAAAGCCAACCTTTGCTCCAAATGAAGTGAAAACCAAGGCTATTGCAAACTTGAAAGTCTGGGCATCGGTAGCCCTCCTGCCCTCCTCTCCACCCCCAATATTCTGTTGCAGTATTTCAGGTATTCACACTTTCAATAGCCTTGGTGTTGACTCCACTCAGAGCAAAGGTTGGGAGGAACTATGGTTCTCGGTTATACAGTTTGCCGCACATATTCTGTTCCTCAATATCTCAGTAAAATCATAATATTGGCAGCGCTGTATCCTCCTCCCTCACCCCCCTCCTACCTTCCAGGAGGTGGAAGGGGTGGTGAGTGCGGTGCTGCCAAGATTACGAACTTCCCGAGATATTGAGGAACGTAATATGTGTGGCAAACTGTTCACACGGCCCTTTAGTGCCATTCCACCGTCACAAACTTACTGCTAAAAGCCAAAGTCCCCCTCCACCATTGCTCTAAAAGTCTAAGTGAAGTCAGGCTATTGAAAAATGGAATGCCTGAACATCATCATCTCTGATACTTTACTTTCTCTTGGGAAGCCCCCAATAAAAGATAGCTATGACACAAGTACCTCTTTGCCCATACCACAATGCTCCTTTATATTTGTCTTTATATTGTCTCGTCCCAGTTTTGGTTTGTTTATTTTGCAAGTTTTACATACGGTATTAATTATCATTATTAAAATTAGTTTAAGCAGTTTCGGACAAAACTCTCGCAGGGCTGGCCACAATGCTACTTCCACTATGTGAATTTGTATTTAATATATTTTTCCAATTTCTTTTTCCTATACCATTGGTGGTCTCCTACTTCCAAACGTTCCTCTCAATAGACTTCTGTGGATCAAAGTACTGTAGTCAGGAAGAAGGATGACAGCCATACAGGCATTAAAGCATTAAAAAAAAATTCACTATCACTCGAAAAAAATGGGAAGGAACTCTAGCTTCTAACCACTTTACGTAATTATAAAAAGTTTCCCCTGGCAATTCAACAGAAGTCATTGCCACCAGTATGAGTACAGTACATATGACAAGTAAATATGACAACTTTTCATCACTTTTCTTATTTTATGTAAAAATCAAATAATATCATAGTCAATATCATGGGATTCAAGTACACTCGAGCAAAAAACAATCTTTACACTAACGCTCTAAACATTCTGAAAGTGGGTCGAAATGTTGTGATAATACCTCACAGATGTATGTTTCACCCAATTTATTCCGTTCACAAAAGATTATTTACAGGTCACCAGTGTAAAGATTGTGTTTTCCTCGAGTGTACATTGGGGTTTGTAATGGATGATTAATGTTAAGAACGGGGTGTTACTTATTACACCAATTATTTCTCTCATGCACTCACATTCATCAACCCCTTCTGTACCGGTGACATCTTTTGTATTTGATTTCAGCTACATTTAGACAATTTTATGTAGCTTAGGAAAGATATATGGTAGCTAAAAGGATTAATTGAGATAGTCCGTAGCTTTTTAAATGAGTAGACGTCTTTCCTTAGCTGAGTAAAATCGTCTAATAGTAGCCAAATAAAGTGAAGATGACGTAGCCGGTAGAGAAGGGGTTAAAAACAACATATCGTGGGTTAAAGCAAAATGTTCTAAGGGTGGATATTGTATCTATTCTATTCCACTTCAGGCACCATTCTCATCGTGAGTGAGCAGAGTTCTCGTCAAATTGTACAAACCTGAGCTATAATACCTACACACCCATTTGTATCTGTATCGAAGCCTAGCGAGGCAATAAAATGCTTACTATATCCCAGATGCTTCAGAATTTCACACTACGCACCTTTTTGCATCTGTATCGAAGCCTAATGAGATAATACAATGCTTAACTATATCCCAGATGCTTCAGAATTTCACACTACGCATCTATTTGTATCTGCATCGAATCCAAGTGAGATAATACAATGCTTACTATAACCCAGATGCTTCGGAATTTCACACTACGCATCTATTTGTATCTGTATCGAAGCCTAGCGAGGCAATAAAATGCTTACTATATCCCAGATGCTTCGGAATTTCACACTACGCATCTATTTGTATCTGTATCGAATCCAAACAAGATAATACAATGCTTACAATATCCCAGATGCTTCAGAATTTCACACTACGCATCTATTTGCATCTGTATCGAACCCTAATGAGACGATACAGATGATACAATGCTTACTATATCCCAGATGCTACAGAATTTCACACTACGCATCTTTTTGTATCTGTATCGAACCCTAATGAGACGATACAATGCTTACTATAACCCAGATGCTATAGAATTTCACACTACGCACCTCTTTGTATCTGTATCAACCCTAGCAACACAATACAATGCTTACTATATCCCAGATGCTTCAGAACCCGATCTTAAAATATCCAAAGCTTGAAATGGGTGTACACTTTCTATGGCTGAAGACTGTACTGTACTTGGGAAATGCATCTTAGGCCGGTATCACACGAGCCCTTTTTCCCTCGACACTGGTCTGGCAGCTTATGAGGTCAACATTTAATATATTACAGCTACCTAGATTGATCTACAAGCACTCTAGTTTCCGATACCGGTGCCAAATGTTGCCAGAAAAATGTTGATCATCGAATGTTGACTATAAAAGCTCTCGTGTGATACCGGCTTTATACATCAACAACTTGAATACAATCATTGTTCCAGTAATACATATTAGACGTGAACTAAGTAGCTTCCCAGTCATCTATCACTTTTTTTAATTAATATTGCATAGATACATTTTGTAAGGCCCACAAGATTTAAGCAAAAAAATGCCCTGTATGAAAAATAGACCATCATAATGATTAAACCTTTTCCGTACGGGGGACGTCCTTTTCATTTGTCTTTACTACTGTCAGGCTATGTCTCGAGTCGGCCACACCCCAAAAAAAAAAAAAAAAAAAAAAAAAAAAAGTATGTGCTAGAGTATATACTGTAGATAGATACATAGACTATCAGACAATATTATTCAGTTTAGGAAGGACCTCTAGCAATATAACAAAAACTACAAACAATCTCAAGTACGGTAACCCTTTAATAACCACAGATCCTTCTTGAACAGCCCCAAATCGTCTAGATGTAGATAAAATACAAATAAGAAAGACGTCGCCCGCACTGCAAGGGTTAAGTTATCTGGAAGAGACTGAGAGGGTAGCACAAAATTATGTAACTGCTGCAGTTGCGGACATTAGAGTTGCGTGATAAATGCCTCTAAATGAAGCACAGGTGCTTATCAAGCCCATTCAGAAGCTTACATTTGCTCAGAGGTCATCCAAGACCAAGGTAGAAATCTAAAGATTCTTAATGACACTGAAAGGCTCTGGCAAGATTTTGGATAGTCACAATAACTGAAATCTAGCCATCAACCATACAAAAACTGTCCAACATGTGACTTCTGTGAGCAGACCTAATTACGGTTATAAATTCCTGCTACCTCTACTCAATAGTTCAATTTGGGGTGTCCATTTTCTATATTGGGTCAAGTTCATTACATCTCACTTATATCCAAATGGGGCATGAATTAAGAAACACTAGACATAAGCGGCATATTATAAGTCTTTGACGTCGCTTCCAATGCCGCCGACATACCCCAGCCCCATTCGTCTTGAAACACTTATGCTTGTATCCTCAAACAATTCTTTCCCTTCGCAGTGCCTGATACCGAACAAATACAGCGGGAATGATGAGTGTTGTTTACATAGAGTAGACGGATTAGCACTCCCACTTCTACAGGTAACAGCATTTTTCAAGTTATTCCGTCCATGAACAGCGCTGCAAAGGGAAAGAACTGCCTCGGAATCCAAGGGTTATTCATTACTATAGACTCAACTATGATGGCCTTGCTAATATCACACAGGTAATAAAGGCTGATTTACACATATGCTTTCGCCACCAACTTTTGACCTGCAACTACAGTCACCTTTAATTGACTGTCATGCAACTATTTTGGCAATTAGGCTATTTTTTTTCTTCTATGTAATTGAGGGAGGCAAAAGGCAGAACTGCCTATAGCGAGTGCCTCCCCCATAGTTGAAAGAGTGACATGGCCAAAATCAAGGGACGTTCGAGCCAAAATGCCTGGACACACGGAGTTTGAAGCAATTTAAGTCATAGGAAGAGGGAAAGACTGATTCTGGGAGAGAGTTCCAGAGCTCAGCTGTTGAGTAGAAGAAAGTTTGAGAGTAACGTTTCACTCTTGGGTTGGAGAGTTGCACAGAGTAGGGGTGGGATTGAGTTGCAAGACGGGTACCACGTGCCCTACGTAAAGGAGTAGAATCGGCAATAGACTGACGCCATAATCACCAATAAGACTGACGGAATAATCGGCAATTAGACTGACGGTAGAATCAGCAATTAGATTGATGGTAGATTATTACATGTGTCAAAAATATAAAAATGTGTAAACTACCGGTATTATATAATACTCTGGTCATAATAGGCGAGAGAATAATCATAAAAATACATAAAAGTTAACAAATCAGAGTTGCGGGACAAAAACGCTTGTGTAAATCCACCTTAAATCTTGAGACATAACATGGTAAGCATCTCTAACGTACAGGCTTGCTAATGATGGCCCGGATTACTAGACTAACACCAGCACTGTCGGAGGAAGTGTATTTTGTTTTGTTTGGCTATTTTTTGTGTTGCGACTTTACTTAATGTTGTGTTTGCCGTGTTCAGCATGCATTCCAGTTAAGTTTTTGAGAATTCAAATTTGCTATTTTCATGTTGAGACTTTATTTAATGTTGTGTTTGCTGTGTTCAGCAGGCATTTCAGTTCAGTTTTCGAGTTTCCAACATTTTATGATGGTATGCCCAGCCAGTCACTATGATGTGCCAGTTGTTGTAATGAAAGTAATGGAAGATCATTACAGTACAGTACTCTCATGGCAATTACAACAACTATAGTCTGTTTTTATCCAGCTGATGGTAAATTGTTATCTCGCCGTTCCGATTACTTAACTGTTACCAAGTTTTCGTAGCGAAATATATTGCTAATTATGAAAACTTGGCAATATTATGACACATAGACCTAGCAGTATCATATTTTTCCAGGAAGAATCAAGAAATCAGATGCTAAAGGATTCAATGCACCGTCAGCTGGAATCAAACCAAACTACAGTCTGTTTCTATTCAACTGACGGTAAATTGCAAAGTTACCATCAAGATTTTTTCGTTATTTTGAAGATTTTGTATTGGAATATGGCGTTAATTATATAAACTTGGTCTTAATATGATGCAGAGACATAGTAGTTTCTTGTTTTTCCATTTAGTATCAAGACATTAGCGGTTAAGGGATTCAATTCATCGTCAGCTGAAATTAAACTGAGTATAGCATATTTTATTGAATGGCTTGGAATACAAAAAATCTATGGTAATTCCCACCAACAATAATGGGGTTTGTCCAGGAATACAGGCCAATGTCTAAGCTACATTGTATGAAATATCACTGACAAGCTTTAAGTATTAAACTGTGTACAATATAAAATGAGTGGAAATGCTCTCAACGCACTGGGAGAACCATATTGCCGTTTAGAGTAAAAAAAAAAACAAAAAAAAAATCTATGTATTCTAAACCTGTATGTAAAATATAAAATGAGTCGTAGTGGTCTCAACGCTTTGGGAGAACCATATTGCCGTTTAGAGTACAAAAAAAAAAAAAAAAAATCATCTACTGTATGTATTCTAAACCAGGCACAGGCAGAAATGTATAAATAGGTCTTGGAATGTAATAATAGATAAATAAAGCTTTAATAGGAAAGTCATGGTCAAGTAATCGGGTCCTTCAGCACGATGATGTAATTTTCATCGCATTCTGGTTACCATTAAATGATTTACTTCAGCTTATAATCTACCTCCAGGCCTCAAAGGCGTAAACAGAATCTCAATAAACCCTCTGAATACCATAGATCCTTCTTAAACTGTATAATATCATCTAACTGTAGCCATAATGAAAAGGCATCATCGTGTTGAAGGGGTTAAACATCTGTTAACAATAAATGACAACAACAATAATTACTTAACTGCACCGGTAAACAAAATCAACAGTTGGCCGCAAATCTTGATGATCATTTGTGTGGAGTCTAGAGAAGGGATATTAACACTTTTGTTGCGGCACTTGTCATATGACAATTGCTTGGTCACCACTGTACCATACGGGGATTTTGGACTAAAAGTAACCTTCATTCCTTGCACATTTTCATGTACTGTACAGTATAAACAAGAGCTAGAACGTATTTCAATGATATATCCTTGAAAGCAGAGGAATAGACCTTTCCAATGACACCTGAATCATGTCTGTACGACCACTGGTTGCCGTGCAACGATATTGCACACGTGACGCTAAATCGGTAAAAAATAGCGAGTTTGAGCGGTTTCCGCTATTCCCAAGTCTGTAAAGGAGTTGGAGATGTCTCCCACTGACACTAGTGATGGCTCAGACACGGTGGGCGGTGGATGGGACGGTCCCACGCTGTTTAGACTCGCTCGCCTGCCTCCCAGCCCTTGTTCAAGGCAGAAATTTGGCAATTGTCATATGATAAGTGCCGCAGTGATGACCGTATTTTTTATATAACAGCCCGCACTGAAGGAGTTAACTCAACATTTCTGCAACGTGAAACAAAGCGTACTAATATATTCCCAAGCAATACAAAAATAAGAGGACTGTAAAGGAAAAGTGATACTGTAGCAACATACAATTGCACAATTTGGACGTTTCACCCCACTAGTTTAGCAATAATAAGACGCTTCGTCCCATTTAGGTGTTGATTTTTTTTTTCTGGGCAAGCGATAGCGAGCCAGTAATTTATAAGAATCGGCCTGTGGCCGATACTTTTTTCTATAGAAAAATGTACAAATTTAGCTTGAAGGGGGTCTAGGTGGCCCTTTTTTAGTTTGAAGGAAGTCTGGGAAGGCCTTTTTGTTAGCCTAGGGGACAAACTAAAATAAGCGTTGTTTCCACATAGCGATTTTGATTAGTTATTTTGTCTTATTACTGTGTTCGTATAAGTTTTGGTTTGTTTATTTTGCAAGTTTTACATTATAATAGATTGCTCAAAAATGGCAAAAGCAAGCAAAATCCCCAATAATAATCAAACGAAGCCGTCGGATCACATAGGTTGTCGGCGAACTATTGACTTTGACTTTACACACTTCCAGCTAAGGAAACACATACTGCCTCTATAAATATATTACTAAAAATAACATGCAAAGGGAAAATATTTAGCATTCAAAATAAGGGAAGTAATGCCACCCTAAAAAATATCTTAACAATTTCTATGACCAATATTTTTTTCTGGACGTAGAAATTCGAACCAAAGAAAAAGAAATAAACAAAGCATATCTTAACAATACAAGAAGGTTAATCCACTGAGTACGGGTGATGTCTTTTTCATTTTAGCTTAGCTGTAATTAGATGATTTTATGCAGCTTAGGAAAGTTCTTTCATTCACCATCATCTCCGATGCCTTCTTTCCCCCTGGGAAACCCCCGCTAAAGGATGGCCATGACAGAAACGTCTCCAGGCTACTACGTGGAAGTTTTTCATTAATGTATTTTTCCACTTTCTTTTCTGAGGGTGTGAAAGAGCTAACTGATAGTCTAAATCCCCTTGAACTTGTATAAGTCCTTCTTAAGTTGAATAAAATCATCCAATGTTAGCTAGAATAAAAATCATAAGTAACATCCCCGTATGAAAATGGACAAAAATTCTGTATCTGGAATGTTATCTGGTATTATCATTATGCCAATCAGTTTAACCCCTGAAGGATTATCACGCATTATGGCACTTTATTCTGGCTACCATCAGACTATTTTATATAGCCTAAGAAGGATCAGTGGGAGTTAAAAGGTTAGTGTGCGGAAATTCCGTGAGAGTATCCAACGTTCGAATCCATGGAGTATCACATGTATTCATTAGTTTCATTGATTTCATTTATTAGGTATATTTGTAAGTTAATTGGTGGGTTGGTGATAATATGAATTAACTCTCTGAATTCCACATAGCCTTCCTAATATGAATAAAATTGTCTAATATTAGCCAGAACCTAGAAAACAAGTGCATCCAAGTACAGTAAATGGAAAGGGTTAACACACAATGAAGGCAAGATACATGAACTAAAACGGAGACGGTATCCAACAAATGTGCCGAGTGAAAAGCTTCCCAGGACAATAAGGAGATAGACATAACCTTCATAATAGAACAGATTTTAGAGCTATTTTTGTATCACTTTATAGAGAATAAACTTACCTCATCAATGTCAATTGTAATAGTTTTGCCGTATTCCAAGCTGGTCAATACGGTATGCTAGTTGATGTAATTGTAATGAAAATACTGTAATGGTAGCGTAATGGTTAGTTCGCTGAATGTTGGTGTGAGTATCCTAGGTTCGAATCCTTGGAGTACCATATGTATTAATTAGTTTCATTGATTTCATCAATTAGGTTTATTTGTAAGGTAATTTAATTGGTGGGTTGGTGATAATATGAATATGTTTCAGTAACTCTCATTACAATCGCCAAAACAAGCGTATCATACTGACATCTATCACGGCTACAGGCCGTAGCGCGGTTGGTAGCACTGCTTGCAAACCGTGAGGTTGATGGTTGGAGTCTCAGTCCAGCCACTGTGTGTTATTGGCAGACACCAGTGTTGTTGGTGGACGGTGCGGTCTAGAAATCTGTGGTAACTATTAACTGGGCGTCGGTGCGGTCTAGCAATCTGTGGCAACTATTCTCTGAAGTTCCTGATCATCAGGGCACCAACCCTAGCCCAGCTCTTGAGCAGGGAGTGCATGGTGGTAAAAACAGCATCATTGGCTGGCTAGGAATACAGCAAATGTATAGGAATAACCACCGACAATGATAAGAATACCAGGCCTATGATCCAGTAACCCACCTGCCTAGTGAAGGAATTGATTGTTTAACCCATCCAGTGCTAACAACATTCGCTGTACAGTACGCCAAAAAACCTGCATCCTATATTAACCCATGAACTGCTAGAACATGTGCAAAATAAACGGCCAAGTTGAGGGAGGGAGGGGGGAGGGGGTATAAAGGGGGAAGGAGTGGAGGATCTGGTATGGAAAGATGCCACTACTTTCTATGTTTCACCCAAATTCCAGACATTTCCTGGCACTGGCATGGTTTTTGAAGGGTTATTTTTACACGTTTTAATACAATGGCTTCCAAGAGGACCATCGCAGTCAATGGGTTAAAACTAATTTGTCCTGGTCTGACACCCTGAAAGAATGTATAAATAATAACCTCTAGATATTGCCTGCAACACCACCAGATAAACCAGAAAGAAGATCACCATAGAATATATAGCTTAATTAACATAACAATTTGCAATGTAAAAAAAGTTAACGAAAAGCCTAATAAGCATTACGAGTAAACTAGAGTACAGTACATTTAAATAAAAAAATATATTTAACATAATATATTAGTAGATGCCAAGAAGTTATTATAATATAGCTTTATGTTTCCTAAAAATAAAATCTTAATATAAAGTAACGTCACAACAGAGTAACAGTAGACGCAAAGGCGGTGTGACGGGAGCCAGTTTTCTGGCAATTTTTACGGGCAATTATAGTCTGGCTGCTTCTAAATATAAGTTCCACAAGAAATAAACTAGCTAACATAATCTACCTTCGATCTAGTTTCCGATGTCAATGCGAAGGAGCCTCAAAATAGTACGATAAACAACTGGCTTGTCAAAATTCTTACACATCTTTAATTTAGAATCAGTCCCATTATTGACGAAAAAAAGTTGCACGTAAAAGCGTCTGTGTGATACCGGCCTAATATCATATACTGTACCAGGGCGTAATGATTTGGGTTGATTAATTTAGATAGGCCTACAGGTCTCCCTCACTATCCGATGCCCCGATTTACGATATTATTATAGGTTTTTAGGTGTTTGGGTTTTAGCTGGTCCCAGAACGCATCCCCATTTACCCCATTCATTTGATATACGATTTTTTTATTTAAGGTCGGGTTTTCAGGAACGTAACCTAATCGTAAATCGAGGGAGACCTGTACAATCATTAGACTATTTTCTACAGCTTAGGAAAGACCTTGAAAGCAAAAGGGTGCCAACTATCTCAATCAACCCTCTGACTCCCACAGGTCTTTCGTAAACTGAATAAAATCAGCTAACGGTAGCCAGAACTAAAGAAAGATAGCGATATCATGCTGAAACAGATATCAAATGAAATACACAAATTTCAAGTTCCTGTACCTGGAAAAGAAATATTTATTTGTCAACTTTAGAATTGACTACTTGCGAGTTTCATTCTATAAGGAAGTTGGAGCTGTAGACATCGATATTTAGCAGAATAACCAGCAATAATACGGTTTTAGTACATATATAAATACAGTACATAAAACTAAATTTGACGTACTATTTATCCATCAGAAACCTACATAATTACTGTATTTGTGTTAAAATCGATGTTTACAGACCGAACTTCCTTATAGCCTGTAACTCGCAAGTGGACAATTGCTATATAATTACTGTATATACGTTGGAATTATATCAGAAAGTACAGTTGCGAGCTATAATAACTACGCACCCATTTGAATCCGTTTTAATTGTGTTCTTTTGTTTCATAAATTTTATTTTAGTAAGTGTTGTTTCCACATAGCGATTTTGATAAGTTATTTTGCCTTTATATTGTCTTTGCCTAAGTTTTGGTTTGTTTAGTTTGCAAGTTTTAAATTTTAATTAAATCCAAATGAGACAATAGAATGGTTTTACTGTACATAGATGACACCTATGTACTTTAGAATCTGTGAATAGCTGTACAGTACAATGTGAATGTTATTGAATCCTCTGATGTGGAGAACTGGCACTTATACACGAGTAAACACAAGCTATTATTATTATTGTTATTATTATTATGAACATTACAGTATTTCTATATCCCAGCTGCCTCATTTGCAGAATATGTTCTCTTTTATTCTCATTAATTTTGTTTTATACAAATTGTACTTTTTAACGCATGGCGACTCTAGTTATCTTCGCTTGGCTCATAGATACACTGCATTATTGTTATTATTTTGATAAGTTCTTTTGTCTTTATATTGTGTCGTCCCTGTTTTGATTTGTTTATTTTGCAAGTTTTACATTATAATTTGCATGTACAGTACAGTACTTCGGTTACGTTGTCGAGTTTCTTAAAATTGAAGGTTCAAAGATTCAAATGGGTGAATACTTATTAATGTTCAAGACTGAACGATAATGATAAACTCAGGTACTTCATTAGTGTTGATGGATTCACTTAATTCTTTTTTGAAGGTGTAACATTATTCACTAAAAATTGCGGTGTGCTTTGTTATGTGTGCAATTAGTTTGCTTGGGAAACAGATTAGCTTGCTCATATAGTGATGTACAGTTTGCCACACATATTCTGTTCCTCACTATCTCAGTGCATTCGTAATTTGGCCGCACTGCATCCACCTCCCCAACCCTCCTCCCTCATTCCACCTCCAACTTTCACTCCACGTGAGGGAGGGGGGCTTGGGGAAGTGGGTGCATTGCTGCCAAATTACGAATGTACTGAGATAGTGAGGAACAGAATATGTGCGGAAAACTGTACACCCTATGTGGTGGATTGTGTTCTTTTATTTCAAAATTATATTTTGCTAAAGCGTTATTTCCACATAGCGATTTTGATAATTTTGTTTTGCCTTTATATTGTGTCGTCCCTGTTTAGGTTTGTTTATTTTGCAAGTTTTACATTATAATCTCTTATTTTATGATATTGCTTTGCTAAATCTTCAATTTCCACAAAGTTATTTTGATAAGTTCTTTTTTCTTTATATAGTGCAGTTCCTGTTTGTTAGTTTTGCAAGCTTACTGTCTTGATAGCGTAATGCATAAGTGCGTGGAATGTTGATGTGAGTATTATTATGTTTTATCCACCAACCAACTTCACATCTAAACTCAATTAATGAAATCAACAAATACATGTGGCACTCCAAGGACTTGAACCTAGGATATCATAGGTTTGAATCCTTGGAGTGCCACATGTATTTGTTGATTTAATTAATTGAGTTTAGAAGTAAAGTTGGTTGGTGAAAAAATATAGTAATTTATTAGCGCCGTTGAAATCCTTATGCAAAAAGTAGGAATTATATTTATATAAATACAGTATAACTGCTTTAGTTATCATCGTATTATTATTATTATTATTATTATATTATTATTATTATTATTAGATGTACACCCTATATGGTGGATTGTGATCTTTTATTTCAAAATGTTATTTTATTAAGCGTTATTTCCACATAGCGATATTGATAAGTTCTTTTGCATTTATCTTGTGTCGTCCAAGTTTTGGTTTGTATATTTTGCAAGTTTTACATTATAATTATTAAGTGAATCATCTCCACTACGAAGAACCTGTACTTTAACCCCTTCTGTACCGGTGCCGTCCCATTAACTTCCCAAACTTGACTAATTCCTTTAACGTGACGATAGTGCGTTGTTATATGTGCGATTAGTTTGCTTGGGAAACAGATTAACTTGCTCATGTAGTAATGTACACCCTATGTGGTGGATTGTGTTCTTTTATTTAATAATTTTCATTTTAGTAAGCGTTGTTTCCACATAGCGATTTTGATAATTTAATTTGACTTTATATTGTCCTTGTCCCAATTTTGGTTTGGTTAGTTTGCAAGTTTTACATTTTAAACTATATTCTGGCTACTACTAGACAATTTTATTCAGTTTAATTACGGTCCTCAGCAATTAACAGGCTTCGAACTATCTCACTTAACCATTTTTACTACCACAGATCCTTCTTAAACTGCACAAAATCTTCTAAATATAGCAATAATAATAGTTAAAAGACGTCGCTGGTACAGAAGGGGTTAACCCCCTCAGTACAATGACATTATTATTTCTACTTATTCTAGTCAACTATAGATGATTTTAGTCAGCTTAGGAAGAAAACCTGGAAATCAAAGGTGTAAACGTATCCTAACCAACCCTTTAACTCCCACAGCTCCTTCTCAAGCTGAATATAATCCACTATATCTTCAAAAAACAAAAAAACAAAAAAATCTACCAAGTAACGCAATCTCACCCACACACGCCACCTGGGACCAAGTGATCAACAGGCGACCATGCGAACCACCAAATCACATGAATAGAGTGAGAAATTAAAATATGTCATCATACTGGAAGGGCTTAACCCTTTGTGGGGCGGAGTGTTTTTGGAGATAGTGCAAATTCGCACGCTCATAGGTCCAAATTTGCTTGATCCCTCGCATGATCAAATTTGGTCACTTGCCCTATAAAGGGTTAAGGGGGTAGGGTTTTTTTTTTTTCTATTTATTTATTTGTTTGCAAGTTTCCTCGCTAGCCCTCCATCAAGCTTTATAAAACACCCCCAAGACCCCCCTTCGAGATCAATTTGTAAATTTTTTGATAGAAAAATGTCCCGGACGAAATCCGTTTCCTCCTAATATTACAGGCTCGCTATAGCTCGCCAGGAAAAAATCAACACCTAAAAGGCACAAAAATTCTTGAATTGATGGGACGAAAGAGCTTTTAATCGACAAACTACTTAAAATCTTAAAACTAATAGGGCTAAAGATGAAGGAGAAGGGGGGCCAGAAAGTAAAAACCCAACCATCCCCCTTTAAAACTATATAACATGAGCTTGTGTCCTATCAATGCACACAAACCAAAGATCATTACTCTCAATCAGTATTGCGTGAAGTTGTGAACCCACCCTCCGACAAAAACACTCTGTACAGTAGCATTCGAAAGTCCGGTCCAACCTTCACAAATGTCAACCTTTTCTTCTTGGTAAATGGGTATAAAATCGTAGTCATGTACAGTCGCGCTAATAAGTCATGTCTTAGCAGTCATTACGTTTGGCTTGTTCTGTACTGTATTAATGTCTGACAGATGTTGAATAGGGTGGGTAAGTGTAGGAATATGTTTGTATATTTCACTGGATATGAAGAAATGAAGTTTAACCCGTACAGCCCCAGCGACGCGCCTGACGCGTCGGCGATGTATGTAACGCACAGCCCCAGAGACGCGCCTGGCGCGTCACCCTAATTGCGCCGACCGTAACCTCAGGTGTAGCCACTGAAGAGGGCTCAGATTTGTATGGGAACTGTGTACGTATCCCACGCAACCGTGCCGATGGTTGAAAACTCTCAAAGTCCACGTGCGTGCGCGTGAGCGCGCAATAACCTGTTTTTTGGGGGTAATTGCCTTCAATTTTTTACTCTTGTAAAATATGTTTTCGGGGGCTCTGTAGGACCATTCTTTAAGCTTTTTGAGCGGTTTTTCGTGGTTTTTCCTTCATTCCTAACCCATTCGCTATTGTTTCTGGAATAAAACAATTTTTTGAAAACCGGCCGGGTTCTGGTGAACAAACATTACAAAACTAGCCGGGGCTGGACGGGTTAAATATTGCTGATACCAAATATTGATCAAAACATACTTGGTGCTGAGACATCACTTATTAATGCGACTGTACTTAACCTTTAACTGTCTTGATGGTGTAATGCTTATAGTGTTTAAGATCTGTATGTGGTACCCCGAAGAGGTAAACCGAAAGAGAGATGGAAGGATGGAATGAAGAAGTATATGGATGAAGGCAGTGCTGGTTGGGAGGAGGGGCGTCGATTGACTGGGGACAGAGATGCATGGGGGCGTTTTGTTCGTGGCCACCCTTCGGGGATCACGGCGTCAGGCAATACTGTAGATAGACGTGGTAACCCAGGTTTGAATCCTGGTAGGATCACATGCTTTCATTGTTTTAATTGGGAAGTGTTTGGTGTTGGCAGTGAAATTAATATATTAGATTATTATTATGTTTTTTACACCAACCAACTTCACATCTAAACTCAATTAATGAAATCAACAAATACATGTGGCACTCCGAGGACTCGAACCCAGGATACTCACATCGAAATTCATAGCACTATGCATTACGCTATCAAGACATACCTCATTAACCCCTTCAGTACCAGTGATGTCTTTTTGTATTTTATTTCAGCCACAGTTAGACGACTTCATGAAGCTTAGGAAGGATATATAGTAGCTAAAAGGATTAATTGAGATAGTATACATACATACTGTATATGTAAATTTATACATGCCCATAAAACTGAACTGAGCATAAATATAAAAGACAATTTCATGTTTGCTAACAAAACAAAATTTAACAAAGGAGTTATCCCTGGCTGAAATCATGAAGGTAGGACACAACTTTTGAGTTCAACTGTACTTTGATACAACTGAAGGCAAAGTTGATATTGACAGAAGCACCATTTGAGGAGGAGTACTTTACTAACAACGCTTAAGATATAAACGTTGTCAATAAAGTCCTTCTCAATTGATCGAGTTTCAGGCTACAAGGAAGTTATATTCGTAAACATCGATATAAAATAGAAATGCAATACATGTATAGGTTTCTGATGGATAGAAAGCATGGTGAATTTAGTTTTATGTATTCATATAATGCATTACAACCATATTTTAACTCGTAATTCTGGTAAATATCGATATAAACGACTCCAACTTCCTTATAGCCTGAATCTTGCAAGTGGTCAATTGGTGTTTCTATACAGTCAGTCAACTTTTCAGAGATTTTATCAGCATGTAAATTAGAACAAAGCATAGCCTTGTTCCGGCGCTAGCTCAGAACACCCGAGCTCCTCACACAATCCCCGTATAAACGATAGAAAGATCTGTACATAAAGAAGACCGTCGCTAGCAGACACTAAAGTCCCAGAGCTTGACCGTCTTGTCGTAGGAGCCGCTGACAATGACGTAATCGTTGAAGGCCAGACAGGTCACCCCGTCCGTGTGGTTCCTTAGAGTCACCAGCCGACGACGCGACTCTCGCTCCCACACCTGCCAACATACGAGATGGATTATATGAGAGAGAGAGAGAGAGAGAAAAAAAAGAGAGAGAAAAAGAGAGAGAAAAAGAGAGAGAGAGAGTATATATATATACAGTACAGTATATATTTTTTTTTTTATCAAAAGCACTTGAAGGATGGAGTTAAGTATATGCATGAAAGCGGTGCTGGATGGGAGGAGGGGCGTCGACTGACTGAGGACAGAGATGCATGGGCGCGATTCATTCGTGGCCACCCCTTCGGGGATCGCGGCGTCTGGCAATAGATAGATAGACTCGAGGAATTCACTAGCACGCCGTTCATATTACAACAGCAACACAAAATGCAACCACACATGGGATGCCAATTAAATTATGTAGTTATTTTGATTGGTTACAAAACCTAGAGAGGATTGCCTTACCTTAATTGTTTTATCATCAGAGGCACTCACTATACGTCTTGAATCTGCTGCTAAACACCGAATCACACCTGTGGAACACAAATATAGTACAGTACATTAGATATTGGCACATTAATACAATGGTAAAGAGATCAAATGATAGATTAAAATGTAAAACTTGCAAACTAAACAAACCAAAATTGGGACAAGGACAATATAAAGTCAAATTAAATTATCAAAATCGCTATGTGGAAACAACGCTTACTAAAATGAAAATTATTAAATAAAAGAACACAATCCACCACATAGGGTGTACATCACTACATGAGCAAGTTAATCTGTTTCCCAAGCAAACCAATCGCACATATAACAACGCACTATCGTCACGTTAAAGGAAGTAGTCAAGTTTGGGAAGTCCGGGACGTTCTGGCAAATTTTACTAAACTCTGCATGAATAAAGAAACTACATGTTAAATGTCAAAATATTATTTAAAATCAAATTTGCAACATGACAAGACATTAACAATAGTAAAAAATACAAATATTGATAAGATATCTATACTATTACAAAATAATATATAAAATACAGTACAGCACTCACTAACGATAGTGCTATCGGGTAGGTACCTGTAAGCATAGCATGCCTCAAGTGACCCCTATCAATAACTACCCTACAAATAACCTACATTTATAGCACAAATAAACTAAGGAAATCGCAAAAGTAAGCAATTGATACTATCGACAATGAATACATATAATATAAAGAGAAATAATTGCAAAATATGAAGTAACAACAGATTTAAACAAAGAGTACTCTTTTAACAAGAACAATAAATTTAAAAAAATCATCAATATTAATAATAATAATAATAATAGAAAAAGAAAAAGATAAACAATAAATACAGACAAAAAGATTAAAGAAACAGTACATAAACTCTGTGGCTAATCCATGAAGAGAAGTGGATAAACTGGGTCGGAGTGAAACACGGAAAAAGGTTATGTATCTCATTAACATTTGGGGCAACACAGAACCTATCTTCAGTCTCTCTAAGATGAGTTCTGCGTAGCCCAAAATGTTAGGAGAAAAAACAAATTCAAACTTTACTGTGTGTCCCTTGTGACTACATACCACGCTGGAGAGAGACACAAATATAAAGAGAGAAAAAGATAGATAAATAAAACTTTCTTCAGTAAAGAACATACCAGTATCATCCTAGACAAATGTAAAGGGAGACAGTAATATTTTTAAAAATTAGAAAAGCTAGGGGAAGAGATTATAATGTAAAACTTGCAAAATAAACAAATCAATACAGGAACGACACAAAATAAAGATGGGAATAACAATTTAGCAAAATAAAATTTTGAAATATAATAACACTAAACCACCACATAGAATGTACATCACCATATGAGTACGTGAATTTGGTTCCCAGGCGAGACAGAGATACTGGGGAACGTATCATAAATGACACCATCTGTACTGAACCGAACTGAACCTTCCAAACCACGTACCAGTATGTCCCTCGCTCGACATCCAATCCAGCACTCCCACACACTGGCCGGAGGAGATGCACCAGAGTCGTATGGTGCAGTCCAGGGAGCCGGAGATGATGGTGGTGTTGTCGTACGTTAGGGTGGTCACAGAGTCCTCGTGACCCACCAGGGTTTTCTGACACTGACCAGAATCTAGATGCCACACCTGAAAAATATAATCACTTAAAACTTGCCTCTCTCTCAAGTTGCTTCATTATTGCACTGTTCATTAATTTGATAGAAAAAAAGCAGGGATGGATGTACATTCCGGGCGTACGGTCGTCATGTTTACATAGGGCGATCGCCGCGGTTAACTTCGCGTCTATTTTGACGGCGATTTTTTTTCCGGTTATTTACCCCCTGCTGGCAATATATATGATGATGACAATATGCCATGGGGGGGTGAGAGGGGGCAAAGCCCCATCAACATATTATTGTATCTAAAGGCAGTCAAAATAGACGGGAACATGATGGCAAGCGTCCACCCCGGCTCCGCGTATTGTTAACAAGGCTGGCGGTACGCCCGAATTCTACATTCTACCCAAAAAGCTTTATTAACCCTTAATTAGCGGCTCACCACATAAGTCGAGTTAAATAAAGCTGGACTATGTGGCGGCGCTCGACATAGGTCGAGTGGCAATTTCAGCACGTAATGTTGCTGAGAGAGAGAGACAAGTGGTGGCAGGAGACTAGCGAGCGTATGACTGCTCCAGACCACCGCGGAGAACCTACTGACACGAATCTCAGCTCCCTCCTCCCTCTCTCACTCGCTACATACTGAATTATATGGGGAAAGTACCGAATTACATGCTTTTTGCACTCGCGTTGCACGGTTATTGCAAGAAAACTAGCCATCATAAAAGGATCGTTATGGTGTCATTCGAAAGCTCTGTTTATGCCCTTTCAGGGATAGGTACTTGTTTTACGTTCTGGGTCTTATTTAGGCATGAAAATGATCACGTAAACAGCCCTATTTTGGCTAAAAACACCCCGCTGGGCGGTACATATAAATAAACCGCATAGGCCGCTCGTAAGGTGTTAAGTTGTAGCCTAGATCAAACAAAAGTGGTGTATAACTACAAACACATTTATTACAAACAATACTATCAAATATAGTGGTTTCATTTAAGGTCTTCTTTATCAGAAAAGTAACTACAAATTCAAATGAGGAATTGTTGTACTGTACTGCACTGCACAGTAGTAATGGTGCACAACACTACATACTCGGGGCTGTTCGGCCAGGCAGCCTAGGGACAAATAAATGGGGCGAAAGGTTTTAAATTGCCAAACTAATGAAACAAACATCTTAAAATCTCAAAGCTAATGGAACTAAACCTGAGGGATAAAAAGCAACTCCCTCCCCCTTAAGAGTGTGACCTGTGACTAACCTTGATAGTGTTGTCAGCTGCCCCGGAGATAATCTTGTCCTGGTCGAAGGCAATGGTTAGGACGGGTGCTTGGTGCCCGGCCATGGTGCGCAGACACTCACCCGACGCCAGGGCCCAAACCTTCACTAGGTGGTCGTAGCTGCCAGACACCACACGCTCTCCATCAACCTGGGTAACAAGGACAATTTTTTTTCCATGTGGATGAGGGAGAAGAAAGGTAAAACTGGCAATGATGCTGATCAGGCAGTTTTTACTGCCTACTAACATTCCCTTGATTGACAGGGATAGGGCACCATACCCATAGCTTACTCTGACTGTTCCTTTTACTTATACGGTATATTTTCTAGATCTCAAGTAACGGTGTCTCTTCCGTGGATTTACCTCCCTACTGCCAATCTAGAGGTTGGCAGATTGGGAGCTAAAGCGTCACATTTTTCCTTTGCCCCTCAACTTTCCCTTCGTAATTGCTGAGGGACAGAGGGCCTTGGGTGGGGCTTTGGTATCCCGGGTGTTTCCGCACCCTCCTCAGCTCCCCTCCTTTGAGTGGCTTCAGTCACCTGGGCTTTATTAGTGGTAAGCAGGGAGGGTTTTGTGGGGGCGCTCGTTTATGGCCTTGGCCTTGCTCGGGACCTTGAGGCTGTTCGGCCAGACAACCTGGGGAATAACAACAACAACAAAACTGAGGAATTACAGTATAGAACACGTCCAGCACCCACCTGGAGACAGCGGACCGTAGAGGAGTGACCAATCATTGTCACTTTGCAGTTAATGGAAGACCACTGACTGGTTTCTTCTACATCCCACACCTGAAATAATAATAAAGGTACAATTAACCCCTTCACCACCATTAAGTAATTTTCTACACTATGTCATTAAGTAATTTTCTACATTAAGTCATCTTCTACATCCCACACCTGAAATAATAAAGGTGCAGTTAACCCCTTTCACCACCTTTACCTTTGGATACCTTTGGATGTGTTCGCCGCTCCTCTAGCGGCACCAAGGAGCGCGACGCCCCTCGTTATGGGTGGTGATTTGGTGCAGTACATTAACCTCTTCAGGTTATTTTCATCATATTCTGGTTACCAACAAGCAACGTTCTTTACCTTATAAACCATCTCGAGGACTCACAGCGATAAACCCTCTGAGTAACACAGGTACTTCTTAAACTGCATATAATTTAATTTAAGCCAGAATCAAAGGTAAAAAGGCGTCATCGTGCTGAAGGGGTTAAGTAATTTTCCTCCTATTCTGGTCACCATTAGACAATTTTCTATAGTTTATAATTTACTTTACCTTAATTATGGTATTAGAGTACCGGTACCTTAATTGCAGTGGTATGTATGTATTTTTTGTATTTACTCAGGACCATTCCCCACTTTATACCTTTTTTTTTTTTTTTTTTCTGGGGGTGGCCGACTAAAGACAGATCCCAAATAGGGACAACACAACGCAACAGAAAACAATGAACACACAAAAATAAAACACAAATTCACACACATCTAGGTCAGTGGTAGAGTACCTTAATTGTAGCATCAGCGGAGCCACTGACGAGCCTGTTGCCGGCCAGGTGTAGACAACGCACCATGCCCGAGTGGCCCACCAGGGTTTGTACTGACCAGGGAGAGTTGGTTCGCATGTTCCACACCTAAAACCAGGATAAAAACATTACAGTACCTGTATTTTAATCTTTAAAACATCTTAATACTGTATTAAATGCACTACATATTGTATATTAACCCTTTCACATTTTTATGACACAGAGGTTGCCAGATTAGCAATAAGAAATAGAGTTCTCTCACTCTTATAATTACCTCTCCAAAATTAGTTTTCTGCCCACAGCTAACTCAAAGACAACTGCAGAGGTTGAAGTAACTAAACTAAAGGTTTCTAAATACCCCTGATGGTAACAAAGGCTTTAAAGTATCCCTAATAGGCTCAAAATTGCGTCAAGAACGTGAGAGGGTTAAGATAATCATCCACTATATGACAGCTTTGATACAATTCCAGCCACAAATGCAATCCTCACATGGTCAATCCCCAAGGCTAGAGCCCGCCACTGAAGTCAACCAGGCAAGGAACACACCTTAGTAAAGGACCTGCTCAAAGTAAAAAAGGAAAATCAATAGTTTATTTCTAAAGGCTTAGATACATACATGCATGACCAAGTTGAATGCATGTACGTTTGAGCCCTGGTCACCCGAAAGGTGGTTGTGGAAATAAGAGAAGGTAATCCCTAACTGCAACATAGCAACTATAGGCAAGCCCCCAGCTCCAGCACCATATTACCATCTTCAGGGACCATATGAGATCGTTGGGAGTAGCAGACTGCTCCCAACTACAGGGTTGTATATCCTTACAGGCACGCCAGGCTATACTGTTTAAACCTTGACATGATGCTGGAAAGTTTAAATGGTCACTGACCCGATACACTTTCCAACACTATAGTAATTAAAAGGTACAGGAATTACTATAACACGCTTACCATCATTGTCACATTCAAGGAGCCAGAAATTACTTAAGAACATCATAATTCTTAGATATAGAGCATTTTATTGAAAATGTTTCACTAATATTATAGTGTTGTCAAAAGAACGGAAGACAATGACAAATGAAGAGAATGACTATAACAGAAGGATAAATATATCCACTATACGGTATATTATAGTTAAAGTGACTAGAGAGAGAGAGAATGAGCTCATTTAAATTATACCTTTATCCAGTGGCAAAGTGACTATACATTACCTTTATAGTGTTGTCATGGGAACCGGAGACAATGCGGTGATCATCGAACTGTACACATGACACCCCCTCCGTGTGCCCCTCAAACGTACGCACATGGCAGTGGGCGCCCATCCAGTTGCGGTGAAGGCGATACCGCTCCACAAACACCTAGGATAACATTTATTATAGGCAAGTTATCACTGTCCAGCCTGGAAGACCGCCTTAGGAGCTCGGGGCTGTCCGGCCAGGCAGCCTAGGGAACGACTACTACTACTACTACTACAAGGCTATAAACTCGGCAGCTGCAACAGAAATATTTTTTAAACGCCAGCCAGTGGGGGAGGGAAAATCTAGGATAAATGAGGAGGGAGGAGAAAGAGGGAGAGTACATAGGAAATCAAGCAACAATAGGTCTAGTGACTCCTGTAGGCTGCTTGTCCTCCAAAACACTGAGGATCAAGTGTCCAAACAGGGGTTTAGAGTGGGTTAGGGAAAATTGGAAAGGGAACTACTGCCCTGGAACTAATGTCCGTGGCAGGATTAGGAAGTTAGTAGGGGACAGATGGGTTAGTAACATAACACAGTTATAAATGATCTTTCGTATATCTGGGAAAAAGAGAGGAGAGGGGCAAGACACAAGTAAAGGAAGAAAGGAGATGATGGTAAGGAGACATTCCACCTAATCACATATTACTTCTATATCATCGGTATTGGGGCATTTTTTTTTATAGCTGCTATCGACTGGAAGGAGCGTCGCATTTACCCAGTAAACTTCCGGAAGGCGTGTCGTAGCCCTCGAGTTATTACCGGCACAAGAAAGGTTAGTGTGTCTGACGGGCTGTACCCGGAATATAAATAAACCCCACTCAGCTGTGCATGGTTATCTGGTAACAAGGCAAGTACAGACGATCAATCCATTCCAATGGTATCGAAGCTCACGGATATAAGCAGTGAACAGTGACATAAGAATGGTTACTATGGTTAAATTAATCAATAATCAGTATACAATAATAAATACAAAAATTAACAATATTTATTACTTGCAGGAGTGGTGATGGGCTGGTCTATCAGAGTGAGAACTGAGCGATCTCTGCCATACCCATAGCTTACTCTGACTGTTCCTTTTACTTATATATTTTCTAGATCTCAAGTGACGGCGTCTCTTCCGTGGATTGACCTCCCAATCTGCCAACCTAGATGTTGGCAGATTGGAAGCCAAAGCGTCACATTTTTTCCTTTGCCCCTCAACTTTCTCTTCATAATTGCTGAGGGGCGCAGGGCCCTGGGTGGGGCTTTGGTTTCCCGGGCGTTTCTGCACCTTCCTCAGCTCCCCGCCATGGAGTGGCTTCGGTCACCCAGGCTTTATTGTGGTAGGCAGGGAGGGATCTGTGGGGGCGCTCGGTTATGGCCTTGGCCCTGCTCGGTACCTTGGGGCTGTTCGGCCAGGCAGCCTGGGGAACAGCAACAACAACAACAACATATTTATTATTATTGGTTCTCTATTATTAACATATAGAAAGGACAGCAGGCTGGCACACAAGAGACTGTCCAAAGCCAGTTCTAAAACAAGGTCCCTTCTTTTTAGAAATTATTATTACCGGTAAATATACAAAGTTATGGTCATGCTTCACTTTTGTGTTTTTTATTTCATAGCATTGTTTTGCTAAATCTTCAATGCATTCATTCCACATACCGGTAGTGAATTTGATAAGTTCTTTTGTCTTTACATTGTGCGGTTCTTGATTTTGTTTGTTTATTTTGGCAATTTTACATTTTGATTTGGAAGGGATAATGGCCAAAGCAATGCATTTTCACACACACTTCCCTGTATTCCTTGTCATGTTCATTTAGGTCTTGAAACCAAATTGCCCTAGTTTGACACCTTGATGGACAGACTTCAGGTACGGTACACAAGCAAATTAGTACAACTGTACCAAACATAGGACCCCTGCCTTCACCGCGGTCAACCGTCTTTGGGTACAAAGTAACAGAACAATCCCTTCCTGGATCCATTGACTGTGTGCTGGCTTCTCTGCTGCGAGTGTGAGACGTCACACGTGGGCTCTAAATCTGGACTTCCATATACTGTACCTTACTGTGGCATGAATATCTGAGTAGGTCTGGATATATGTGGTAGGCATCAAGCATAGTTATTGGAATACCCCAAAACATCAGTCATTATCATGACTATATGCGGGATGCAGGTGTGTGACATCATGGATGAAACGTTTTTAACAGTCTCCTTTTATATGTAAAATGCAGGCAATTCTTTCTACAAGTCTCTTAATTTTAAGTTGTTTTAACATTACTGTACATCATTTATTATTTAGAACAGGCTGGTCCAACTTCTAGAAAAAGGGCGGGTGCCCAACCCCGAAAGGGTTGAAATAAGGCGGCTTTCTAGGGCCTTTCCTAGCTGATGCTGAGAGGATTGGGTTCTAGTCATGGGGTGATGGGCTGGTCTATCAGAGTGAGAACTGAGCGATCTCTGCCATACCCATAGCTTACTCTGACTGTTCCTTTTACTTATATATTTTCTAGATCTCAAGTGACGGCGTCTTTTCCGTGGATCATCCCAATCTACCAAGATTGGAAGCCAAAGCATCACATTTTTTCCTTTGCCCCTCAGCTTTCTCATCATAATTACTGAGGGGCACAGGGCCCTGGGTGGGGCTTTGGTTTCCCGGGCGTTTCTGTCGCCCTCCTCAGCTCCCCGCCATGGAGTGGCTTCGGTCACACAGGCTTTATTGTGGTCGGCAGGGAGGGTTCTGTGGGGGCGCTCGGTTATGGCCTTGGCCTTGCTCGGGGCCTTGGGGCTGTTCGGCCAGGCAGCTTGGGGAACAACAACAACAACTTCTAGAAAGCTATGGGCCACTTCAGCATATACAAGGAGGGGGGTGAAGGAGAGGGAGAGAGAGATAGCTAGAAATGTGAAGGATAATCCAAAAATATTCTGGAAGTACATTCAGGAAAAGTTAACAAGAAGAGTAGGGATCCCAGAGCTGGTAGGGGGGTTGAATGATGGGAGTAGAGCGGAGACTGATAAGGAGAAAGCAGAGGTGCCGGGGAAATACTTTGGGGGGGTACTAACAGTGGAGTCGGAGGATGCAGTGCCTACTATTCCCATCAAACAGGCACCGGCACTAGAACTAATAGAGTTTTCCCATGCTAGAATAAGAAGGGCTATAGAAAAAATGAACAGAAGTAAGTCACCGGGACCGGATGGGATACACCCAAGAATCATAAAGGAAGGAGGGAGATGTTAGTAGAGCCATTGAAAATGTTATTTGAGGTATCGTTTAATACAGGACAAATCCCGATGGACTGGAGAGAGGCGAACATAACAGCTATATTTAAGAAGGGAAAGAGAAATGACCCAGGGATTTATAGACCAGTCAGTTTGACAAGTGTTGTGTGTAAACTAATGGAAACGGTAATTAGAGAAGGAATAATGGATCATATGAAGTCAAACCAACTGTTCAGTGGGAGACAGTTCGGATTCTTGCAGGGGAGGTCGACGGTACTACAGCTAATTAAGGTGGTAGATGATTGGATGCAAATTCTAGAAGATGGTGATGTAATAGACGTGGTATATTGCGATTTTATGAAGGCCTTCGATAAGGTCCCACATAAAAGGTTAATAGAGAAAGTTAGAAGCTATAATATAGGGGAGAAATGTGTGAAATGGATAGAAGCCTTCCTGAAAGATCGGAGACAGAGGGTACTGGTGAATGGAATAGGCTCGGGGTGGAGGGAAATTACAAGTGGGGTACCTCAGGGATCTGTGTTGGGACCACTGCTGTTCGTTATATTTATCAATGACTTGCCTGAAGTTATAACTAATGGAAGTGAGGTATACCTGTATGCGGATGACACTAAACTGTATAGAAGAGTGAGGAGTAAGGAAGATATGGGTTTGCTTCAAGGAGATGTGGAGGGCATGAAGGGATGGTCTGAGCATTGGTTAATGCCTTTTCATCCAAAAAAATGCAAGTACATGCGGATTGGGACCAGCAAGAAGGTAGGATACAGTATGTATGAAGCGATGGAGGAAGTGAGTGCAGAAAAGGATATAGGAGTAGTGATAGACAATAAGTTAAATTTCTCAGAACATTTAGCGGAAAAGATAAACAAAGCCAATAGAATTGTAGGGCTGATAAAGAGGACATTTGTGTCATTTGACGAAGAATTCTTCATGAATCTCTATACAGCGCTGGTTAGGCCGCACCTGGAATATGCGAACCAGGTGTGGGCTCCATATATGGTAAAGGATATAGAAGCAGTGGAGAAAGCGCAGAGGAGAGCTAGCAAGCTGGTACCAACGTTGAAGAACGCGGGCTATGAGCAGAGGTTGAGGACACTGGGGCTTCCGACACTGGCATAAAGGAGAAAGAGAGGGGATATGATAGAGACTTTTAAGATAGTGTCAGGAAAGTACGATGAGGATGTGTGTGAAGGTATCTTCTTGATGCGGGAGGGAACAAGAACGAGAGGACACTCTAAGAAAATTTACAAAGAAAGAAATAGGCTTGAGAAGGCAAAGAACTCATTTTGTGATAGAGTGGTAAATGAGTGGAACGCACTGCCCCAGTATGTAGTCGATTCCAAATCAATAAGGGAGTTTGAAGGTAATCTTGATAAAGCATGGGGAAGACAAGATTTGAAGTTTGATTATAAAACAAAAATACAGAATAGTAAAAATGTTGCGTCTGCTACCGCCGCCGCCGCCAACACCGTGAACGACCGCAGCAGTGCAAGTACTGGTACTGAGCTGGATACACAGGCATAGTTTGCCTTTTTCCAGAGGATCTACTGTAAGAAACTGTAAGAATATACTTTTAATGCCGTGGGCCACACACACACAAACTCATTTTGAGAGGTGGTTGGAAATATGATATGTGCGGCACTAACTAGGTTGCAAAACGAAGGCAAACTGACAGGTGGTGAGTCTGGTGACTCAGACTCGGCCTACTGTCAGGGTTACCATTGTTTGCAGTTTTTCTTTCAAAGATTCAAGGTTAATTTGTGTATTATGTTCGTTAATGTTGCTGGGAAACTAATACGATACGTAGATACACAAATATCGAATATTCAAAATCCAGAATATATTTAGGATTTCCGTTGTTAGATACTGTAACAATAATTAATGCTGTCATATTTCTCAAGATCTAGCGAGAAACTGATAAATCTGCAACACTGGGCTGTCCAAGAGTGAGAACGAGAGAGAATTAACAGGAAATGAACACGTAGTAAGTAACGTATCACGTTCGGAGCAGGAGAGAGAGAGAGGAGAGAGAGAATTAACAGGAATTAGACAAGTAGTAACGGTTCACATTCGGGTCAGAAAAGAGAGAGAGAGAGAGAGAGAGAGAGAGAAGAGAGAGGAGAGAGAGAGAGAGAGAGAGAGATAGAGAGAGAGAGAGAGAGAGAGAGAGAGAGAGAGAGAGAGAGAGAGAGAGAGAGAGAGAGAGAGAAGAGAGAGAGAGAGAGAGAGAGAAGAGAGAGAGAGAGAGAGAGAGAGAGAGAGAGAAGGAGAGAGAGAGAGAGAGAGAGAGAGAGAGAGAGAAGAGAGAGAGAGAGAGAGAGAGAGAGAGAGAGAGAGAGAGAGAGAGAGAGAGAGAGAGAGAGAGAGAGAGAGAGAGAGAGGGAGAGAGAGAAGAGAGAGGAAGAAGAGAGAGAGAGAGAGAGAGAGAGAGAGAGAGAGAGAGGAGAGAGAGAGAGAGAGAGAGGAGAGAGAGAGAGAGAGAGAGAGAGAGAGAGAGAGAGAGAGAGAGAGAGAGAGAGAGAGAGAGAGAGAGAGAGAGAGAGAGAGAGAGAGAGAGAGAGAGAGAGAGAGAGAGAGAGAGAGAGACTTCACTAATGTATGAAGACATCATGTACCATACCATTTTAGTGTTATATTTTAAATGAGAGTCGAGTGCTTGTGGGCCATAAATAATCAACCCGGGCCACCTGTGGCCCGCGGGCCTGTAGTTGGACCAGCCTGAATTAGAAGATGATTTTTTTTTTTAAATGTGTTTTACACTGTACTTCATTATTCATTTGTACTGTAGCTAAATAAGGAAAAAAGAGGACCAGTAATGAAAATCTGCAAAAATCTTGACAGAATAAACAAAACACATACCTGTTTCCAATCAACAGTTCCATCGTTGTGGCGAGAATGTCTGATCTGCTTATTATGGGAAGAGAGAGAGAGCTGCCACTCGTGCTGATGGGACAAACTCCGCCACAAAGAGTCACGGGAAGCTAAACTATACCACGCCCTGAAACAAATAAAAAGGTTTTAGTAAATGATTAATTCTCAAATAACAGCGCAGGAATACTTGAGTCAGGTACTGTATACCTATTACAAATTAATGTCAATGAACACACCAGTACTATTCATTGTACGGTGCAATTAGTTATGGTACCTTAAATTCACATACCGGTAATAATAATAATAATAATAATAGTTCTTAAAGCTAGCGCATGCTAAGCTAGCTAAGGATAGCTCAATAAGGCCGATTAGGCGTATTTCCATTGGGGTCCTGTACTACTACCCCATCCCTTTGCTCATGAGGGATGGTAACGACTCAGTGCTTGTGAAAAATCTTTAATGCGCCGAGCGTGGGCGCGAACCCGGGCCTTCTGGGTGGAAGTCCGAGACGCTAGTCACTACACCAAGCGAGCCGCTTGGTAGTACAGTAGCCTACTGTATATACCGTACAAAACTACTTTGGGTGAGGGCTGCTCCTGTTCAGTGAGGCTTGGTATCCTCTACATACATACATACACCAAGTAAAGGCAAGTAAATTGTTCCATAAATTTAATCTTTTTAGGGTCAATTATTGTGACTGTATTCTAAAATTTGACATCAATAATTTTAATCAAGCATTTTTAACTTGAAGTTTCTTGTATAACCTCTGCTTACTTTTTGTCTGTATTTATTGTTTATCTTTTTCTTTTTCTATTATTATTATTATTATTATTATTATTAATATTAATATTGATGATTTTTTTAATTTATTGTTCTTGTTAAAAGAGTACTCTTTGTTTAAATCTGTTGTTACTTCATATTTTGCAATTATTTGTCTTTATATTATATGTATTCATTGTCGATAGTATCAATTGCTTACTTTTGCGATTTCCTTAGTTTATTTGTGCTATAAATGTAGGTTATTTGTAGGGTAGTTATTGATAGGGGTCACTTGAGGCATGCTATGCTTACAGGTACCTACCCGATAGCACTATCGTTAGTGAGTGCTGTACTGTATTTTATATATTATTTTGTAATAGTATAGATATCTTATCAATATTTGTATTTTGTACTATTGTTAATATCTTGTCATGTTGCAAATTTGATTTTAAATAATATTTTGACATTTAACATGTAGTTTCTTTATTCATGCAGAGTTTAGTAAAATTTGCCAGAACGTCCCGGACTTCCCAAACTTGACTACTTCCTTTAACGTGACGATAGTGCGTTGTTATATGTGCGATTAGTTTGCTTGGGAAACAGATTAACTTGCTCATGTAGTAATGTACACCCTATGTGGTGGATTGTGTTCTTTTATTTAATAATTTTCATTTTAGTAAGCGTTGTTTCCACATAGCGATTTTGATAATTTAATTTGACTTTATATTGTCCTTGTCCCAATTTTGGTTTGTTTAGTTTGCAAGTTTTACATTTTAATTTATTTTAATCAATATTGGAGTAATATTCTAGCAATATTAGGTAGGCATTTACTAGTTTGTATTTGTCTAGTTACTTCTGCAAACAGATTAAATAATATTTTTGTGCTGATTTGGTAACCCTGTTGGACACCCCTATCTCGCACAGTCATGCCAGCCGTATGATAACGGTTGGGGAAGTGGGCGGGGCCTGTCGATATATGTCGAATGAATGCACTGTAGTGATAGACAATAAGTTAAATTTCTCAGAACATTTAGCGGAAAAGATAAACAAAGCCAATAGAATTGTAGGGCTGATAAGGAGGACATTTGTGTCACTTGACGAAGAAATCTTCAGGAATCTCTATACAGCGCTGGTTAGGCCGCACCTGGAATATGCGAACCAGGTGTGGGCTCCATATATGGTAAAGGATATAGAAGCAGTGGAGAAAGTGCAGAGGAGAGCTAGCAAGCTGGTACCAACGTTGAAGAACGCGGGCTATGAGCAGAGGTTGAGGACACTGGGGCTTCCGACACTGGCATATAGGAGAAAGAGAGGGGATATGATAGAGACTTTTAACCCTCTCCGACATATGACGCGATTTTGAGCCTAATAGGGATACTTTAAAGCCTTTGTTACCATCAGGGGTATTTAGAAGCCTTTAGTTTAGTTACTTCAACCTCTGCAGTTGTCTTGGAGTTAGCTGTGGGCAGAAAACTAATTTTGGAGAGGTAATTATAAGAGTGAGAGAACTATATTTCTTATTGCTAATCTGGCAACCTCTGCGTCATATGAGTCTGAAGGGGTTAAGATAGTGTCAGGAAAGTATGATGAGGATGTGTGTGAAGGTATCTTCTTGATGCGGGAGGGAACAAGAACGAGAGGACAAACTGAAAATTTACAAAGAAAGAAATAGGCTTGAGAAGGCAAAGAACTCATTTTGTGATAGAGTGGTAAATGAGTGGAACGCACTGCCCCAGTATGTAGTCGATTCCGAATCAATAAGGGAGTTTGAAAGTAATCTTGATAAAGCATGGGGAAGACAAGATATGAAGTTTGATTATAAAACAAAAATACAGAATAGTAAAAATGTTGCGTCTGCTACCGCCGCCGCCAACACCGTGAACGACCGCAGCAGTGCAAATACTGGTACTGAGCTGGATACACAGGCATAGTTTGCCTTTTTCCAGAGGATCTACTGTAAGAAACTGTAAGAATACAAGTTTAAAGACCGTTTGTCCACAGAAGCTGTGGTTACAGTCTCACGTCCTAAATGGCAGCTTTCCAGGCGGTCCTGTCAAGGGCCGCCTGTGTTGTCAAGTTCTTTATTTTGAGATCGGACCGGAGTACCCGAGCCCACGTCATTCTAGGTCCACCTCTACCCAACCTTAGTCATATCTGTCTGTCTCTTTTCCTGTACTACTTTTCCTACTTCGGGGGTGGGAGGCTAGGAATTCTCCTCCCCTTGTAAAAATTCACCTATTAGACAAGACAGAGAAAGGGGCGAGGGAACGTGAAAGTTGTCTCAGACCCTAAGAATTTGAATTTTAAATGTTGTTTCTGTTCGGGCTCTGTCTCGGGCCACCCCAGCTACAGGGTATGTGCCAGAGTATATACAACACGTACATACACTGCCAAGCAACTGAAGTAGAATATACAGCTCATTACAGTTATTGGGGGATCTACTGGCTGAGTTGTTCAGTCACCGTCAATTATTATTGATCATGACCTTCCATATAATGTACAGTACCTCGAAACTAAAAATAAAAAAATAAAACATAAAATAAATAAATAAATAAACTAGCAAGTGGTCAATTATGAAAAATGTATATAATGGCCGGTACCTGCAGACTTGTGATGCCTGAGCGAGAGAGATGGGGTCAAGGTAGGAGAAGATGGTGAGAGCCAAGGGGGGAGGCAACCAACCAACAGGGTCCTGGCAGTTAGGGGGACAGCCGTGGTGCAGACGTCCACCGATCACTACAGACAACAGGTGCAACTGGCTCGGACCTATGTGTTCCTGCAGAGAGAGAGAGAGAGAGAGAGAGAGTTAGAGTGTAAACTAAACTAAAAATATCCTTTTACTGAATGTAAATGAGGAGCATATAGGGACAAGGCCGCATAAGCCAATGCCCCCATATTCTAAAACAACACTAAAGTTCTGCACTAAACATTTATGAACGAAATATACAGAAACAAAATCTAATGCTCTGATTGAAACCGAATTATATTTAGCCCTTTATCACAAATTTGGACTCGGGTGAATTATCTTTGTTCGATATAGGGTTAGGGAAGCACTTAAGTGCGGTTCTAAAATACGAGGATGAGTGCTAATTTGTGATAAAGGGCTAACTATCATTCAGTTTCAGGTAAGATCACTATATTTTGTTCCTATTTATTTCATTCATGAAGGTTTTGGGCAGCACCTAAGTGTGGTTATAGAATACGGGGGCATTGGCTTATGCGGCCTTGTTCTTCTATACTCCTCAAATATTCTAATAATACTTACACTTTGCTCCTATCTAAAGTCTCTACATGTGTTCAATGAACTTTAACTGACCTGTTTATGTTCGGCCCTTACACTTTCTTGACATATCATTGGTCTCATAGCCATATAAGTGACTTTATTAGCCCAGAAGGCTAGTATTAAAAAATTATATAATCCTAATAATAATACTTACTAATAGCTCTGCCAAGACTCTGTTCTTCTGCTCATCAGTAAAACCGTTGAACCACTGGCGCATGAGGGTAAACTGCTGCTTGAATTCTGAGGGCGAGACAGGCGGAGTGGAGGGGGACTGGGGGTACTCTCGGCTCGGTCCTCGCCACCCCCCCAGGATGTGGGCCTTGTAACGGTGGGGGAGGCTGTACGACTTGCGGGGGACGTGACCTTCATTCCAGCAAATCAGGGTGCTGAGGAAAACCATTAATAATAATATAAGCATATTCAACAGTGCCCACACCACATATCTACCGGTATTTAAAGATTCTAAAGTGTATATAATCAATTTACTGTAAAATTAGGATCTGCTGAAATTAAGCAAATTTAATGGTAGTCGCCTTATTGAGGTTGACGTTATAAAGGCTGTTGACCATGCCCTTGTTAATTCTCCTTACCAGTAAATGCCTACAGTGGCCGATAGAGGCGCTGAACGCAATGTTTACCGCGGTGCATTGTGGGAAATTGGCGATATTTCGGACCTATCCACCCTCCCTCTCCTTCAACAATTCTTTATTATAAGCAGTTAGTCGAAATTTCTGTAGCTGACACATACTTTGCTTTATGCATACAATTATTTTATATAATTTAAAATCACCAATATTCATAAATAATGTATATTTATAATACAAATTCAGCAAGTATTTTTGTGCCTATTTTGTTATGATAATTAATCAGCTTATAATTATGTTTGTAGTCATTATCAGCTACATATGGACTTTCCCTTTATTACTATACTATACTATACTGTATATGCACTTAGTGTAGTCGTGTACAGTACTGTAAAATATAAACATGTAGAATCACAAAAAATTGAGATAAGCTATGTATACTCTAGGTGTTGGGTATTGTTGATGTCAACAGTCGTAGCTCTGGCGCTACTTAGGAAACGTCCACCAGAGGTCTCAGGTGAATTCTTGGTAGGGTCTATTAACCCATCGGATCCGGGGGGCCTCATATGATCCCGATCGCTGTGTCCGGGGCCATTTTCGTACAGTCAAGCTTCATAATTCAGTAGCTACTGATTGAGACCACATAGAGCAGTATATTTTTTTGCAAATTGTAGAACTTTTTGTTGTCTGTAGACTGCCGTTGAGATGACATCGCTACGACGCGTGGTTGCCGAGTTATGATGATTTTAGCGGCGATTTTTAGCCGCGCATTTTGCCTCAAATGAGGCCTCCCGGATTCCTGCCAATATTTTTGTTTGCCTCATATGAGGCCTCCCGGACTCCGAGGGTTAAGGATCTACCTGTACTACTATTGCTCTACTACTACTACCACTATTACTTCTACTACAACCACAACCACTACTACTACTACTACTACTACTACTGTACTCTCACCTAGGTTTGTTGCAGTTAATAGCCGTCTCCTTATTAAGGTTGCCGTCATAGAGGCCGTTAACTATGACCTCATTAAAGGTCTCAGGGAAGGGGGAGGCCAGGGAGAGATCTGAGACCGACAAGCTGCGGGTGTGGCTGCCACTGCGGGGTAGCTGCTGGTTGTTCACACTGCAACAATAATATCAATACAATATCATGATAATAAAATTGTAAAATTGTAAAAAGAAAAAGATGATAATAAAAGATACTAATTTGATACAATGATCTATTTTTTATTAATTTCACCACCACACCAAACACCTCCAATGAAATTAATGAAAGCATATACTGTATGTGATCCACCAGGATTCGAACCCGGGTTATCACACACAGATTTTTAGACACCTTAACCAATACATCACCAAGACGGTTAAAGGTTTATGCACATGCCTACGACTTATTATCCATTCTCGAATACTGGATATTAATCTAATCATGTTCATATTCCCACCGCACTATGGTAGCCTATTGTTTAAGTGAGAGGAAAGAATATTCATGGGGCACAGATCATTTAGAACGGCCTCGCTACGAAATATCCCTGAACCTACTGATAATCTATTTTTTATTAATTTCACCACCACACCAAACACCTCCAATGAAATTAATGAAAGCATATATATGTGATCCACCAGGTAATATAATATAATATAATATAAAAAGATACGAAAGAGGCAGTAATAAGAAATCAGTGTGTGGCGTAGGGATGTGGCGACCCCACCGCCCGCCACTTTGGAGGTGCAATCAGCTTCTGGAGCAGTGGACCACTGGTTCCTATCTTCAGAAAATTCCTGTGCTTGGTATGCTTAGCCAGAGCCCCACTGGGGTAAATCAAATAGCAAAACAGTGGTGGAACTGCCATCCGGGTGAGGGACTCCTCTGGGTCTGCTCCTTCAGTGTTAAGGGCCATATAGGTTAATCTACATAGTGGAAATGGCACTGAAGAGTGGTCAGTGGAGGCATGTCTGGGAGCCTGGAGGCAGTTTCTGCCATGGCCATCCCTTTTGGGGTTCTTCCTCTGGAAGTGAGGCATCAGATTGATGATGATGTGTGTGTGGTTTGGCGAAATTTTCCATTACAGTACAGTACATACATAATCTATCTATCTATCTATTGCCTGATGCCGTGATCCCCGAAGGGGTGGCCACGAACGAACCGCCCCCATGCACCTCTGTCCCCAGTCAGTCGACGCCCCTCCCCCCAACCAGCACCGCCCTCGTTCATGTACTTCCTCACTCCATCCTTCCACCTCCTATTCGGTCTACCTCTCCCTCTCTGTCCCTCCACCTCGCTCTCGTACACCCTCTTAGTCATTCTCTCGCTTTCCATACGTTCCATATGGCCGAACCATCTCAAGTTGTTCCTTTTCACACTTTCCAGCACATCTACCTCCACACCACACCTCCTTCTTACTTCCTCATTAGTCTGTCTATCCCTCCATGTAACTCCGCACGCACTCCTAAAGTAATTAATTTCCACTGCTCTCACTCTTGGTCTGAGTCTCTCAACCAACGTCCATGCTTCGCTTCCGTAAGTCAGTGTCGGGATTACCACACTGTCATGCAAGGACTTCTTCACTTCCATACTGACCACCCTATTTCTTGTTACTGCTTTTAGCGTTCCTACAACCCTCTTCCCCTGTTGTACCCTCTCCCGCACTTCTTCATCCATAGCCCATCTTTACTCAACACACTGCCCAGATACTTAAAAGAGTTGACGATCTCCATAGCCTGACCATTCAGCTTCACCTCATACTCTGTGACTTCACCCCTTTCGAAGACCATAACCTTGCTCTTCCCCGTATTTACCTTCAAATTCCGTTTTTCGCACACTGTTCCAAACTCATTTACCAGACCCTGCAACTCCCATTCATTATCACTCATCAGAACTGTATCATCCGCAAACAGCAGTATAGGTAGCTTCCACTCAATTCCCTCCCTTTTCAGTGATACACCAACATCCACTGCTCTTGATAGGATTTCTTTCATGACTCCATCCATATATACAGTAAACAACCACATAATGTAGAAAATAATTCACCATTATTTTACTTTAATTATTTAGTATATTGATTGTGAGAATCGTCATAAAATGAGTTACATAAGATAAATACCTGTACATTTTCACATTCCCAATTGAATTTGCTTGCAGCATTAATGGCTAGACAAGAGTGATAAAATTGTCTCTTGACCGTAATCTCCAAAATTACTTTGTTTGTACCATTCTACTGTACTTAGTACCACCACGGGATCTAGATGGCATTAGATGGATATAATTGAAATATGGCTAATTAGTACACGAAATCCATTATAATACTACCCATGAAAAATGAGTAGAGCTTGTATTAGTATCAGTAAGTCAGTCACTTAAGGAGTGCGTGCGGAGTTACATGGAGGGATAGACAGACTAATGAGGAAGTAAGAAGGAGGTGTGGTGTGGAGGTAGATGTGCTGGAAAGTGTGAAAAGGAACAACTTGAGATGGTTCGGCCATATGTAACGTATGGAAAGCGAGAGAATGAATAAGAGGGTGTACGAGAGCGAGGTGGAGGGACAGAGAGGGAGAGGTAGACCGAATAGGAGGTGGAAGGATGGAGTGAGGAACTACATGAACGAAGGCGGTGCTGGTTGGGGGGAGGGGCGTCGACTGACTGGGGACAGAGGTGCATGGGGGCGGTTCGATCGTGGCCACCCCTTCGGGGATCACAGCGTCAGGCAATAGATAGATAGATAGAAGTCAGTCAGTCAGTAGCCAGCCCTTACTCCCACAAGGGGTAGGGAGGACCAGCAAGAGACACGTGAAAGGAAAAAAAGAGGTGACAGGAGAAGAACACATAACAGAATCATAGTGTATGATATATAAGGTACAGTTTGACATACCGGTAGTGACACTTATTTATCTCTATTTTCATATTTGTTTTCACCAATTAATTTACAAATAAACCTAACTATGAAATTAACTTACAAATAAACCTAACTAGTGAAATCAATAAAAGTAATAAATACAAGTGGTACTTCAAGGACTCGAACCTAGGATAGGAACCTCTGCCCCTCCTCCCACCCAACACCTGATCCAACTCTGCTAATTTGATTCTGGGTATTTTCTATGAATATCACATAATTTTTACTCTAACATACCTTGAATTTGTCTCTCTGTCACTCTTACAATTTGGAGGGGGGGGGGATACTCGTTATAGGCAGCTTTAACCCATTCTGTGCCGGCGGCGTCTTTTTAACTACAGTATATTCTGGCTCCTATTAAATTATTTTAAACAGTTTAAAAAGGGTCTCCAGCACGTAACAGTCTTCGAAACATCTCACTTAACCCATTATAATACCACAGAGCCTTCTTAAGCTGCACAAAATCATCTAAATATAGCTAGAATCGAATATTAAACACGTTGCTGTTACGGAAAGTGTTAAAAAAAAATAGAACACTGCATAAGAATTGGCGAGCTTACCCTAGAACAAAAACATTACAAGACTCACCCTACGTCTGGCGAGAGGTCCATTGGGGACACAGACAAGTAGACTTGGCATCACTAAAGAACAAGCTGGGCCGGCACCACGGTCAACACGCTAGGCATATATCTTCATTATTACCCAACACCCATCATACTGTATCCTGAAACAACAAAATACACATTAGCTTTATTACTACAGTATAGGTAGCGCCAACGAACTTGACAATAATCTTGACCCCTTAACTTCTCATAACTCAAAAGGGCCTAGAGCAAACTGACTGTAATTGTCCAAACCTATTTCCAAGCAGGCTCTTCCCAAATGATAGAAATGTTAGCTCGATTGCTTTCATTCATTTTGAGTTATGAAAAGTTAACCCTTGGATCCGGGGGCCTCATATGAAGTTTGATATTTTCAAACTTCATAATTCAGTAGCTACTGATTGAGACCACCTAGAGCAGTCAATTTTTTTTGCAAATTGTAGAACATTTTCTTGTCTGTAGACTGCCGTTAAGATGACATCGCTACGTTGCGTGGTTGCCGAGTTCTGATGATTATATCGGCGACTTTTTAGCCGCGCATTTTGCCTCATATGAGGCCTCCCGGATTCGAAGGGATAAGGGGTCAAGATTATTGTCAAGTTCGTTGGCGCTACCTATACCAACATCTATCATACATTGAAAAAAAAAAAAAAAAAACATAATCAACACACTTGCTTCATTACTACCAACACCCATCATACTGTATCCTGAAACAACAAAATACAATTGACACAATTGCCATCAGACGAGAGAACGTAACAACAAGATTACGGGAACTGAATGCCAACAAGGCTTCAGGACCAGATGGGATATCTCCAATAATACTGAAAGCATGTGCAGACACCCTATGTGACCCATTATTTGACATCTTTAGCAAATCAATTCAAACAGGTGAAGTACCGAGTGACTGGAGAAGTGCCAATATCACCCCGATATTCAAGAAAGGCAGCAGAACCGATCCCTTGAATTACAGGCCAGTATTCCTAACAAGCATAGTGTCTAAGGTAATGGAAGGAATCATCAGACAGGAAGTTGTTAAGCACCTGACAAGATACAACCTCATCAGCGATTCACAGCATGGATTCAGGAATAACAGAAGCTGCCTCACAAATATGCTATGCTACCTGGATGACCTGGTGAACGGGCTGGACGACGGACACTGCATAGACATTAACTACCTGGACTGCGAAAAGGCCTTTGACAGAGTTCCCCATCGTAGATTGAGAGCCAAACTTGAGTCAACGGGCATAGGAGGGAACATCCTGGAGTGGATAACGAACTTCCTCAATGACAGGCTGCACAGGGTCAACATAAGGAACTGCTCCTCAAACAGCTTACCGTTACACAGCGGGGTACCCCAGGGTTCAGTGCTGGGACCAATACTTTTCCTGATATATATAAACGACCTTGTTGCAGACCTTGAATCATCAACCAGCTTATTTGCAGACGACGCCAAAATCTATAAGACAATTGAGACAGAAGGAGACATAGAAGCGCTGCGAAGAGACATGAAGAGGCTGGACGGGTGGAGTAAGAAGTGGCTTCTAAACTTTAACGCTGACAAATGCAAAACGATGCACGTTGGACGAAACAACCTCCAAGCAGACTACCACCTGAACGGGACACCACTACAGAAGACAACGGAGGAGAAAGACCTGGGTATCCTGGTGTCGTGTGACCTTAAGTCCTCACAGCACGTAGCAAAGGTTGCGGCAAAAGCGAACGGCCGGCTTGGAATCATAAAAAGAAATTTCACACGAGACAGAGAGACCCTGGTACCTCTCTATTTGTCACTGGTACGCCCGGTCCTGGACTATGGTGTGCAAAGTTGGTCCCCTTACCTGGTTAGGGATATTCAGGCCCTGGAGAGGGTACAAAGACGTGCTACGAAACTGGTACCCGAACTAACACACCTGCCCTACGAGGAGAGATGTCAGCGACTGGGACTGCAGACACTCGGTGACCGGAGAAAAAGAGGTGATATGATCGAAACCTACAAGCTAATGCATGGATTCGACGACATCCCTTACACCAGATTCTTCCGCCTCAACACAAACAATCTGAGAGGACATTCACTGAAACTAACGAAACCGGACCACTGGAGAACAAGAATAAAAGGGAACTGGTTTGCGATCCGGGTGATCGATGACTGGAACTCACTCCCAGACGGGATAGTAACTGCGCCCACGATAGCCACATTCAAATCACGGTACGACAGACACATGGGTATAGAGAACATTTAGGCTGACACGTCTTAAGAGGTGGGGACCACACAAGAAACCAATTCTTATTTCCCCACTACCAATTCATAGGTAAGCATTCATAGGTAAGCATTCATTACTATAGTCTATTCGCTGTAAGTAGGCGAGAAATCATTACCTCTAACCTCTGTAGGCCTAACTCAAAAACGACTAGAGTAATCAAGCTAATATGTCTACCATTTGGGGAGAGTCAGTCAAGGAATAAATGTGGAAATTTAGAGCCAATTTGCTCTAGCCCTTTTTGAGTTACAGAGGATAGAGGTACGGTAATGATTTCTCGCCTACATACAGCGAATAGACTATACCCATTACCCAACTGTCCTAACATCCATCATACCATCTGCTGAAACAACAACATACAATCAACACACTTTCTTCATTACTACCAACATCCATCATAGTCTAAGGAGAGCAGTAAATGGAACAGAATGTGTGACTAAAGGATAGAGAAATATGGAATGCATGGTATTATGATGGGTGAAAGTACCGGTATGGTTGCTCGCAAATTTAATAATTTTCAAACAACTTCATAGGGAAAATAATGCCCAGGTAAATGTTGACAGCCATCTTGGACAATTATATTTGCTCTTTTTTTTTATAATCTTCAAGGACACTACATCCGCCTTATTAGAAACAATTTATTAGGGAAAATAGGCACCAACAGATTCGCCATATTTTTCTCCATATAATCCGCATGGAGGATTGGTAGCATTCAAGGAGACTACATCAGGACTCTTCTTCTTCTTCTTCTTACCTCTGACCGGGTATAAGCTATCCTAGTGTTTACTAGCCTACTGTATACCCCTTTGAAAGGACATTAGCCTAACCTAACAACCTTACCTAAACTATCCTAGTATTATGGGTGGGGGTTGCTGCCCCCACACCCCCGCTATTTGACATCTTTGACAGATTTTTGGTGTATTTTTCTGTGAAGAGGGTATTTTTTCAATTTGTCAATAACGAAAATCCTCCATGCGGACTATATGGAGAAAAATATGGCGAATCTGTTGGTGCCTATTTTCCCTAATAAATTGTTTCTAATAAGGCGGATGTAGTGTCCTTGAAGATTATCGGAGGATTTTCGTTATCGACAAATTGAAAAAATACCCTTTTCACAGAAAAATACACCAAAAATCTGTCAAAGATGTCAAATAGCGGGGGTGTGGGGGCAGCAACCCCCACCCATAATACTAGTTTAGTTTAGGTTAGGTAAGGTTGTTAGGTTAGGCTAATGTCCTTTCAAAGGGGTATAGGCTAGTAAACACTAGGATAGCTTATACCCGGTCAGAGGTAAGAAGAAGAGTCCTGATGTAGTCTCCTTGAATGCTACATTTTTTTTTTTTCACTGATGGTACGATTAACCTGTTAAGAGAGAATTAGGGTAACTTAGCTAGGGTAGGTTTTCAAAGGAAATAAGCCTAGGCTATCATTAGTTTTATATATGGATGGTCGGCTACGGGCTATTTCCAAATTCCAAAAGATACCAAGATACCGGTTGATACTAAGGAGTAGCCTAATTTCCGATAAAAATGAATGTTAAAATCAACTAGGCCTAGGCCTAATGCCGCCTAAATTATTAAAATCACATAAATGTTTTTGAAAAAACACAAGTTCAATGTCTAGGCCTAGTTCCATGGCAGTCCGAAACTACGGAAAATATCAAGGAAACCAACCAACTTTTATTTTGTGATTTTTTGTTTTGGTTTTAGGCCTGTTTTCATCATTATACAGTGGTTGTCATTAGGCTAATTAGAATCTCTGGAAGAAACTTTTTCCCCATTATCCAACAATCTTAAGATACGGACCCCGATAGTGGGGAGGGCTATAAAGTACAGGGAAATTGAGGGGTAGAAGACGAAAATAAGGGGTAATAGGCCTATTAGCCTAACCCTAACCTAACAACCTTACCTAACCTAACCTAGTATATTAGGTGGGGGCTGCCGCACCCACATGCCCGCTGGTTTGGTATTTGATCAATAAAAGGTTGACGGTCGCCAAAAAAAAATTGAATGAAGTCTACGGTATTTACTCCACAATCTTCAGCTTTGGCTGTGGATAACAGGAGGTAAATATTAACTTTTTCAAAGTAGGCCTAATTGAAAACGTTTTTTCCGGAGATTCTAATTAACTCCTTCAGACATATTATGTTCCAGTAAGGAGGCGGGAGCCCGGTATCATTGCCACTGCACCACACAACTGTCAAAACCACACTGCTGACCGTTAGAATTGTCGGAGAAACCTGGGGTTGCCACCAACCGACAGATCTTCATCTAACTTACCGGACTTACTGAGCTCCATATGACGCTAGGGCGTCATATAACTTACTCTAGAATTATGAAGATAAGTCCATAGGCCTATGACGCGGTAGCGTCATATGAGTTTTTGGTTCACTCTGTCATATGACGCTTTAGCGTCATATAGGCCTAAGTCTGAACTTCTGAAGGAGTTAATGACAACCACTGTATAGCCTAATGATGAAAACTAGGCTAGCTAGCCTAGGCCTAAAACCAAAAAAAAAAATCACGAAATAAAAGTTGGTTGGGTAAATCTACAGTTATACTACCCCTCCCCCACTACCCCCCACAACCTCCCCCCTTCAAAACACGCCTTTTAGCGTATTTTTGGATGGTTTAGCAGACGCGGAAACTGGAAAAAAACGTATTTTGATACAAATTTATCACCAACCAGATACGAGTTTTTCAGGTAATTTGTTGTTGATTTGTCTTTTTTCTTTGATAGACAGTATTGTTTCATACCGAGGACCGTCGCATTTTAGTATTTTTAACATTAGCCTAACCTAACCTAACTTAACCTAACCTAACCGAAAACTAACGTCCTGTCTCGCGACCGGTCTAAACCCAGCTCACGTTCCCTGTTTATGGGTGCACGACGGTCTAAACCCAGCTCACGTTTCCTGTTTATGGGTTCGCGAAGGTTTGTAATACTTCAAATTATCTATTTCAAGTCAAATATACATTTCCGCGCATCATCAAACCATACCAAGTCTACTACTAATAATATTAACTCATTAGTACCAACAGAATAGCGATAAAATAGGGGTAGTATAACTGTAGATTTATAATTTTTTTATTTTAATACCACGAATTTTCGGAGTGTTTTTTTATAAAAGAAATTGTTCATTTGCATCAATATGTAGTGTTTGTAATTAATTAGAAATCTCGGGAAAACCTATTTTCCCCATTAGGCCTATTGATCGATGTTGAGACACGCCCCCGATAGTGATTTGAAAAGACATTAGCCTAACCTAACAACCTTACCTAACCTAACCTAGTATTATGGGTGGGGGCTGCTGCCCCCACCCCCCCGCTGGTTGAGTACTAATCCCTTAGTAAAAAAAAAAAAAAAAAAATTGGCTGTCGATTATACGAAGGTGAAAGAAAGTCGATGAAGTCTACGGTGTTTACTCTGCAATCTTCAGCTTTGATTGTACATTGATAACGGGAAAGTACCGTATTGACAACCTTGTTACAAAAATTAAATTTTAGTACCATACTTTTATATTAGGTTTTTCCGAGTGTTCTAACACATTTTCATATGATCTTTAGAGTTTAGAGCTATCGATAACTGGAAGTACTGTATTGACAACCTTGTTACGAAAAAGGATAAATCTACAGTTATACTACCCCTATTTTGTCGCTATTCTGTTGGTACTAATGGGTTAATATTATTAGTAGTAGACTTAGTATGGTTTGATGATGCACGGAAATGTATATTTGAATTGAAATACCTGTAGATACATTGAAGTATTACAAACCTTCGCGAACCCATAAACAGGGAACGTGAGCTGGGTTTAGACAGTCGCGCACCCATAAACAGGGAACATGAGCTGGGTTTAGACCGGTCTCGAGACAGGTTAGTTTTCGGTTAGGTTAGGTTAAGTTAGGTTAGGTTAGGCTAATGTTAAAAATACTAAAATGTGACGGTCCTCGGTATTAAACAACACTTAATATCAAATAAACAATAACAAATTACCTGAAAAACTCGGATCTGGTTGGTGATAATTTTTTATCAAAATACGTTTTTTTCCAGTTTCCACGTCTGCTGAACCATCCAAATACACGCTAAAAGGCGTGTTTTGAAAGGGGGAGGTGGTGGGGGGTAGTGGGGGAGGGGTAGGCTAGTATAACTGTAGATTTACCCGAAAAAGAAATGTTAGTAGCCTACCATACTTTTTTATTAAGTTTTGCCGAGGGTTAAAACAACTTTTCTAATGATCTTTAGAGCATATAGCCTAGATTCAATATTTATCTTCGGTAAAATTCTAGTTTCACGTACACAGCGACAAAAGGGAGGCGCCGTTGTAAAGGCATAGCTTCCCGACCAACTATGAAGATCAGGGAAATTGCTGAATTTGCTGGGTAAAAGACGTAATATAATGATAATAAACTACATTAACGACATTAGCCTAACCTAACAACCTTACCTAACCTAACCTAGTATTATGTAATAGCCTAGCCTAGCTATGGTGCCGCATATGGGGAGATTTTTTTTTTTTTTTTTTACAATAGGTAGGCCTATAATTCCTTAGGCCTAGGCCTATAATGCATTTCCGCCGCTTTGGACATATATAGGAATTAAGTATGGTAGGCCTATATGACAACTCTAAAGTAGCCATAGAAATTTATGAGTATGCTGTGAAAGCGAAACTAGGCTAGAATTAAACCTTATCTTCAAATATATCAACAAAATTTGTGGTATTAAATTAACATTGAACCAAAATAGGCTAAGGCTAGCCTAGCCTGCCTAGGTGGCTAGGCCTACTTCCTCATAGGCTAGGCCTAAACTTCTGAGAGGCAACTTGTGAACAATTTCCCATTCCAATAGACTAGATTACTTCAATGAATGGCAAGACACTCAAACCCATAATAAACATTTCATAAATTTACTAGGCAATGTTGGTAGGCTATAAGCTGTGGTCAACTGTTAAATCCTCCTGAAGTCTAAAAAAAATGGACACAAGTAACTTGAGTTTGGCTTGTATATTGCTTCACTTCTTGTGTTGAAACTGCAATTCGTACATAAAGAGACAATGCACATATCTAGAATAATATAAAAACACAAAATACCCAAACACAAACCTATTAAACTTCAGATAAATGCTAAGTAACAAATGGTCATTGCTCTCTGTTTACTTAATCGGTTCAACGAGACCACCATCGGACTTACCCAAAACCAGAGAGGCTGCCCAAAACCAGACAGGATGCCCAAAACCAAAAATCAACCCAATACAAGTGAATTTACGATACCTACGAGGCATGATACATATAATTACTACAAGATTTAATGCATATACACACATCTCTCTATATATAAAGGTGTTGGGTTTTCTTCTCTTTGTTACGAGGCAGAAGGAAAAGTTGCCTGTATCAATAAGTCTCCCCAAAGTTGAAGAGATAGAGATGGAAAAATTGTGGCGTGTAGAAAGAGATTGTAGCCTATAGTATTTGTAAGGAGTTATCAAGAGGAGGTAAGTTGCTGAGACAAAATGCTCTACCCTTTCGAGAAGCGCATTATGGGTGGATTCTCCTTGTAGGCTACATGCGAACAAGGCTCGATACATAGGTGAACAGCTGCGCCCCCAAGTGTAGGCTACGGAGCAAGAATTAAAGTGTGCAGGGGTGAAGAACCCACAGAGATGGTTGAGCACACTCATCCTCTGGGGAGCTGTTCTAGCAAGAGTGTTAATATGATCTTTCCAAGAAAGGTCAGGAGAAAAAAGATCCACCAAGAATATGGGCCCTACTAAGAGAAGATGATCGGGTTGACTTATGTAGGCCTATTGTTGAAGAGTAAGGGATAGTCATGTAGAAGAATGTGACAGGTAGCCTACTGTATATAGAGAAATTGGGTTTTGGAAGCATTGAAAGAGACAATTAAGATTATATATGCCGCAGTCGGAAATAGTTGATATATCAGGAAAATAAAGGTTAAAATAGGACATCAAGTAGATACATTAAAGGAGAATTACAGGAGAAGATTAGATTTGAAGAAACAAAGCTTAAGAGGAAACTCCTTTCATTCCTTACTTTCTCCTTTCTCTCTATATATTCTGTTTTCTTCACCTGGTAGCGAGCAGTGAGCCGCTGCCACCCCAAAAAGAAGAAGGTATTGAGGAATAAGGCCAACAAATGTTACAAAAAGTTAAAACTAGAGTGAATAAGTATAAAATAGTAAAGGAGGTGTGGAATGACTTTGAAGTACCAAGATTAATATATGGCATGAATGTGAGAGGGAGTACAGTGGGAGAAATTAAGAGACTGCAGGAGGTGGGCCAACATAAAATAGGAAAAATAGGGCTATATGGATCGAGCAAGAAGGTGGATAGCGAATGAAGCAGCGATCGAGAGAGATGGGGTGGAGTAGCCTACGTTTAATTGAGGAAAGAGTGGCGAAGGCGAAGTTGAGATATAAGATTAGATTGGAGATGGAGGAAGATATGTGACCAAGGAGAGTATGAATGGGGTGAGGGGAAGAGTAGCCTAGATGGGCAAAAGAGTAGGAGAAAACTGATTAAAATAGGAGTGAAACAAAGGGTAGGAGGAGTTGAGAGATATATAAAGAGAAATGCAGGACTAGGTCGATCAGGGAAGGAAGTTGGAGAAGGAGATAAGAGCGAGAGAGAGGGAATTAAGTAAGAAGAAAGGAATGGAAAATAAATATGGAGAAGAAAAGTACACTGGTAAGATATAGAAGCAACGGGACACCGAATAAAGAGGCATTTTACGACGGGAGTTGTGGAGATAAACTGCTATTTAAGGCTAGGGCAGAGGCATTGGAGACAATTAGAAGAACATGGATCGAGGGGGAATGGAGGAAAGAGTGCCTGAAGTGCGAGGTAGGAGAGATGAGAGTGGAGGAGACATTAGAACATGTAGTGACAGACAGTGACAGTGGTATGAGGAGAGAAATAGACTGGAAGAAGAGTTTAAACAGTTAGTGGGGGAGAGGGAATGGGAAAACAGAAAGAAGAGGAGGATGATGGGATGAAGTTTGTATTAGGCCTCAGGACGGAAGAGGAGGAAGTGGAGATAGTGAAAAGATTCCTGGAGCAGGTGTGGCAGAAGAGAAAGATAAATAGAGTAGATATGATGAAGGGAGGAGGAAAGAGATGGGAGAGCAGGGGTGGAGAAGGGAGAACAACAAAAATATTCTGCTGTAGCTTATTCCTTCATTACTTTACTTCAACTATCCCTTCTATGACAACAATATTCTAAACTATATTTTAACCTAGCTCAAGCTTTCTCTGGAGAAGCCGATAAATAGGCAAGCTGCCCTGAAAAGTGAGGACAGCGACTCCATCGAAGAAGAAGAAGAAGAAGAAGATAAGCCTGTACAACGGCAGTCGTATTAGATATAGGTTTTAAGGATAAAGCGTAGCCTAACCTAACCTAACCATTCCCAAATGGTAGAAATATTATCTCGATTACTCTAGTCGTTTTTGAGTTACAGAGGTTAGAGGTCATGATTTATCGCCTACTTACACCGAATAGACTATAGTTACCTGCTTGTCATCACCTATTAGTGGTGTAATGGGTTAGATGCTTATATTCTGGGTGTGGTGTCCCGAGTTCGAATCCCGGGAGGACCATATGCTTTCATTAATTTATTCAAGTGCATTGGGGTTTGTAATGGAGGATTAATGTTAAGAATGGCGGGTGTTCCTTAATTATTGATGTCTTGATGGTGTAATGGTTAGAGCATGTAAGTTCTGTATAAGATGTCTTAGGTTCGAATCCTGGGAGAATCACATTCTGTCATTAATTTAATTTGGGGGTTATTGGTGTTAAAGGTGAACTACAGGGATGAACGAAAAAACTAAGATTAATGTAATGCCCTCGAAAATATCCCGCAACCCCTATAATGTACTACCCGAGTTGACGTCAGGTATAATGTAAAATAGTCGTTGATGGGAAGTCCAATAAACTCATCACGTGAAGCACCACGAGACTATCACCTGGTTCTTACAAATCGGACTAAGGTTACTATACTTTTGTACGTCCGTGGTAGTACAGTGGGTTAGCGCGCGGGCCTGGTTGACCTATGATGGTCATGGTCACTAACCAGGGTTCGAACCCCACCCAAGGCATCTCAAAACCTGTGGGTTTTTAGGAGGGTTAAACTCCCTTCAGAGGTTCGAGCCCCGCGCCAGGCCCCAGGAAAGGTTGACCCTAAGTGGGCCTGGGGAGTTTTCAGGACAGAAAAATTCCTTTCACACCCAGCATAACATTGGCGGCAGCGGTGGTTCTTGATTCGGATAGAAGATTTCATTGCATTGCACCAGCTTTTTTTTTATCTTTTATCTCCTTTTCTCTCTTTCCCTGGCTTGTAACCATTCGGCCCCATTCAGCCAACTGTTTTAAGATGTTTATCCCCATCCAGGTCAATTTCTTCCTGGCGAGCGATAGCGAGCCAGCATTGTATGGAGAAATCCGGCTTTGCCGGAGCAATTTTCTATCGAAAAATGTACACTTTTCTCCATACAATGCTGGCTCGCTATCGCTCGCCAGGAAGAAATCGACCTGGATGGGGATAAACATCTTAAAACAGTTGGCTGAATGGGGCCAAATGGATACAAGCCAGGGAATAAACCTTAGGGGAATTCATTGGAGAGGTAACAAAAGTTATTATGGAGATAGGGCTTGACTTAAGAATGAGACTGTACATATAAGGAAATCTAGTTGATGCTATAGTATATTGTAGTGGATTCTCGGAAGATAAGAAACATACGAGTTAAAAGTGGAAAATAAAATGTAATCCCTCCAATAGATATTTATTTTTTTACCGTCTAGGTGGCACAGTTATAATGTAAAACTTGTAAAATAAACAAACCAAAATGTATACAAACAGTAAAAGGACAATAACTAATCAAAATTGCTATGTGGAAACAACGCTTTAAAGCCGGTAACACACGAGCGCTTTTTCACTCAACATTTATCCTTAACACTGGTCTGGCAGCTTATTAGGTCCAAATTTAGAATATTTCGGCCACCTAAATTCATCTACCACCAGTCTAGTTTCCGATACCAGTGCAAAATATTCCAGAATTGTTGCCAAAAAAATGTTGATCATCGAATGTTGACTATAAATGCTCTCGTGTGATACCGGCTTTAGTTAGCTCAGGAGTACAAGGGTTCAAATCTGCTTGGATACCACTAATTTGTGTGTGTTTAGTGTAGTCTATACATTGTGATTTGTCTAGATGTTGTGACCTCTAGCTTCTTGTAACTCAGGAGGGCTGGAGTAAATGGGCTGTAAGTGTCCACACCTATTTACAGGTTGACTCTTCCCAAATTATAATGTAAGACTTGCATAACAAACAAACCAAAACAGGAATGCACAATATTAAGACAAAAGAACTTCTCGCCTGATTTCATTGTAAATTTTAAGACCTTTCGTGCCAATTAGGTGTCCATTTTTCCTGGCGAGCGATAGCGAGCCTGTAATTTTAAGTGGAACTGGCCTTAAGCCGGGACATTTTTCTACCGAAAAATTTATAAATTTATCTTGAAGGGGGTCTAGGGGGTGTTTTTCTAAGCTTGAAGGAGGTCTAGCGAGGAAACTAAAACTAAAATTAGTAAATGAATTAATAGACAAAATTTTTTATTTTTAACATTCTTTTACGATCATTACTGTACTATGATTAAAAGGATGAGAGAGAGAGATAATAATAATAATAATAATAATAATAATAATAGTTCTTAAAGCTAGCGCATGCTAAGCCAGCTAAGGATAGCCCAATAAGGCCGATTAGGCGTATTTCCATTGGGGTCCTGTACTACTACCCCATCCCCTTGCTCATGAGGGACGGTAACGACTCAGTGCTTGTGAAAAACCTTTAATGCGCCGAGCGTGGGCACGATCCTGGGCCTTGTGGGTGGAAGTCCAAGACGCTAGTCACTAGACCAATCTATCATGTTAGAGCACAATACACTGCAATAGGTGTGTCAATGTGCAAGGGGAAATAGAGTGAATCATACTGGGGTGAATAGGTTATAATTTGCATTTTGGTTGTTGTTGCTGTTCCCCAGGCTGCCTGGTCGAACAGCCCCAAGGCCCCGAGCAAGGCCAAGGCCATAACTGAGCGCCCCCACAGAACCCTCCCTGCCTACCACAATAAAGCCTGGGTGACCGAAGCCACTCCAAGGCGGGGAGCTGAGGAGGGTGCAGAAACGCCCGGGAAACCAAAGCCCCACCCAGGGCCCTGTGCCCCTCAGCAATTATGAAGAGAAAGTTGAGGGGCAACGGAAAAATGTGACGCCGTCACTCGAGATCTAGAAAATATATAAGTAAAAGGAACAGTCAGAGTAAGCTATGGGTATGGCAGAGATTGCTCAGTTCTCACTCTGATAGACCAGCCCATCACCACATGACTAGAACCCAATTCTCTCAGCGTCAGCTAGGAAAGGCCCTAGAAAGCCGCCTTTGGCGGGGGGATAGCTCCCCTATTTCGACCCCTTTCGGGGTTTGGCACCCATGTTTTACAATTGCAATTGTAATTGTAATTTGTTATTTCTATTTATATGTAATTATAATTGTAATTGCAATTGAGCTTTTAAATTAATAAAGTAATTGTATTTGTAATTGTACAGTAATTGAGTATTTAGAAGAAGAAATCTTCATCTCCCATGCTCACTGCAACGTGGGGGGGCTTAGGGGCTGGCGACTGGGGTCTGGTGCTGGGTGGGGGGAGTTCTACCGACTGTCGCCACTCTGCCCCGGAACCCCGTCGTCGGCTCAACTAATTTTGCTTCCTCTCTTCTATCATTCTTCCTTTTTCTCCCCTTGCTCTGTCCAACTGGGCCTTTCCTTTAGCGGAATTAGGCCTAGTTTTTAAGGTAGTTTAATTAGTTTTCTTTACTTTTATTATATGTTTTTGTTAGTCTCTTCTAGTTAGTACACTCCCTTCTTCGGGATGGAGAATCGAAACGTCTTGATCATGTCATCCTCGATATCGGATACCCTTCCGTGGGATTATCTGATACTTGTCTGCCTGTATAGTCTTTTCCCTACTTTTCCTCTTTCCTTATTCTCCCCACCTCCGGGAGTGGGGACTTAGCTTCCTCCTCGGGTTGCTGTAGGACAACTCTGCTGGTCAGTACGTGCGGCCTGTTAGACTTTGACAAATGTGGGAGGTGGGTGTCTCTGGGCACTTGCCGACAAGGAAGAACCAATAGGAGCTTGTGCTTTAGCGGAATGAGGGGCAATAGGATTGCGGTCAAGTTCATGGAGCGGGCCAATCCCAGGTACCATAACCCGTAACCCGGAGCTCCCCGCCAACCCCAGTTTTGTTCTTGTTGGGATTCTGGGAGCAGTCGACATATCGAGATATTGTTTGACTTATTCCCCCCTTATATTGGCTTGTAGCCTACATATTGTGGGATGGTGCCGGCATTCCGTAAATGGCGTCAGATTCGCCTTTTACCTATTATGCTTTTGCTATCAGTTCTCGACTGCTATGACTTCCACCTTTTTATTGCGGTTCATCATGTAATATTAAATTGGACCCAGCGATTCTGGTGCTGGCGGTCGTAGTTGAGGCGGTCTGTTTAATCTGTGCTTGGTACCGTGATACTACTGCTCCGCACCTTCAGACGTATTTTCCCCCGGCTTCTGCTAGTCTTTCCTGCAGTCGGTGATATCATATTCTGGGGAGCGACGTAGGATGGAATCGGGGTGTGGGACCCGAGCCTGACTGTGGAGCCCCCCAACTTTACCTCCCTTCTCTTCAATATGGCTACAACTCTCGAGACATCTGCTGACTCTCCGCTGATTGCTGTCTCTGCCCCCTCCCCCTTCCCCTCCCCCTCCCCCTCTCCCTCGCCACAGTGTGATGGTATGTCCAAAGCACCTACTCCACTTATTTCCCCTGATACTGATCCTTCATCTGTGCCGACCGTGACTTCCATCCACCCGACACCGCCTGTGCCTGACCATGACTCTCCACCTTCGTCTGGACAATTGAAATATGCCGCCCAGCGGGAAACAGCGTCACATCCTACTGTATGTGCTTTCCCAACTACCATCTTCCGTGGATGGGGATGCGTTGCCTACCAATGCTCCCCTGCTAGGAGGAATTCCAGATCTTCCTCCTCCTGCCGCGGCCTCTCCAGATCCCAAGATATCTGAGGACACTATCCCCACTGGTGCCTCCTCCTCCACCTCAACTAATCGAGCAGTACTGCCAAACGGTTCCCAGCCCTTATCTCAGTCTCCCGCCCCTCCGGCTCCTAACATTCCCAACCGGCGCCTACCCCGTCGTCGTACGTATACACCCCACCCCACTCTTCTCCGTTTTGACGAGTTATTTGGTGAGCAATCGTGGCCTCGTTATCTTCTTCTCCACCCGGAAGGCCCTTTGACTCATTGGGAGCTTGAACATCACCTGTTGTTTGTTTTCCCCACTCGAGATATGTCGCTGCAGCCCTCTGCTCGAGGTGACTGGCTGATCGAAACCACTACCGAGGACCAATCTGCTGCCTATCTACGCATCACTATAATGGCTGGTACTCCAGTCACTGTACGTGCTCACGATCAGCTCAATTCAATTCAGGGCACTGTTGTGCTCCCGCACACAGAGGTGAGCCCAGATGCTAGTGTTGTCCTAGACTCCTTACAACTGAGAGGGTATAAATGCACTGACGTCAATATCTACAAGGCTAACATCTGTCTCTCGTCCAAGACGCTGAACATTGCACGCCTCACGTTCCAGGGGCACACTCTCCCTGAAAGGGTGGTGATATTAGGGGAACGGAGAGATGTTCGCCCTTATGTCCCTAACCCCTTACAATGTAAAAACTGCTCATCGTTTACTCACTCTACAAAGACATGTCGCATCCCCCAGTTTGCGCCTACTGTAGCTCGACATCCCACGCTACAGTTTGGAAATGTGGGGAGGCTCGCTCTATAAACTGTGGCGGCCCTCACCATGCTAGATCAAAGACTTGTGAATTTCATATTTACATTACTGAGCTGAAATTCCTTATTACTAGGTCCAGATACACAGTCTCGCGTGCCAAACATGAGCTGGCTGTGAAGGGAGTCACCGATCCCGCTAAACGAAGCTCTTACCGAGATGTAGTCCTGAAATCACTGGACAGCCAACTTTCTGGTCCCCATGGTAGTCATCCCCCTCCTGCTCCACGCTCTCCTGACGTGCCAGCACCGCGTTTGAAGACATCCACCGCCTCCACTAGCGCATCTATGCCATCTTCAGCTTCTCCCACTCCCGGTGATTCTTCCCCTCCTCCCCCGCTGGACCTGAAAAAGATTGCTCCCAAACCTTCGGATATTGCTTCCCCTTCTTCCCTAGTCCCAGTTGTTCTAACTACTAATCCGTTTGCTGTCCTACCTTCAGAGACCCCCCTTACCGCATCTATAGACATGGATGCGGAATGTGCAACTGGCAAACGTGGCCGTGATCACCCTGATGACCCTACTTCATTGTCTCCTAAAAATAGTCAAGTGAAGAAGATGGCAAAACGTCGGACTTCCATCACCCATTCGCCTGCTTCTTCTCCTACCTCCCTTCCCCGCCGTTCGCCAGGTCAGGATTTCCCTACTGCCACACCCAAATCGACACCGACCGCCCCCCCCCCCCACTTCATCGACAGACGATGTTGTGACCTTCAGAGCTGCGGAGGGTTCATCACCTTTTCCGCGCACCGCTACGCGCAAAGGGGATATTTCCCTCTCACAAGGCGCTTCCTCCCATTCTTTAACCTCTACTAAACACATGCGTCGCCTTTCACTTGAATCTGCCGTCCCTTCATTATCACTTCTCCTTCATCACTCCGATTGCGGATGTCACTCATGCTTTGTTACGGAGTGTCGAGCGGCTTCCTCCCTCAGTAAAGATAATATGACTGCCATCATTCGAGTTTTTCTGTCATGTACTGTCAAACCGACTGATGCATTCGTCCATGACCCGCACGACTGCTTCTGTTCCTACCATCTGAAACTTCGCCGGGAGAAGTTGTCTCTGACAACTAATTCGTTCTTAACGAACATGGCCAAACAGGCACGTGCTAAAGTGGTAGGTGCCAGACCTCCACAGCGCCACTCCTCGACCGTAAATTTGCATAACCTTACGTCATTAACATGAGATTTAACCCTTACATCATTCATTGGAATGCAAATGGCCTCCTATCCAGGGTTCGCCTGGGGGAGGTCCAATGATTACTTAACCCGGGAGCTGCAGGAAGACTCTTAAGAGTTCCCCGGCGCACTGCGGGAAGACTCTTAAGAGTCAGAGAAAAAAAAATCAATTTTAAACATAGATTTTTTATTTTATTTTTTGTTTTGCCCCTGGGCCATGCAAAATATCACTCCTCTACCTCCCCTCCTTCCCCACTTTCCTCCCCTCCTTCAGTTATCACCTATTTTCCCTGTTATTCCCTTATTCTGAGGTATATTTTCATGCTAACATTAGCGAGTTGCAAGCAGGGCATTGTCATCACTGTTAGCAAGCGAGTGCAAGAGAGAGAGAGAGAGAGTATCGATCGACAGTGTCTCAGTGGCCTTGAGGGAAATTGGCGGGAAAGGAGGCTGCCTCACCCATACATTATGTAACTCGCGGCCTGTATCGCCGATTTTGACCATCCAAACGCTGTTTTCACTCGTTTTATTGTTGTAACAGGTTAATAGCTTTATAATCAACCTATAATAGGCGCATATGGATAAGTATTAATGCTATTTATGGTAAAATGAACATTTTAGTGATGGAAACAACTCAAATACGTCAGCACAGGCAGACGTTTCTAATTACCCCCATGCGCAGTTCAGAGATTAAGGAACATATGCCTGTTTGTCTCTGCATCCAACACGTTGGACAGGGCCAAACAAATATCTTGAACTATACCCTGGCGAGCCACTCACCCGCTACAGGGAATGAGTTGGGCTCTGCCATATATGTACACAATTCTCTAACTTTCAACATCCTCACGCCCCCTGATGCTTACCTCCAATGTCCTGCTATCCAGCTATTTCTCCCTGGTGAATCTCCTTTCACCGTCTGCAACGTCTACAACCAACCTAGTTTTAACTATGATTTGCGGTGTCTCTGCCCCTTTTTGTCTTCTTTCCCTGAACCCCTCCTTCTCGTGGATGACTTTAACGCCCAACTTCTCCCGCTCCTGATGGTCCGGGCCGGTGCATTGAAGATTTGTTGGACAAAGGTTTTTGCTGTCTCAACTCCAATCAAATCTCTACGTACTTCTCGCATACGCATCACACTCTGTCGTCGGTGAACATTACCATCTGTTCCTCCTCCATTGTCGACAGGTTCGATTGGCGCATTTTGGACGACTCTCATACCAGTGACCATTATCCGGTTCTCATTTCTTGCCTAGGTCTCCACATGCCCGACCCACGTCCGCATTATAATTTCCGTAAAGCAGATTGGGGTAAATTTAAATTATACACGCGCAGCATTCCACCTTTCCGGCCCCAACAGGATCCAGACACTCTTAATGACCAACTAGTTTCATTTATTAAACATGCAGCTGATAAGGCAATCCCTGTGTCCTCTGGTTCCCCTCCATGCCCAAATGTCCCTTGGTGGTCTGACCACTTACGGAATTTGGTCCGTGAGAAACGTGCCATCGGTCGCCGGTTGGATTGGCTCAATAGACATTACTGCTCCGTTGAATCCCTACATTCTACGACGACCCCACATTTAAGTGCCATGGTTTCTCTTCTGCTCGTAATTCAATCCATACGGCCCGTATACAATAAGGTCTCCGCTACGCTTAAGAAAGAAATTAGGTTTTCCAAATCTCGGTCATGGACCGAATATGTAGCTTCCATTTCCTCTACTACTTCAATGAGTTCGGTTTGGGACAAGTTCCGTAAGATCAATGGCCTTCATATTCGGCCCCCTCGGCATGCTTTATCTCCTAATGGCCAACGCATTCATGACAAGAAGTCTATTGCAAATGTCCTTGGCCGCCATCTAGCTTCTTTCAGTGGTCTTGCAAATCTTAATGCAACCTTGCGTCGTCAGCATCAAGACGCGGACGAACACCCCCTACATTTTGCTACCAATGATGACCTCATTTACAACAAGCCTTTCACTATGGTTGAGTTGAACACTGCTCTCGCCTCTTGTACCTCATCGGCTCCGGGTCCTGATGATATCAGTTTCGATCTCCTGAAACATCTTGCTCCCTTAGCGAAGTCATACCTCTTAAACTTCTATAATCACTTATGGACTCACGGACTTTTCCCCCATTCTTGGTGTCATGCCCTGGTAGTACTGATAGCTAAGCCTGGCAAAGATCCCAGCTCCCCTACCAACTATCGACCAATCTCTGCAAGCTGCTTGAGAAAATGGTCAATAAACGTTTGTCTTGGTGTGTTCGCCACTTTAACATCCTTTCTCCGGCTCAATTTGGGTCCCGACCTTTCCGATCTACTCTCGACTCGCACGTCCTCCTTGACTCAGCGATAAGACGGGGCTTCGATTGCTGTCAGGTTACGGTGGCAGTCTTCTTTGATTATCCAGAAGGCGTACGACACGACCTGGCGTCACTCGGTCCTCCGTACTCTTATCTTGGGATACAGGGTTGCCTGCCAATATTCCTATCCAACTTTCTTTTTCGCCGAACGTTCACTGTCCGAATAGAAGACTCCCTTTTGGACACTTTTCAGCTTGAACGAGGCATTCCACAGGGGAGTGTGCTAAGTGGTGCCCTATTCACGATTGCGATCAATGGAGACTAATTATGGAGTTATTGCGAACCTGCCACAAGGTGTTCGACACAGTCTCTATGTCGATGATCTAGCAATCTATTACTCCTCACGTTCACTCCGGTATTCCCAACGGATTCTCAATACTGCTATACAAAACATAACAGATTGGGCGTCGTCTGTTGGCTTCCAGTTTTCCGCAGAAAAGACAAAGGCGATTATGTTTTACAAAGATAAACGGTGGCTGAAAGATCAGAACATACAGTTGAGGATTATGGGAGCCCCCATTTTGTTTTGTTCGGAAGAAAAATTCTTAGGTCTTGTCTACGATACTCATCTTAACTGGAATGCGCATATAGCGTTGATTCGGGCGAAATGTCATAAAGCACTTAATCTCCTCAAGAAATTGTCTCATAGTTCCTGGGGTGCTACGCGCTCCTCATTGACCTTACTTTACAAATCCACTGTCCTTTCTATTCTGGACTATGGGAGCTCCGTATACGGGGCTGCGTCCGAGGCAACTCTGAGACGTCTTGATCCAATACACCATCAAGGTCTACGCCTTTGCACTGTGGCTTTCCGATCCTCTCCGACTCTGTCTGTGTTGGCTGAATGTGGGGAACCCCCACTGAACTACCATCGTGATTTAGTTACTATGCGGCAGGCGCTACGGCTTCAAGATACTGACTCCCCTGTCCGTGACCTCTTTCAAGTACCCCCTGCTTCTGACCTCACCTTCCCTAGCAGGGTGGCACGCCTTCTTTCCTCTTCTTCCCTCAATATCCGCCTCCTCCCTCCCATTCCTTTGTGTCCGCCTTGGACACTCCGTCTTCCACAGGTATGCACATATTTATCCTTTTTATCTAAACATACTGTCACTGCTCCTGCTGTCCTATGCCAACATGCACTTGAGCATATCCGTCGCAAGTCTCCCCATATAGCGATTTACACTGACGGTTCCAAAGTTTCCTCGGGTGTCGGTTGTTCTGCAGTGTCCCCCACTAAGCGAATACAGTTCTCGCTCCCACCCCAGGCTGAGTTGTATGCCATACGTGCCACGACTCTCCACCATCGAGGTATGTTATATATAGTGACTCACAGAGTGCACTAGCTGCCCTCCAGATGTTCGATCCGCGAAATAAAGTTGTACAACATCTCCAACGGTCCTTCCATTCCCTGTCTGCCCGTGGATTCACCATTCAAGTTTGCTGGGTGCCTGCCCATGTCGGCATCCAAGGGGACGAAGTTGCCGATCGGATTGCAAAGGAGTCCGTAAACTTACCAGTCACCCATGATGCTTTACCTGTCAACGACTGGATTGCGGCATTATGACAAATTATTACTCAGCGATGGCAAATATTTTGGTCCTCTCAATCCCCTGCCACAAACCTCCTTCGCCTTGTGAAACCTACAGTCGGCCCTTGGCCATCGTCGTTTCATTCCACCCGACATTGCGAAGTTCTTCTGACCCGTCTCCGGATTGGTCACACGCGTTTAACCCATGGCTACTTGATGTCGTCCCCGCACAGTCTTCAACCTCAGTGTACTACATGCGGCACGTCTTAGCCACATTTTTACAGACTGTCGAAAGTATTCCCGCCTCCGCTTTCTTTATTTTGGCAATAACGACCTTTGTGCCATACTAGCAGAATCTCCGTCCTTCTCCCCCTACCGAATTTTCCGTTTCCTAAAAGACTCCTCTCTCCTTAGCTTCATTTAATACCTTCCTGATCTTTCCATTTCTGCTTTGATTGATCGCACATCATGATCTAATCCTTCGGGCCAGCCCTATGGGAGTTCTATCCGAGAACTCGGTGGTCTGGTTAAACTAATTGTATGAAAAAAAAAAAAAAAATAGAAGAAGAAGAATTATAATTACATCATACAAATATTACTGGAGTGAGTAATTCTACCCCCACTCCATAATCAATGTGTACTGGAGGTGTGAGTGCCACGTGTCTTGACGTGTAACATGTTCACTTCGTAGGCTTGGAGTACGTACTTGTAATTTAATTGTAATGTAATTAATTACACATTTTAAGGTAATTGTAATTGTAATTTGGAATTGTTGTAGGAATTGGTTTTACACCATACCCGAAAGAGGATTTATGGAGCTCCGATCTTACCCTCAACCATCTGAACAATTTTACCAGCACACCTAAACTTCGTTAGATGCGGTAATAGCCTCCCGAAAATATCAAGCCCTAGTGGGGGCTCGAACTCTTGACCCTTGGGTTGTGAGGCAGACACCTTACCAGTTAGACCAATAGAGATATCCCACTTGGCCTAACTGGACAAGGAAGAGGATAGGGGAGAACAGGGAGTGTTATGAGACGCTTGGGTTGGGTTGTGGAGTTGCCAGCCGCCCAAGTGAGTTGCCAACTGGGCAGTTAGTAGGTGCGTGTTGTGCACCGCTCAGTGAAGTTGACTCACCATTCCCGTTCATCTCTCTGACGGACTCTCGGTCGATTCGGCTCAGGCTTGTTCCTCTCTGTTCGTTCCTCTCGGTTCGGAGCCTTCGCTTCCCGGAAAGTGAAGTAGTGTAAAGTCAGAATAAATAAGCTAGCCTAAAAAACAGATCGGATGCAGAAATACCCTGAGCCGACCAGGCCAAGTGGGATATCTCTATTGGTCTAACTACAAAGGAGTACAAAGGAGTACAAAGGAAATCAAGCAACAACAGATCTAGTGACCCTTCTAGGTTGCTTGTCCTCCAAAACACTGAGGATCAAGTGTCCAAACAGTGGTTTAGAGTGGGTAAGGGAACATTGGAAAGGGAATTACTGCCCTGGAACTAATGTCCGTGGCAGGATTAGGAAGTTAGTAGGGGACAGATGGGTTTGTAACTGAGGGGGGGATAAAATAAAGTTATTCATTTACAAACGCAGTCAGTCGCGGGTTTGATGCCAGATATTTGTCTAGGCTGAGTTTAAATGAATCAACGGTGATGCAGTCTATAACGTTTCGGGGAAGCCCATTCCACAAGTTGACAACTCGATTGAAGAAGAAATTCTTAGATTCGTGTGAGTTAAAAGATTTACCAATAATTTTGCAACCGTTTCCCCGCGTGTAATTAGATTGGTCGATAGTGAAGTACTTACTACAGTTCATATTGTCGATGCCTTTGATGATTTTGAACACTTGAATTAAGTCACCTCTTAACCCGGGAGCTGCGGGGAGACTCTTAAGAGTTCCCCCGGCGCACTGCGGGAAGACTCTTAAGAGTCAGAGAAAATAAAAATCAACTTTTGACATCGAAAAAAAAAAAAAAAATTTATATTTTTTTTTTTTTATTTTTTTATTTTTTTTTTGGCCCCTGGGCCATGCAAAATCTCAGTCCTCTACCTCCCCTCCTTCCCCACTTTCCTCCTCTCCTTCAGTTATCACCTATTTTCCCTGTTATTCCCTTATTCTGAGGTATATTTTCGTGCTAACATTAGAAATCCGATTGGAGGGTGTGGTCATCACTGATAGCAAGCGAGTGCAAGAGAGAGAGAGAGAGTATCGATCGACTGCGTCTCAGTGGCCTTGGGGGAAATTGGCGGGAAAGCAGATTGCCTCACCCATACATTATACAACTCGCGGGCTATATCTCCGATTTTGACCATCCAAACGCTGTTTTCACTCGTTTTATTGTTGTTTCAGGTTAATACCTTTATAATCAACCCATAATAGGCGCATATGGATAAATATTAATGCTATTAATGGCACAATGAATATTTTAGTGACGGAAACACCTCAAATACGTCAGCACAGGGGGACGTTTCCAATTACCCCCATGCGCACTTCAGAGGTTAATCTGCGCTGGGTTAAAGGAAATAGATTTAATTCTCTAAGACGCTCTTCGTATGGTTTGTTCTTTAGGCTAGGTATCATTTTGGTAACTCTACGTTGAACTCGTTCTAGCTTGTTTATATCTTTTTGGTAATAAGGGCACCAGGATTGAACGCAGTATTCCAGAAGAGGGCGGACTAAGGAATTGTAAAGGGTTAGGATAACTTCTTTAGATTCATGCTCAAATGACCTGCCTATAAAGCCAATTATTTTGTTTGCCTTCTTAACAACTTCTGAACATTGTTGACTCGGTTTTAGGTTACTCGATATTGTTACTCCCAGATCGGTTTCTCTGTTTACATTCTTAAGCTGAGTGCCATTCATCGAATAGTTTGCTTTCTCATTTAGGTATCCGATATGTAGTACTTTACATTTATCCGCATTGAAACTCATTTGCCAAATTTGGGCCCAACATGACAATTTATCTAGATTGTGTTGCATATCGTCAACTTGTTCTTTTGAGAGTACGCTATTTGCAATTTTTGTATCGTCAGCAAATTTTGAGATTGTACAGGTGAGACCCTCATCTATGTCGTTGATGTAAATTAGAAAGAGAATTGGTCCTAGTACCGATCCCTGGGGTACCCCGCTACTTACATTGGTCCATTTAGATGCCTTACCGTTTATGACTACTCTTTGCTTTCTGTCGCTGAGCCAATTTTCTATCCATTTCAACACACCGTCTTGTATTCCATGCGCTTTTAGTTTTAGCAGTAAACGTTTGTGGGGAACTTTGTCAAAGGCCTTTTGAAAATCAAGGTATATAATATCTACAGCTTTACTCTCATCGTAGAGGTTGAGGATATCGTGGAAGAAGTCTAAGAGGTTTGTTAAACAGGAATGTTTTTTACGAAAGCCGTGTTGAGTATCTTTAAGTATGTTATTTTCCTCTAAGTGATTTACGAGTCTGTCTCGTATGACCGTTTCTAGCATTTTACATACAACTGAGGTTAAGCTAATTGGACGATAGTTACTGGGTAGGGATTTGCTGCCTTTTTTGAATATCGGTGTTACGTTGGCTAGCTTCCACTGATCGGGCATAGTTCCAGACTGCAAGGATTTATTGAATAGTAATGTCAGTGGTTTGGAGAGCTCATCCTTAGCTTCCTTTAGAACTCTAGGCGAGATTGTATCAGGTCCAGGCGTTTTATTTACCTTGAGTTTATCTAAACAATTCAATACTTCTCTCTCTGTAACGGTGATATTGCTTAGAACATCTGAATTATCAATCTGAATCGGCGATGGTGTAGGGATATCACTGAGGTCTTCTGTTGTAAAAACTGATGCAAAGAAGGTATTGAGGGCATTACTCATTTGTACTTCGTCTTTGGTGTATTCTCCATTTGCATCGACTAACGGTCCAACAGTTGAAGTAACTACTTTTTTCTTTCTGATATAACTATAGAATTCTTTCGGGTTTGTTTTACTTTGATTCGCAATATGTAACTCTAAGGTCTTTTTACTTTGCTTAATTAACTTTTTGGCTTTGCGTTGTAGCTCTACAAATTTCAGCCGTTCTTCGTCATTTTGTGAGGATTATAATCTATCATTAGCAATTTTTTTAGCAAGCAGGCAGTTTAACTGGTAAGGTGTCTGCCTCACAACCCAAGGGTCGAGAGTTCGAGCCCCCACCAGGGCTTGATATTTTCGGGAGGCTATTCCCGCATCTGACGAAGTTTAGGTGTGCTGGTAAAATTGTTCAGATGGTTGAGAGTAAGATCGGAGCACCATAAATCCTCTTTCGGGTATGGTGTAAAAACCGATTCCTACATTGTTAAAACTGAATAATTGTACTGTAATTGTAATTGTATTTAGCATTTTGTTCCTTCCTTGTAATTGTAGTTGTAATTGAATAATAGGGCAAGTAATTTTAATTGTAATTGACACAAAGCAGATGTAATTACTCCAAGCCTAGTTAGAGTCCGTAATGATCGGTTAGGTTAAGGTGGCTTGGTTATGTAAATATGCCGAGATACGACAGTAATGATGTTCTAACCATGGTGAAAAAGGAACGATGGTAAAATATTTTGTCACACTTGTTTAGAGCGTGCAATACTTGACCAATTACAACCACTACTTCAGCAGAATGAAACTATCCCAATTTTTCAGTCTGCTTACCGACAGCATCATTCAACTGAAACAGCATTGATTAGAGTACATAATTATCTAGTTGAGAACATTTGCAATGGTGTGGCCTCACTATTGGTCTTGCTTGATCTCTCTGCGGCCTTTGACACAGTGGATCACAAGTTGTTATTGAGTGATCTTTATGATTGTGGTGTGCATGATTCCGCTCTCTTGCTTCTTGGGTCGTACTTGTCAGGTAGATCCCAGAATGTGATGGTAAATCAAATGGTCTCGGACTCGACACCCCTGCAGTATGGTGTTCCGCAGGGATCAGTTTTAGGTCCTATCCTATTCATAATTTATATCAGCAGTTTGTCTCTTCTGCTTCGTGCACATAATGTCACCTTTCACTTTTATGCAGATGACACCCAGATTTATGTGAGAATCACAAATATAGTTGATATACGGAGTAAGATGGAATTGTTGATGTCTGATATCAAGAAGTGGATGAGAGCGAGAAAACTTAAACTAAATGATGGTAAAACTGATATTCTCATCATCCGAGGAAATAGAAGAGCTGATGATATAGTAGGTGCCCTCTCCATCAATGTGGGTGGATCTCAGCTGCGACCGGCCAACCCTGTTCGAAATCTGGGTGTAGGCCTATATGTGAACTCCCGATTAGATTTCAAAGAGCTTGTAAACCAGATAGTTAAAAGTTGTTACTTGCACATCAGAAATCTCTATTTGGTGAAGCCGTTTATAACCAGACGTTGCCTCTTGACGTTGGTTCACTCATTGGTCTTCTCTCGTGTTGATTATTGCATTGCCCTGTTGGTGGGTCTTCCAAATTATATTTTAAAGAAAGCTCAGTCTGTTCTTAACAGGGCTGCAAGACTCCTTTTTGGTGTTCCACCTAGAACTCCTACTACATCTCTTCAAATAGAACTGCACTGGCTGCCAGTAAGAGCAAGAATAGAATTTAAGTTGTGTTTAGTGACTTTTAAGGTTCTCAAATTTGGTGAGCCTAGGTACCTTGCGGAGATCCTCAGGCACCCACCGGCACACCATGGTGTAGTTGTGCATCATGACAATGACACTTTTCGTCTTGATGAACCAAGGGCTTTCCAGCAGTCTTCTTTCTTTGAGAGGTCTTTCTCCTACATGGCTCCGAGGTTGTATAACAGGTTGCCGCTGTCCATGAGACAACTGAGTTCTGTTGAATGCTTCAAGAGACAACTTAAGACTTTTCTCTGAGAAAAGCTATGATCTTGAGAGAGGTGTCATGACAGATGGCTATAGAGTTTAGGCTATTTTGCCACTGCTAGTGATTGTTAAATGTGTGTTGTATATAAGCTTTCTTTTGATGCATTGATTTTGTTCTTTTTTCTTTCTCTTTCCGAGTGCTAGTGAATTCTTCGGAAAAATTGGCACTTATGAGAAATAAGTAACATGCTTATTATTATTATTATTATCCTAGCGGTCCTGATCCTGCAGTCAGTCACCCTTTTTTACAGGTTACTTTTCGTAATGCATGTCCTTGTGGACGCTCCCGCTGTGCCATTTCAATTTCAAGTTGCTCTCCAGCTCCATTGGATATAGCCATCACTATAATGATGAGCCATATTACTACTGGTCCAACATAGTGGCAAACAAAATACAAGGGCGAGTTATACCAAAAAGGTTTGGGTTCAATTATTCCCATTACTTTCCCTATGGCTAAAGATTGAATGTGAAATAAAAGTTTGCAAGTCCAAATGTTCACTAATAAAACACCTCCCTGCCTTATCAGTCCCAGCCTGCAAAATTGAATGAAAAAACATATCAAACCGATTAGTCTCGTGTATTTGGGTGAATTACATACCAAACACAGTAACCCGGCTAAAAGAGAGAAGGAGTTCTCTACAATGTCAACATACATTCCTATCTTTATTGATGATGTAAAGCTCCGTAGATCGGATATTCCAGTGGTTTTCTTAATCAAATCGTCAATATCAGGAAGAGATGGTAGGGAAGCTTTGTACATACTAATCATGGTTTTTATTTCATTATAAGTTTTAGTAGACAGATGACGCCAATATCCTCTGTCAAAAATTAACCTGTCAACAGTCTTAATGTTAGGAAATATGTGCCTGTTTTCCTGTTCATAAGATTTTTCCAATTTTTCATATGACCTAATTCCCATGCGGTCCATGTAAATCATGATGCTCAAACTCTTTAGTTCTGATTGTTTAACGGCATTTTTTAATATATTCAGTTCTGTTTGTTGAAGCATTTTGTTAAGAGGTTTATCTATGCAAATTCTTGGAGCAAAATCATATATAATATATATGCTAACTATTATATCTACTAAAACCTTTGTAACTAATATGGTCCAAGGGATACAGCGGAGTGCTTTAATAATTAACTGGTAAGGAGTGTGACGCTCCTGAACCTCTGGGACAGGCTCACCGCGCTCCATATAATCTACTGGATCACCCATAGCTTAGACAAATTTATTTTGTAAGCAGGCCTATGTGTTAAAAACAATGCTTGTTTATTATTATTATAGTGCTAACACCACAAATGCACTTTTAGAAATCACACAAGCCTTTATTTAACACTCCTGATAGTTTAAAGTATGCTTCAGTAACAGTGATTATATATAAAGCGCAGTATCAACTGAGCAAAGTAATCTACTTGTTACTAGAAGGCGCAAACACACAAGGAATGATATTCTGCAGGCCTATCTTGTAGAGATCAAACATGAATTATCTTTACAAGATATAAATTTGATATATGACTTTTTTTGTATTAAATATGACACATTTCACCCATTATAAATATTTAACTAAACTATTAGTAACTCATATGTCTGTCATAATGCAAATACAACTAAAATTAAATAAAAACTTTCCCGCACATGACTGCATTTTATAGTAGTTACTGTAAATAACAGTTTTCTTTTTCAACTGTGTTAAAGAAAACGAATTTAATTGAGTAACTAAAATATATTATTCTGCTTCAAAAGCACAGCACTGGCAACGCTCGCATTACGCATGCGTAAATAATATATACCTGTATATACAGTAGCCTATATGGTGACTTCACCCCTTTCGAAGACCATAACCTTGCTCTTCCCCGCATTTACCTTTAAATTCCGTTTTTCGCACACTGTTTCAAACTCATTTACCAGACCCTGCAACTCCCATTCATTATCGCTCATCAGAACTGTGTCATCCGCAAACAGCAGTATAGGCAGCTTCCACTCATTTCCCTCCCTTTTCAGCGATACACCAACATCCATAATGTCTGCTTACTTTTTATTTATATTATGTAATATGTATTGTTGCCAAAGCTTCAATAATTGCAATCACAGAAACCTGGCTGGATTCAAGTATAAACGATGGTGAAATAAACATTCAAGGTTTCAACATGGTTAGGAATGATCGCAATAGGCATGGGGGAGGAGTATGTCTGTATGTAAAAAACAACCTCACACACACAACTAGGACCGACCTCCATGTAGAAAATCCCGAAGCTCTGTGGATCGACCTACACCTGCCGAGGACAAGACCCATCACAATTGGCCCCGGAATTGGGGTATGTTATAGGCCACCAGCCGACACACAATTCTTGACCAAATTTGAACGAACTTTGTCATCGCTAGACCCTCGGAATGAATCCATCATACTAGGGGATTTTAACCTGTGTTACAAACAACGAAATGATAGTCTTGTACGAGAATATAGGCATATACTGACAATGCACAATCACAAACAACTCATCACAACCCCCACACGTATCTCTGAGAACACTGCCACAATATTAGACCACATAAACTGTAACAGAGAGGACAAAATGTCCCAATACAGAATCATCACAAACATCCTAGACGAAATAGCTCCTCTGAAAGACATACGAATTAAAGCAAGGTCAGACCCATGGATCAACAATGACATACTACACCATCTGGAACACAGAGACAATCTGTTAAAAAGGCTAGCGAAACATAGACAGGATCAAGGTCTGAAACATGAGTTCAACAGGGCCAGGAATAAACTAAGTAGGAAAATGAAATCAGCGAAAAATAATTATTTTCACAATAAGGCAGAGGAATATCAGAATAACCCAAAGAAACTATGGAGGCACCTAAAAACAACAGGCTACAGCAACAAGACAAGGGATTCGTCTAACACTAATATTGCTCTCACCATTAATGATCAGGTTTGCCACGATAAACGACAAATTTCAACCTACTTCAACTCCTTCACTTCCATAGCAAACACACTTGCACAGAACCTACCTCAACCTCTCAATAAATACACGACAACAACGGCCACCTTTCGTAATTTCTACAGAGATAAAGACATACACCCGAACACATTTAGATTGCAAAATGTTACACCAAAATACACTTTTGACGAGCTGTCTAACCTAAATGTACATAAGAGCACAGGACCAGACAAAATTCCTGCCAAATTTCTACGAGATGGAGCCATTGGTATAGCAGGCCCCCTAACCCACATCAACTTGTCAATTAACACCAACACAGTACCTGCTGAACTGAAGGAAGCTATTGTAACCCCTCTATTCAAGAAAGGAAATAAACTAGAAGTTGGCAACTACAGACCAGTTAGCATAGTATGTATTGTATCTAAAATCCTTGAAAGAGCAGTATACACCCAAATTGAACACTACCTCAAACAAAATGATCTATTCTATAAGTTTCAATCAGGTTTCAGATGCATGTACTCGACAGACTCCTGTCTCATCCACTTAACGGATCACATTCGTAAAGAAATGTCTAAAGGTAACTACACCGGTATGGTTCTTCTTGATCTACAAAAAGCGTTTGACACAGTAGATCATGATATCCTATGTAATAAACTACAAGCAATGGGCATAGGGTCTGTGAACTGGTTTAAATCTTATCTTAGTGGTAGAACCCAAAGAGTCAAAATTGATGATAATATATCTGATCCTATGCCAATTAACTGTGGGGTCCCGCAGGGAAGCATCCTTGGTCCCTTACTCTTTCTCTGTTATGTGAACGACATGGAACTGAGCGTCTCATGTAAATTATTACTGTATGCAGACGACAGCGTGCTTCTGGTTTTAGGAAAAGACCCAATAAGTATTGCCGCTTCACTTCCAAAGAACTAGCATCATGTAGTGAATGGCTAGTGGACAATAGACTATCTCTTCACCTGGGCAAGACGGAAGCCATCTTATGTGGAACAAAACGCAAACTGAAAGACATTGTGGGCTTCTCGGTCAACTGTAATGATATTCCTATAACAACAGTGTCACAAGTTAAATATCTCGGACTGAAACTGGACGCGAGTTTGTCAGGTGAAACAATTTTGGAATCTATCCTGAGTAAGTGTAGAGCACGTATAAAATACCTGTATAGACAGGTGGGATGCTTGCCCGCGGCGACCAAAAAGACCCTCTGCCAAGCGCTTGTTCAATGTCATTTTGACTATTCTGTGTCATCCTGGTACTCTGCATCATCTAAATCAGCACAGCACAAACTTCAGGTCACTCAAAATAAAATGGTTAGGTTCATGCTGAACCTAGGACCCAGATCACATGTTGGCCAGGAACAACTTCAGTCACTAGGTATGCATTAAAATGCTACAAACTCCAAGCATAGTGTACACCTCCAGGATCCAGGCACACTGGAGGAAGTTGCTCTATATTTAACCTTAAGTAATGATTTCAGGTCTGCTACTCTACAGAATTAGCATACCGGTACTGATCCTCATAGTGCAGTACAGTACCGATATTCCTATACTGTACTGTAGCAACATACTGTACCGGAAGCTAAATGATGTGAGGCATGGTACTGTACACAATTAGGACAGTGGTTTTGGTAACACAGTAGTTTGATGACCACTGTTTTTGGTTGAGGCAGTGCTGTGAACTACATGATAGCAAGCTGGGTATTATTTAATTTCTTTTTATTTTATGTAGCCTATGTACAGTAGCTTATATATATTTATATATATATTTATGTTACTGTAAGGTATATATGGACCCCAGTATGGTCCCCTCTGTACTGTGTGAGTCTGAAATAAAGTATTATTATTATTATTATTATTATTATGCTCAATGTCTCTGACAGGGCCAAACAAATCAGGCTAACTAATGCCTTTAAAACATTTCTATGACAGAGCTCCAGAGTATCTAAAGAATGATTTTGTTAAAGCAAATGAGAGGAGTGGACATAATACAAGAAACAGGATGTTTAATTTTAAGGTCTCGAGAATCCAAGGACAGGGTAAGCAACTATTCTTCTTCACTGCCATCAAAGACTGGAACGACCTACCCCAGTCAGTCCGTGAAAAGAGAACACTGTATTCCTTCAGACGTAGCCTGAAGGAACACCTGAACCGGACAGCTGCGAGAAGGGAGCACCAAGCTTATGTCTACTACTAAATACGACATAAGAGATAGACAAACCAAACTGAAATGATTACTGATTACGGATTACTGATAATTATTTACTATAGGATGTAAGGTATCTTAAAATAACCCCCTAGAAATACTTTCTCTAAAGTATCTATTTCTTTATCCTCCCCATTTTCCCCAGCTAACCTAATCCCACAAGGACCCCAATGGAAATACGCCTAACGGCCTTATTGGGCTATCCTTAGTTGGAATTATGCAAGGCTGGTACATGTCATATTTATAACATAGTATGTGGTACCAACTCTGTAAATTGCTAACTGAATAAATATTATTATTATTATTATTATTATTATTAATGTGTCAGTTAGTTGTTTTTGATAGGTAATATGAAGTTGAATCCCTAAGCTCGGGACCGTCCATCCACCAAATTAATTATTTCCCATAAGATACATGTTTCGATTTGTACAATTTCGATTTGTGCAACCTCGTTCATCCACCAAATTCTAGCACAGTCGGGGACCCAGCTGTATCTCAATAATTTGGTAATGTTACAATATTTTATTAAATTTTACATTCATAAATAGTCCACTAATATACTAGGTTAGGTTAGGTTAGGTGTAGGTTAGGTTAGGTGAAATATATTGTTCAATGTTTCTTAGAAAATAGGCATCTGAAAAACAGTTCCACCCGCTACACAGGATCTTACCTTATATTTGTGTGACAGTTGACTGGTAGTGCCTGACATCCTGAGAAATGAGGAGTTGTGCGTAGTGCTGGTCCCGGTGTGAGGAGGAAGGTTTAGGGCCAGTTATATTGGTCAGATCACCAGCACACCAGCATCACCACCACTAGTAAAGGGCTAGTACCTTACATGGCTTTTTCAATAGGCTACTCTTGACTTTTGCTAACATCACTGAAATATAAAAATATGCTATTTATTATGCTCTACTATTTTTTTTCCTGAAGTGTTGATTGTGACAAGAGGTTGGATATTTAGAAGGAGGATGAGGTTTAATATTCTTATTATTGGTAATAGTTGTGTTATCGGGCGTACCACTACCGACATACAACATAAATCATCTATAAATACTTAACCTAACTAAAAAACCTAACCTAACCTAGTATTTTCATTACTACATGAATACTAGGTTAGGTTTTTTGGTTAGGGTTAGGTTAATGTTTTACAGAGGAGTTATGCTGTATATCGGTAGTGGTACGCCCGATAACACAACTATTACCAATAATAAGAATATTAAACCTCATCCTCCTTCTAAATATCCAACCTCTTGTCACAATCAACACTTCAGGAAAAAAAATAGTAGAGCATAATAAATAGCATATTTTTATATTTCAGTGATGTTAGCAAAAGTCAAGAGTAGCCTATTAGCGGCTCGCTTGGTGTAGTGACTAGCGTCTCGGACTTCCACCCAGAAGGCCCGGGTTCGCGCCCACGCTCGGCGCATTAAAGATTTTTCACAAGCACTGAGTCGTTACCATCCCTCATGAGCAAAGGGATGGGGTAGTAGTACAGGACCCCAATGGAAATACGCCTAATCGGCCTTATTGAGCTATCCTTAGCTAGCTTAGCATGCGCTAGCTTTAAGAACTATTATTATTATTATTATTATAACACAACCCTTACCTTATTATTTGCCAATTGATCATTATGTATCAATTGTTTCTTTATGATGAGTACTGTATAATGAACCTCTAAAGCATTAAATTATTTTTTCCATTGTAGTATTTCACATTCAATACAGTTTCATAATACTGTCAAGATTCCCTTTATGGCAACTATACAATACCACTTAATTATATAATCATCCCCTCAACCCTCCTTCCAAGATAGGCTACACCACAATCCATATTGCACAACAAATATGTCTATATTAGAAAATCCTATAAGGGGGGGTCACCGTTTTTTTTTTTTTTATCTTTCTCTCCTTTTCTCTCTTTCACTAGCTTGTATCCATTCGGCCCCATTCAGCCAACTGTTTTAAGACGTTTATCCCCATCCAGGTATTGAATTCTTCCTGGCGAGTGATAGCGAGCCAGCATTGTATGGAGAAATCCGGCTTTGCCGGAGACATTTTTCTATTGAAAAATGTACAAATTTAGCTTGCTGTCAAAACAAAACTATATATATGCTGGCTCGCTACCGCTCTCCAGGAAAATATTGACACCTGGTTGGGGGTAAAAGTCTTAAAACAGTAGGCTGAATGGGGCCGAATGGATACAAGCCAAAGAGAGAGGGAGAGAAAGAGAAAAACAGCGAGGTGGGCTCCTGGCGGTGAGTTGTTGTGCTCTTTGACTCTTTCATGGTTGGATACAATGTTGCACCCTGGCCTCCGTGTTAAACAAAATTAAGAAGACAACACCCCAAGTATTTTCTATCTTTCTATCTATATAAATGTTCAGGCCTAATCCCCACTTTTCATATTTTTATTTTTATTTTCCATTTTATTCTATTTTATTATTTGTTTTCCTTTTTTTTTTCTTTTTTTTTTACTTTGTCAAATCCACTGCACCAAAATTACAGCCTCAGCTTTACATGCTTGTACAGTCGCGCTAATAAGTCATGTCCCATGCAGCTGTCAATACATTTGGCTTGCTCTGTGCTGTATTAATGTCTGTTAGATGTTGAATAGGGTGGGTAACATGTTTATATTTCACTCGATATGAAGAAATGAAGCTTAGATATTGCTGATACCACTTATTATGGAGATCGTCAACTCTTTTAAGTATCTGGGCAGTGTGTTGAGTAAAGATGGGACTATGGATGAAGAAGTGCGGGAGAGGGTACAACAGGGGAAGAGGGTTGTAGGAATGCTAAAAGCAGTAACAAGAAATAGGGTGGTCAATATGGAAGTGAAGAAGTCCTTGCATGACAGTGTGGTAATCCCGACACTGACTTACGGAAGCGAAGCATGGACGTTGGTTGAGAGATTCAGACCAAGAGTGAGAGCAGTGGAAATGAATTACTTAAGGAGTGCGTGCGGAGTTGCATGGAGGGATAGACAGATTAATAAGGAAGTAAGAAGAAGGTGTGGTGTGGAGGTAGATGTGCTGGAAAGTGTGAAAAGGAACAACTTGAGATGGTTCGGCCATATGGAACGTATGGAAAGCGAGAGAATGACTAAGAGGGTGTACGAGAGCGAGGTGGAGGGACAGAGAGGGAGAGGTAGACCGAATGAGAGGTGGAAGGAACCTTCGGTGCTGGTTGGGGGGAGGGGCGTCGACTGACTGGGGACAGAGGTGCATGGGAGCAATTCGTTCGTGGCCACCCCTTCGGGGATCACGGCGTCAGGCAATAGATAGATAGATAGACTTATTGATCAAAACATACTTGGTGCCGAGACATCACTTATTAGCGCGACTGTACTATGGAAAGGTATTACAGTAAAAACACTAGTTAATTAATGGTTTCTTTTTATTTACCTTCTTAACCCATTGGCTGCGGTGATGTTCCGGAATGTCCTGGCAATTTACAGCAATTTCCAGGCTTTAACCCTTAACCATCGGCGCACGACATATGTCGAGTTAAATAAATATGGACTATGTGGCGGTGCACCACATATGTCGAGTGCCATTTTCAGCACGTAATGTTGCTCTGAGAGAGAGCTGAGCGGTGGGACGAGCGTAGTAACCTTATGACCGCTCCCCACGACCGCCATGGGTGTACTAAGCTGTATTCTACCCTCCTCCTCCCTCTCTCACTCGCTACACAGGGAATTATGTACGGAAATTACCTTATTTTAGGTTTTTTGCATTCGTGTTGCACGATCGTTGCAAGAGAACCAGTGGTCGTAGAAGGATGGTTCGGGTGTCATTAGAAAGCTCTGTTTACGCCCTTTCAGGGATAGATACTTGTTTTACGCTCTGAGTCTTGTTTATGCATGAAAATGAGCACGGAAACAACCCTATTTAGGGTAAAAAAAACCCGCTGGGCGGCACGGTGTAAAATACCCCACCACCCGCTAAATAAGGGTTAAAAGCCTGTAAAAGCCATAGAAATCGAGTGTCAGTGGGCGGGAGCGTGAGGGACCCACCTCCGAACTCAGAGCAGCGAGCTGCGAGCTGAGGGAGACTATCTCGCGCGGGTGTCTCACAACAGTGTTGCCAAGCGAGCGAGAGCTAATAATTAGCGGTTTTCCCGTATGTCTATGGCAATTACGCTGCGGGTGAACCCCGCCACCTACGAAGCTCGTTCTGGTCTCATTTTGAAGCTATTTTCGCCTAGTTTTCAGTAGAATACAGTAGCAGATGCTTGATTACTCATTCAGGAGTGCCTGAATATGCCCTAAATAGCCCAAATATGCCCGCAGCGTAAGTGTTAATGAATAGTGAAAAAAATGTATGGAATTCTGTACGAATTATAGAGCAAGCTTCGGGTATTGAATGTGAAATGCTTGAATGGTTACAGTGAAGTACTGTAATAATAATAATAATAATAATAATATTTATTCAGTTAGCAATTTACAGAGTTGGTACCACATAGTATGTTACAAAAATGACATGTACCAGCCTTGCATAATTCCAACTAAGGATAGCCCAATAAGGCCGTTAGGCGTATTTCCATTGGGGTCCTTGTGGGATTAGGTTAGCTGGGGAAATGGGGAGGATAAAGAAATAGATACTTTAGAGAAAGTATTTCTAGGGGGTTATTTTAAGATACCTTACATCCTATAGTAAATATCAGTAATCCGTAATCAGTAATCATTTCAGTTTGGTTTGTCTATCTCTTATGTCGCATTTAGTAGTAGACATAAGCTTGGTGCTCCCTTCTCGCAGCTGTCCGGTTCAGGTGTTCCTTCAGGCTACGTCTGAACCGGACAGCTGCGAGAAGGGAGCACCAAGCTTATGTCTACTACTAAATACGACATAAGAGATAGACAAACCAAACTGAAATGATTACTGATTACGGATTACTGTACTGTACACCGGCATGGAGTAAGTGATAGCATTCTAAAGTTGTATACTGGACTCCCGGGTTCGATTCTCCAATAGGGGAGTTATTATTTAACACTCATCCCCATGGCCTCCCAACCCCTCTGCAATGATGGACGTCATATTGCAGTAGACCAATGTTGCTTTTACAATTTGAATGCTAGTACATGATCAGTGTAATTGATTACACTGGTCATACAGACTACATTCATATCCACAGTCATTCCAACAATATGATAATACTCAACATGCACCTCACACACTACAATGGATACATACAACAATGGATGGTTGGGCTAGTAACCCTCCCCCCGAAACAAGCTAGAGAATCAAACTGCCTTGATGAAGGCGATTCATTCATGGCCACACCATCAGCGCTCAAGGGATCTGACTATAGATAGACTTTGCGGTGGTTGGCCATGTACAAAGAATGGCTGAGGACTGAATGCCAAATATATACCTGGAAGTCAATTGAAAGCCAGTTGATAAAGGAAAACCACCAGTGGATGGGAATTTAAGTAAGATAGTAAATTGAAGACAATCTTCCATGTAGTTAATAAAGGACTATTGTGGCAGGAGAAAAGGGAGCTTGTTTTAATAAAATAACCTAGAGGTTTTTCTTCCATAGCCATCCTTTAGCACAGCTTTCCTATGAGGAATTAAGATGTCGAAGATGATGATGAAATAACCATCACACTTTCGTCCAGCACCAGGGTCCAGGGCTGCATTCCTACCATACCATTCTGGATGACCATGATAGGCCCCAGTGGCTTTTAATCATCTGTAATTGTTATGTTATCTATATAGGGAAGGTGTGCAGTAGGGTAGTGATTGAGAGAGTGAGAGCAAGAACGGAGAAATGGGTAGGTGACGGGGAGGGCGGTTTTAGGAAGGGAAGAGGATGTGTAGGCTATATCAGATTTTTACCCTGAAATGTGTTGTGGAGAAATATCTGGAGAAGCAACAAAAGCTGTAGGTTGCCTTTATGGACTTTGAGAAGGCCTATGACAGAGTATGTGGATAGAGAAGGTATGTGGAAAGTACTTAGAATATATGGAGTAGATGGCAAGTTTCTGAAAGCATTGAAGAGCATGTATGAGGGTGTAAAGGCGGCATTACGTGTGGAGAATGAGCAGAGCAAGTTTTTTTTATCTGAATGCTGGGTTGAAACAGGGGTGTGTGATGTCCCCATGGTGGTTTACTGTATATACTCCCAGGGGGTAAGGGGGCCTTTATCTAATGGTGGAGGAAAACAAAAATATGCCTCACACATCCTACTGTGTGTCGTACAAGGCGACTAATGGGGGGGATGGCGATAGACTTGTGGACCAACAGCCATTACTATGCAATAAAATCTTTATCTTAGCACTGTCTTGGTATGGCACTGCCAAGGCTGGTGGGGTGCGGATAGGTGCCACAGGGGACTGAGTCTTACCTGGGAGCTGTTTGGCACCACACCTGTGTCGGCAACAGTACGTGTTTGCATGTTGGAGCAGTGTTGGGGCAGGACTTTATTGTTGCATAGTCCAATTGCCTAATATACAGTAGATTCTTGTTATGGTGCTGTCTTTTTGTAACATTGTTAAGGCTGGTGTGGTTGCAGATACTGCAGGTGCAAGTGCTGCAGGGGACTCTGGTTGAGTCTTGCTGAGGCACGGTTAACAGTAGCCTATACCAACATCAGCCACAATGATAACTTGGTGGGGCAGTGCTTTGGCAGGACTTTATTGTACTACAGTACACTCCAACTACTGAAAGGCAACCCCGTCTGAACCGTTACATTGCATATGGAAAAATTACGTTAAACCATTGTATGCATGTATTGTATGTATATGGGTGATGCCCATTTGCCAGACAATTTACCAAATATGACTAAAGCTAAAACTAAAGAGAAAAAACGTAAGTCCGATGATCCAAAACCGTGCAGGATAAGGACAAATGCCCCTCACAATCTCAGACTTGCTAGTGTGAATGTTGGTAGTTTGAATCTGCGTGCAAATGAAGTGGCTGAGATGTGTGAGAGGAGGCGAGTGGACGTCTGCTGTGCCCAGGAAACACTCTGGAATAGGCATAGGGTACAGCTAGTGGATTGTTGGAAGAAAGAAAAGATGTAGGATCTACTGGATGGGGGTGGAGACTGATAAAGCGAAAGGAGGAGTGGGTGTTCTGGTGGCTGAAGAGCTGGCGGAAAGTGTGCTTCAGATTACGAGAGTTAGTGAAAGGCTGATTGTTTTGAAGTTGAAAGTTGGTGAAAGAATTCTGAATGTGATATCTGCATAATAGCCCCACAGGCTGGTCTACAGAAAGAGATAAAAGAGGACTTCCGTAATGACACCGTCAGTGTCATTTCAGGCCTCTCGGAGAATGAAATAACAATCGTGGGAGGGGACCTGAATGGTCACGTGGGAGCATCTGCAGATGGGTACGAGGGGGTACATGGAGGAAATGGTTACGGAAGGAGGAATCTGGAAGGCGAATATATATTGGAGTCCTGCGTTGCACTCAACATGGATGATGGAATTGTGTGTAACACGAATTTCAAGAAAAGACAGATCGAGCCATCTGATCACATATAACTCTGCAGGGTCTCCAGTAGCCAGATAGATTACTTCTTGGTTAACAGGAAAGACAGGAAACTGGTTCGGGATGTAAAGGTCATCCCGAGCGAAGAATGTATCCCCCAGCATAAGCTACTTGTGTGCGACATGAGATTATACAGAGATCCTAAGTGCAAGAAGGCATGTGTTGGAATTAGCAAGATTAAGATTAATTTGTCTAAGTTACCCTTAAAAGTTTGACTAAAGTAAACGTTTTCTCTTATACTCCTGTCCAGTAATTTCTGAATATTTACTTATTACTTATGATGATGTATGTATGTATTAATATATTTTCTCATCAGTACATAGGCTACACTTGTTAATTGATATAATCTGCAGCTAAGAGAGTAATATTTAAAGGAGTTACATCATTTACATGTAGCCTATTGCTTGGACGGTTGTTTTCCTCACCCTTCTCCATCTTGTGCTTAGCCACAAATGTTGCAGTGAATTACAACATTTTGGTGTCAAAGGAATAATTAGAGGTTGCGAATTTAGAATGATAGTGGTATATTTCAGCGTTAATGATAAGGAAATAAACAAATCCATGAGGGGGGAAATAGAAAAGATTTTAGAAGATAATAGCACAGAAGAGCCAACAATAGTTGGAGACTTTAATGGACACGTAGGATTTAAAGGAGAACAGAGATTAGATGATAATGGGAAAATTATTATTGAGTGGATGAAGAAATACAAATTGATAATGCTGAACGATGACATAAAATGTGAGGTAGAATACACATGAGTAGGGACAATCAGAGAAGTGTAGGCCTAATAGACTATGCACTAGTATCAAATAAAATGTATGATCAATACATAAGGATGAAAATAGACGAAGAACAGGAGCAAGTTGACATATCTGACCACAATCTAATTGAAATTCAATTGAGGGTAAAAAGAGAAAGAAGGGCTTATAATGGGAAGGAATGGATAGTGAGAGAATATTATAAGACTGATAAGGAATCTCTGAAGGCATACAGAGAGAAGCTGGAGAGAAACATAACTACTGAGAAGGTAGATAATATAAAAGATCTAGAGGAGAATATAATAAATACAACAAACCAATTACTTAAAGGTAAATATAGGAGAAAGGTGATAGGGACACATGACAGGGAAGAGGAGCCAGTATGGTTTTCAGAAGAGATCAGGAAATAAATAAAGGAAAGAAAAAGATTAAATAGAAAAAGGAGAAATGCAGGTAACAGAGAAGAGGAAGATAAATGGAAAAAAACTATATATGGAACAAAAGACAAAAGTACAATTATTAATAAGGAAAGAGATGTATATTAATGAGAAGATAGCAAAGGAAATTAAGGAGGACAAAAGTAATGGGAAAAACACATGGAAATACATAAAGATGTTGAAGGGAGAGAAGGAAAAAGAAAAAGAGTGCCTCTTGAATAGTGTATATGGGGAGGATGGTAAGAAACTAGACAGACAGGAGGCTAAAAAGGAAGTTGAGAACTTTTGGAGTACTATTTATGGAAAACATGAAAATGAAATTAAGGAAGTATGGCATACAGAAGGGATAAAGGAGTGCGAAGGAGAAAGAGGAAATATAAAAAGGAAGATAGAAAGAGGGATACAGTACGAAGTGGTTAAAAGGGAGAGAGAGACAGAAGAAAATTATGTAGAGTATGTAGACCTATGTAGTGATGAAATAAGAGAGCACTTAGAGATGGCAGTACCAATAAAGGGAGGAATATTATATATGGAAGATGAAGTAATAATTGAGGAAAGAGTTAGAAAGTGTCTGAAGAAGATGAAACTCAAGAAAGCTGAAGGACCAGACGGAATAAAACCAGAGCTATTTAAAGTGTTCCTAGATAGTAATATATTGATAAAATCACTAGTGCAATTGATGAAAAGGGTAATGGAGACACGTAATCCCAGAAGGATGGAAGGAATCAAATACTGTGATGACACCGAAAACCAGGAGACCAAAAGCCAACGAGTTTAGGCCTATATCGCTCACAAATGTCGGATATAAATTAACAATGGCAACAATAAGGATGAGTATCGAAGAGCATATAGAAAGAAATGGATGGGGAAAGGATACACAGGCAGGGTTTACAGCGGGAGGAAAAATAGAGAACAATATTTTTATCTTACGGTACTGTATAGAAAGAATATTCGAAAGGAAGAAGTCATTAATAGTGATATCGATAGACTATGCAAAGGCATTTGATAGTATTAAGAGAGATATGATGATAAAGGTATTGATGGATTATAAGGTTCATCCTCAGGTAATTGCAGTAATAGCGGAAATGTACGAGGGAGATAAAACTAAAGTGAGACTAGATGAAGAAGAATTAATAATACCAGTTACTAGTGGAATAAGACAGGGGTGTATGGGGTCAACAACGCTATTCAAGTTGGTGACTTTTAGGATAATGCAGAAGCTGGAAGAATTAGATATAGGTTTTAAGGATGAAGCGTTTAAGATAACATCGTTATTTTTCGCAGACGATGGGATGTTGTTGGCAGAAAGTATAGAAGACGCAGAGAGAGTGATAGGAACGGTAATAAATACCAGTAGAGAGTGTGGACTGGAAATAAACAAACAAAAGAGTAGTATAATAATATTTAACATGAAGGAAAAGCCCCAGGAAATAGCAGGAATAGGAGTCAGTAATAAGATCAAGTACTTAGGAATTACAATAAATTATAGTAAGAATTGTTTTAAGTTACAGAAAGGTATGATGATAGAGAAGACAGTAAAAATGGCTAATATGACATACTCAATAATTGCAAGGAGCTGCTCTAGATTATTAATTGGTAAGACATACTGGAAAAGTGTAGCCCTCCCTGCAATACTGTACGGAGCAAATATATTAGATCTAAATAAACAGGAGATACAACGACTACAAAGGATAGAGAATAGCGTAAGCAGACAAATATTGGGAGCTCCGAGGCATGCGCAAGAGGCAGCAATAAGAGGAGAGATAGGAATTTCAAGTATGAAAGCAAGGATAATGGAGGGACAGTTAAAGTATTTACAATATATTTTGAGAGAAGAAGGGAACAGATTGCTTGGAAGAATAGTGGAAGAGATGAAAGAGAGAAAGAAGAATAAATGGATAAAAGGATTAATAGAGGATAGAAAAATGGTAGGGATAAGAGGAGGGAAAGTGACAAATGAAGAGATAAAGATGAAGGTGAGAGAGTGGGATACTAAAGTATGGAAGCAAGAAATGGAATAAAAACCAAGTCTGAAAATGTATAGAGAATGGAGAAGAGAGATAGGTGGTCAAGAGAATGTGTATGACAGTAGGGAGGCTTCGGTGATCCTGTTTAAATGCAGGAGTAACAACATGAACCTGGGGAACAGACAGATTTAGTAACGAGACGACAGAGTGCATCATGTGTGGCTATGAGTATGAGGACCTGAACCACTTTGTGGCTTGTGCTGCACTGCCCGGCGTACAGCGAAGAGAGAAGGAACAACCCAGCACTACAGCAGCCCTACCAGGAGGATGAGGAGTTGGCTATTGACCGCCTACTATTCAACAGAAGAGGCAAAAACAACGGTGTATAGACTTTGGCAAATAGGAAATAAGAAAATAAAGGAATTATTAAGATACAGTAGACCTAGGCTGTAGGCCTAGCAAAATTCATGAAGCACGGGCGGGATGACAGGATCGGCTGCAAGCGTGGATGGAAGTGCGTCGACTACCACCCATTTGTATGCAGAATCTCGCTTAGCAAAACGGCATGTACTATATCAGAGACTGCAATCTTCCACACATCAAGGGAACCAAAATACTGACGCCCAGAAACAATGTCAACAAACCAAGGGAACATGCTACAGGACACATCCAAAGGGAATTTGCCTACACACCAACACATGAGGAAAAACTAGAAAGCCAACGCAATGCCCTCAGAAGCTGGCCAACCATCCAGCAAACTCAAAAGGTCAGACCAGCAGCGGTACACACGGCTATGCCCGACCAAAGAGCTTTTTTAGAGGTACTAATGGGACGTCTTCTGGAAGTGGAAAAACGGTCTCAAGTGATAATGGAGAGATTCCTAGCCCAAACCGAGGGGCCAGACATGAAACACAGAGGAAGGTGCAACTACCACTAAATAGTTTTTTTGTGGGCAACATCAGAGGACTCTACCCACGAAACAATCAATGTAAAGTCCCCATGTTGGAAGAAATTGCAGAGGAAGATAACTCAATTTTTCTAGCCCTCACAGAAACACACTTGAACGAAAAAAAATTGGATGCAGAGATCAATATCCATAATTTCACACTGTTCAGAGCCGACAGAGCGGATAGAAGCCACGGAGGAGTAGCACTCTACCTAAGGGAGGATATGGCTGCAAATACCGAAACTTTAGTTGTATTCTCAAACGGCACAACAGAGCTACTAGCAGTACACATAAGACAAACCGACATGCTCATCATAATTTTGTACTGACCTCCAAACACCACAGGGGAAATTTTCAAGGTCACAGAGAAGATACAATCACTCCTACAAAATCTGCCAACTCCCGCTACACAGGAGATTTCAACCTGCCCATCATCAATTGGGCAACCATGAAAATAGACGGAGGATCCAGGGATGAAAGACAGCAAGCCAAGGAGCTAATGACTATCATGGACACTGCATACATGAAGCAATACATCGAGGAACCTACAAGAGGCAACAACACACTGGACTTACTATTTGGCAACAACTTCGACCTGATACACTCGTACGAAACTGTTAAAACTATATGTCCGACCACAGCCTCATCAAAGTTAGAACCCCCACACCAGCCACACCACCGAGATGTCAACAGAAATCAAGCCAAATCCCCTGCACCTCTCTGAAAGATCTCATGCAACTTCTACAGCAAAGAAATAGACTGGGACAGACTGAGAGCAGAACTGGCAGTAACTGACTGGAGGGCACTATTCGAAGATAAAAACGTCGACGAAACTCTCAGTATCCTCCAGAAACAATGTCTGGAGACCTGTAAATACACCATACCACCCAAATCAAGCAGGAAGCAGATAAAACAGATTCCAAGAGATAGAAAAATACTAATGAAGAAAAGGACGAACTTGAAAGCCAAGCAAAGGAAGACCAGCCATGCCCACACTATCACTAAACTACAAGAAGAGCTCGATGAAGTTGAACGAAAACTCATCCAGTCACACCAAGAGCAAAGAACATGTGAAGAACTCCAAGCAGTTGCAAACATACGAGTAAATAGCAAATTCTTCTATGCATACGCAAAAAGGAGACTCAGGAACACCTCAACAATAGGACCGCTTGCAAAACCCACGGGCGAACTTGAGAGTGACCCAACCGAAATGGCCAAGATACTCAAACAGCAATACGAAAGTGTCTTCAGCCCACCAAATGAAGGCAAGAAAATCAATAATCCAACGACCTTCTTTGACAACGCTCCTGGGACACCACATCAACTCTCCTCGGTAACAGTATCAACAGAGGACATAATAGCAGCCATCAACAAGATTGGACCAAACTCTGGAGCAGGACCAGACGGCTTTCATGCCCAACTGCTGAAAAACTGCAAACATCAGCTAGCCTTGCCGCTAAAACTGCTGTGGAGCAAGTCCCTCCAAACTGGATATGTACCACAATCCCTAAAAGAAGATACTGTCACACCAATCCACAAAGGGGGTAGTAAAGGCATAGCCAAAAATTACAGACCAGTGGTGCTGACGTCACATCTTATTAAAATCATAGAAAGAACAATACGAGTTAAGATGGTCAGCTACCTGGAAGATAACGAGGCATTCAACGAGGGTCAACATGGCTTTAGACAAGGCCGCTCCTGCCTTTCACAACTACTATCACACTACGACAAAATCCTACAGGATATTCAAGACGGAGAAAATGTAGACGTCATATACCTAGATTTCGCCAAAGCTTTTGACAAGGTGGACCATGGGATCCTTCTAAATAAACTCAAATCACTGGGAATAGGGGGAGACCTTGAAAGATGGCTCCACAGTTTCATCACCAACAGAAAACAAAGAGTCACGGTTCAAGGAAGCCTATCAGAAGCAGGTGGGGTCATCAGCGGTGTACCACAAGGATCAGTACTGGGACCTCTCCTATTCCTCATCATGATAGGAGACATCGACAGGGACCTGGAACACTCAACAGCCTCATCGTTTGCAGACGACACCAGACTCATGAAGAAAATCACCTCACAACACGATGCACAGTTACTACAACAAGACTTGGACAAAATCATGAAGTGGTCAGAAGAAAACAACATGGCCCTAAACGGAGACAAGTTCGAGCTTCTAAGGTACGGGAACAAGAGAGCACTACAAAACGCCACCAACTACAAAAGTGGACAGCAAGAAATTACCGCCAAGGACACGGTGAAGGACTTGGGAGTAAATATGAGCAGTGACGCCACTTTTTCCCAGCATATTACCAAAGCCACAACAACAGCAAAACAAATAGCAGGCTGGATCCTGAGAACCTTCCACACAAGAAATGAGAGGTGTATGTTAACACTGTGGAAGTCACTGCTCCTACCACGACTGGAGTACTGCTCTCAGCTCTGGTCTCCCCAAAAAGTAGGAGAAATAACAGAAATTGAAGCCACCCAGAGGACATTCACCAGTAAAATCCATGGGTTTCAACACTTTAACTACTGGGAGAGACTCAAGGAGCTGCAGCTGTACTCACTTCAAAGATGTAGGGAGAGATACATCATCATCTACGTCTGGAAGATTTTGGAAAAAAAGGTACCAAATCCAAACATCCAAAAGACTCAACACCAAAGGCGAGGGAGGCTGTGCTATGTGAGGACTACACCGGGATCAACGCAAAAAATCAAATCCCTGATCCATCACAGCTTTGCATACAATGGAACCAGACTGTTCAACTGTATACCAGCCCCTCTCAGGAACATGACGGGGGTGTCTCCAGACACCTTCAAGAAACACTTGGACATGTGGCTGGCCAAAATACCGGACCGGCCACCAACACCAGGATACCCCAGCGCCAACTCCAACCGACTTCTGGAATGGAGAGTGGAAGAAAGGGAGCTGCCTGGTCGCAGTGGAGCCCCAGCTCAACTGTGTCACTAACGGACGGAATACAACAAAGTGTAACAAAGTGTAGACCCGGACCCAGACCGCAAGAAGAACCCTACATCAGGGAGTACCGCTTTAAAGGCATTACTCCCGCCAATCAACTGAACTGAACCTCTTATTCTATTTTTCGATGTGTGTTGAGGGCCCGAGGGGGAGTAGCCTAGAAGAAAAAAAGAATATCCACCATAAAAATAGTCTTGAATGAAAATTTCCCCCTTTTCTGACCTTTCAACGTCCCAGATAAGAAGTACCCAACCTGAAGTGCCTGTATGTGATTGTGAAGATGCAAGAAAAGTGTTTCCCGTTAGACGAGGCTAGGCTTCTTGATATTATTCTAGTTTTACACCGGGTCTAAGTTAGCCTATGATCAATTTTGTAGGTTTATATATTAGCCTAGTTAGGCTATATCATGTATTTTCATTAATCATGGGCATAGGCAATGTGTCCAAACCGTCGGTAATTTATTATAGCCTAGGCCTACTACCTAGGCTGATAGGCTATAGGCTAGCCTAAGCCTACTCCCTAAATCACTAACAAAAAATCAGGAAATAGGTTAGGCCTAGTCGGTTCAATGTTATTTTAATACCACAAATTTTGTTGATATAGGCTAGCCTATTTGAAGATAAATATTGAATCTAGGATTCTAGGCTAGGCTATAGGCTATGCTCTAAAGATCATAAGAAAATTTGTTTTAACCCTCGGCAAAACTTAATAAAAAAGTATGGTAGGCCTACTAAAATGTCTTTTTCGTAACAAGGTTGTCAATACGGTACTTCCAGTTATCGATAGCTCTAAAGATCATATGAAAATGTGTTAAACACTCTGAAAACCCTAATATAAAAGTATGGTAGCCTACTAAAATTTAAGTTTCGTAACAAGGTTGTCAATAGGCCTACGGTACTTCCCGTTAGGCCTATCAATGTACAATCAAAGCTGAAGATTGCAGAGTAAACACCGTAGACTTCATCGACTTTCACCTTCGTAGGCTAGCCTATAGGCTAGGCTAATCGACAGCCAATTTTTTTTTTTGTTTTTTTAGGCTAGCCTACCAAGGGATTAGTACTCAACCAGCGGGGGTGTGGGGGGCAGCAGCCCCCACCCATAATACTAGGTTAGGTTAGCTAAGGTTGTTAGGTTAGGCTAATGTCTTTTCAAATCACTATCGGGGGCGTGTCTCAACATCGATTAATAGGCCTAATGGGGAAAATAGGTTTTCACAAGATTTCTAATTAATTACAAACACTATATATTGATGCAAATGAACAATTTCTTTTATTAAAAAACACTTGGAAAATTTGTGGTATTAAAATAAAAAAAATCCGGCTAGTCCTATGTAGGCAACACTCTGCGACAGTAGGCGGGGGGCCAGGGACGTGTCAAACTGTCAAAAGCGGAGCAATTTTTGGTCAATATAAAGTTTAGGCTAGGGCGCTAAGCTATGTAGGCCCTAATTAGCCGTCCGGCTGGCTCAGTTGATAGCGTGCCTGATTCCCATCTTGAAGGTCTCGCGTTCAATCCCCGCTCAGATTGAAAAGTTTTTCTGGGATACAGCCGGCGGTTACCATCTCCCCATGAGCAAAGGGGATGGGTAATGGTCTCTGGTAGACTAAAGAAAGCCAAGCGCTTGTGAATCCTCGAAGGAGGAGATACGGGCGCTATATAAGTAACCAGAAGATTATTATTATTATTAAATTGCTAAAAAAAATTTAATGTTTTGGTACGATTTGAGTTACTGGACACCTATTTGACAGGTACCGCCTACGATTTAATACATATTTTTTTTCGGTTTCCACGCATCCAACACCAAGCTACACCCTTTTCTGGTGTACGAAACACTAACAAAGCAATGGGGACACTTTAATAATGATAATATGAGACGAAATATAAAGACAACTCGGTTGCGTTTGTGGAAGTAGCGTCGCTTTGTTTACTTTACGCTCGGAGTGACTTCCTGGTCCCGCCTTGGCGGTCGACTTAAAATGGCTAAGCTTATAACCAGTTGTTGGGTCAATTTTTTGATAAAAACTTGCATTATAGGGCGTGGGATACAGGACAGGGTTGAGGGGGGGCTCTGCCCCCCCCCGCCCCCCCCCCTCCTCACCCCCCCGTGAATTATAATAATCGTCATCTATGTGGCCAGCAGGGGGCAAGTAAAACAGCTGGCCGTCACCTCGAGCGTCTGGGGTAAACAAACCGCGACGATCCGAAGCGACGACGGACTCCCCCCGCCGCCGATTTTCGGCCCAAACGCCCCGTTTTATTCTCGTCGAAAACCACATTTAAAAAGTTATTATATCGTTTTCAATACTATTACCGGACCAGAAAAAGGTGTAGCTTGGTGTTGGATGCGTGGAAACCGAAAACAAATATGTATTAAATCCTCGGTGGTATCTGTCAAATAGGTGTCCAGTAACTAAAATCGTACCAATGTTTTTAATCTAGGCCTATTATAGAGTTGTGTAAGGGTGTTTTGATGTGTGATAATAGGCCTAGGCCTAGTAGGAAATTAATATTTAGCCTACCCATTAAACTACAGAGCAGTACAATACTCAGAATACTGGTATACCATATGATATATTTCAGTGTAGGCCTAAGCCATTTTTATATTGAGGGTTGCCTGTAGGCCTAATAGCCTAGGCTAAATACTAAGTTGGCATTGAGCGTTAATCACTCTAATTGTACATTACAGAGTAGGCTAATCCATGAAAATTGGCACCGAGTGTTACAGTAGGCCTAGGCCTAATCACCCTAATTGTATATTGCAGAGTAACCCATGAGCAGTATACCATGGCCTGGGCAGAGTGCCAGCAATGCCCAGTGGCCGTACCCCAATGGCCTGGGGAGTGGCCAACCAGCATCATGGGCTCCTCCTCCGTCAAATAGCAGCCTAACACAGCACAACCCAGCTCCAGGTGTAAATTATCCACCTCAGAACTGGTCATGTCCCCCACCACCACAAGCCCCCCTGGGCCAATCTTACACACCTACAATTCCTCCACCTAGTCAGCTTCCTCATGCACCACCTGGGCCCCCACCAGTCCACCTTCCTCCTCCTCCACGTGGACCCCCACCTGGTCAGTTCATCCCACAACAAAATGGACCCCCTCCTGGTCCTCCCCCTAGTTATGGTGGACCACAGGGACATTTTACAGGACCAGTTGGACTTCCACCATCACCTGTTATTACCCCAACAGTCCCTCCCCCTCCCTATCCTTCCCCTGGTCCACCCCCAGCCCCTCCCTCATGTCCCCCTCCCAATCAGCCCTACCCCCCAGTTTCTACCGGGTACAAGTGGGGACCAATGCCCCCTCAGCCCCAACAGTTCCCTCCTCCCGCAAATGATCCACCCTGGTCCGAGTGGAATGATCGAACCAACTCTTACTGGTCCACCTCAGATGACCATAGCAGACATGGTTCACGGCCCAGGGAGGACAGGGGGTGTTCGTCGACATCCTCAGGCACCTTTAGGGACAGTCGGGGCAAAGAACGAGAGTCTGCATCTCTACACCAAGAAAACTTGCATTCAACAAGGTAGTTTTAGTATTTTTAACCCCTTCAATAAAATGACAATTTCTTTGCTATATATACTGTACTGTGGCCAGATGACTTTATTCAGCATAGAAAGGACCTATTGTAATCAAATACTGTGGCTATAGACTACCTTAAAAAAGACACCTAACACTTGACAGTTAACCTGTTAGAAGTGAAAATATTTTATATGGAGGTATGTTTATGCATTTGTAATATATAATATACTGTAGAGATATGTGAGTAATCTAGATAGTTGAAGTCTCATTATCAGTTTGCATTGTAGTTTCCAGAGATGAGGGTAATCAATGGAGTCTATCATTTTGCGTCCTATAATTTCCAGGTATGATGGTAATCGAGGGAGTCCAAGATACAAAGATGAGCACCGATACTCCTCTAAGTACTCGGATGATAGGAGGCTGGAGCGACGGAGCAGCGCAAGGAAGCGGACAACGAGGAGTCCTGATGATTTACCTCCTAGAAGTGAAGGGAGGTCATTCTCTCCCTCACACAGACCCTCCAAGGATTTGCATAAAAGGTAATAATTCCGGCTCTCCTTATTTAGCACTATCTCGTGCAATGTTTTGGGAGTTACTAAAATATGTGGTGGTTATGTGTTCTTTTATTTAAAAATGTATTTTGCTAAAACTTTATTTCCACAAAGTGATTTTGATAAGTTTTTTTGCCCTGTGTTGTGTCGTCCCTGTTGTGGTTTGTTTATTTTGTAAGCTTTACATTATAATTATTTTTCTAGGTTTTGACTGCTTTCTCCATTTTTGAGCCAAGTATTTAGTTTGCCCCCAAGCTAATGGAGTGGAATAGGGAGGGTCCTAAAAGACCCACCTCAAACCAAATCTGGTTAAAACCTCCTTATTTTAACTTGCTTTATTATTACAGTACAGTATACTGTATTGTTATTGTTGTTGTTGTTGTTGTTGTTTTGTTGTTGTTGTTGTTGTTGTTTTGTTGTTGTTGTTTTGTTGTTGTTGTTGTTGTTGTTGTTGTTGTTCTTCTTCCCTAAGCTGCCTGGCCGAACAGCCCTAAGTCCCTGAGAAAGGCCATGGCCACGATTGGGCTTTCCCACAGAGCTCTCATTGAGTGTAGATTGTGTTGTTGGCGTAAGTGGTTGTGTGAAATGCAGTCTTCTATGATGTGTTTAATGGTATGGGGTGCTGTGTTACATCCCGGGCAGGCGTCGACAACGGAGTCATCCAGTCTCTTCTGATAGCTCAGGAGAGCTGGATGGTGTCCACATCTCAGCCTGGCCAGGTGGACTCTGTCCTCGCGAGGAAGGGAGGATTCGGAAGGATGGATTTCGGGAGGTCGTGCATGCAGCTGCGTGTTGTCTGTGAGTGAGTGGATGGATCGGTGAGAGATATGAGTATGGATGTGCTTCTGGAAGTTGGTTCGGGGTGGGCAGGGAGGGAGAGAGGACAATAATTGTGTGATACCGTGTGCTGGGTGTTGTTTTGATATTTCTTGGTGTCTGTGGGTGTGTTGCCATGTAGTTTAGTGGGTGGTCTTGGTTCGTGGAGGCTGCTGCCAGGAATTGAGTGCCTCTCATGTCCAGATGGTCTATGACTTTGAGGATTTTGGTTTCTTGATGTATGTGATCTGTGGGTGCAGTAGCTGTGCAGCCTGTAATGATCTTCAGGGCTTTGTTTTGAATAGTCTGTAAGGTCTTATGATGTGTTTCAGCTAGGTTAGAAGCCCAGGCTGGGCTTTCGTATTCCATCACTGATCTTATGTATTGTTTATATACTGAGGTGGTAGTTTCTTTGTTGTGTCCAAATTTTGTGTGAGCAAGTGACCTGAGGGCATTAAGTCTGGGTGTCAGTTTCTTTTTAATGTTTGTGGTGTGCTGTTTGAATGTCATATGAGTATCATATGTTACTCCTAGGATTTTGGGTGTGTGTGTATGTGTTAGGGGTGTGTTGTTTATGGTGAGTTGAGGGATGTATTCGTGTTCTGTCCAACTTGTGAGCAGGGTTGCGGTGGATTTGGTTGGGGCTAGATTAAGTCTGTTTGTAGTGCACCAGCCATGTAGTGTGTTGAGATAGGGTTGAAGGAGATCTGTTGCTCTTTTTGGGTCATGGTGTGTGCATGTGAGTGTTATGTCATCTGCATAGGAGGCTAAGTTTATTTGGGGCGTATTGGGTGTAGTTATATCGTGCATGTACAGATTGAAGAGTGCGGGCGATAGGACGGATCCTTGTGGGACTCCGTTTGGAAAGTTTCTGATTTTAGATGACTGACCGGCAAAAGATACGTGTGCACATCTGCCTGCTAGGAAGTTGGCCAGCCACCTTTTTGTGTTGTTGTGCATGTTTGTGTTGTAGATTTTGTTTGTTAGGTTGTGGCGGGGGATGGCATCGAAGGCTTTACTAATGTCGAGTGTGGCTAATAGTGATCTGTGTGGTGGTCTAGCTGAGTTGATGCCGTCGAAAGCTCTTTGTGTAAGGTCTGTGAGAAGAGTGTTTGTGGAGTGCAGTGGCCTAAAGCCATGTTGTGTTGGAGCTAGGGGTAGGTCAGGTGTAATCAGTTGTAATACTAGGCGTTCCATGACTTTGGAGGGGGAGCAAAGGAGTGTGATGGGACGGTGCGAGGAGGGTAGCGTGGGGTCTTTGTTGGGTTTGGGGAATGTGATGATGATACCATGCTTCCAAATGTCTGGTATTGTGTTGTGTGAATAGCTGTAGTTTGATATGTTAGTGAGTGCTTGTATGCCTTGTGGTCCCAGGTGTCTGAGGTGTATGTTGCTTATGTTGTCTAGGCCACAGGCGGGTGAGTGTTTGAGATTGTTGATGATATGCTTTGTCTGGTGATTTGTGAAGGGTGTATAGTCAGGGTCTGTGGGGAATTGTCTCTTACGTCGGATGACACGTCGGTCGTCTTTGTGAGGTTTTAGGTGGCTGACATGTGAAAAGTGATTGATGAGAGTGTTTGCTTGTTGTTTACATGAAGGAGTAGAGTCTGTTGTTGTGATTGCAGCATGTGATTGTGTTGTGTTGCTGTTGGAAAGTGTGATGCTGTTTAGTGTTTTGTAGAGTTTTTTTGGGGTTTGTTTTGTGATCAAGTGTTTGTAGGAAGTTATTCCAATTTAGTTTTTGTTGTTCTTGTATTTTGTTGTTAGTTTGGGTGTTGAGTGCTTGAATTTGTTGTGTGATGTCTTGTGTGTGGGGTGCTGGGGAGTGTTTCAGTATGTCACGTTGTCTGATGAGGTTTTGAATTTCTGGTGTGAAGTTGGGGTTGTGTCTTTTTCTGTTACCTCTTGGAAAGTGTTTCTTGTCAGCGTTTTGGATAGTTTTATTGAGTATGTGTACAGCATTGTTGATGTTAGTGATGGGTGTACTGTTTAGAGTTGTGAAGTGTTGTTCTGTCTCATTTGTGAATGCTTCCCAGTTAGCTCTTTTATAATTGGTGTATGTGTGTTTGTGGCTAGCTGGGGTGAGTCTGGTTTTGGTGGTGATAATGATCGGGAGGTGGTCAGAGCCTAAGGTTCTGACCACCCTCCAGGATGTTGTGGGGGCGAGTTCTGGGGAGCAAAAGGTGATGTCTGGAGATGATGGGTTATAGAGGGCTTGGTGAGGAATATGGGTATGTTGATGGATGTCGTTAAGGATGATGAGGTTATCGGTTTGGTTTTGTAGTACCAGCCCTCTGTCTGTGTCGGGGTTGTCGACAAACCAGGCCGACGTCTTGGCGTTGAAGTCACCACCCAGGATGGGTGGTGTGTGGGGTGTTTGTGATGTGTTGTAAGTGTGGTCTGTATTCATTTGGTACTGTAGGGGATGTTTGGGGAGGGATGTATGTGTTTATGATGGTTATGTTGGAGTTGTTGCCAGTGCGTATTTTAATTGACTGTATTTCTGTTATGTTATCATTTGGGGGGAGGAGGGACTTGGTTTGTACACTGGTTACTATGTATGATATTTCTTTGTGTACCAGGGTGATGAGTCCACCGCCCCCGCCGACAGCCCGGTCTTATCTGATGGTGGTGAAATTATGAAATGTGGGTGTTTTTTGTGTTGTGCGGAGTTTTGTTTCTTGTAAGATGGCAATGTGTATGTTGTGTTGTTTGATGAAGTGTGAGAGTTCGTGTTTCTTTGTGTTGATGCCATCTATGTTCAGTTGAAGAATGTTAATGTTATGTGCACGATGTATGTTGGGTGCTGCTGCACGAGGATGGGGTGTGTGGGGGTGGGGTGAGGGAGGGGATGGGTGAGGTGGGGATTGGGGAGCAGGAGAGGGGGGTTGGAATGGATTAGGATGGGGTGTGGTGTGTTGAGTTGAGGATGTGGATGGTATGGGAAGGTTAGGTGGGTTAGGGAGGAGAGGTGGACGGGTTTTAGGGGGGGGAGTGGATGATATGGGAAGGTTAGGTGGGTTGGGGAAGAGAGGTGGACGGGTTTTAGGTGAGGGATTTGACTGGGAGAGGGAGGGGCATGAGGAACAGGTCCAGGTGTTTGTGTAGTGTTTCTTAGAGTCAAGTGTTGTGCAGGTGAAATGGGTCCAGTTCCCGCATGAATTGCAGAGAACTGAACCCTTAGTATGGCGACTCGAAGTGATGGGTTTTGAGCAAGTTGGACATATGTATGTGTACGTGGGTCCTGGGTTGCTCTCAATGTCTCCGGCTAGAAGAAGTCTTCGAGAAATGACAGCCGGAGAGTCATTTCTCGGTGTAGGAAAAACTGTGTGATGTGTGTGTGTGGTGTGAGAGGTGTGGAAATTCCCGGCGCGACCGAAGCCGCTCCAAGGACCCGTGCCCCCAGGGAGGGGGCAGGGGATGGTTGTGACGGTTTGGCTCCCAAAACTGCTCCCCGCGGCCGGCATCCGGTTTTCCTCCACTGGTCGTTGATTTTGTCTTCGGCCGTGGAGGGTCGGCAGCCATCCGCGGTTGGCAGCCTCGGGAGGTGGCCCCACGGCGTAGACGCCGCCACATCAGGACCTACTGTATTGTTCATTCAATTAGGAACAAAATTTACTTAAATTTGTTATGCTTCGTTAGTACCGGTAAATTGTGAATGAGTAAAAAATAGTGTATAATTGATAAAAAATAGGGCTTAACTAATTGTTTGCCTAAAAGTTGTTAAATTTAAAGTCTTTGTATTACAGGAACATAACTACTACCTTAACCCTCCTGGCCCGGGCTGTCTCTCCAAAGGACGGAGCTCGTATCCGGGCGATCTGGCCGAATATCAACAAAAGTAAACTAAGGCTAATCTCGCTTAATATATTACCTACATTAATCAAACATATATATAAATAAAATACCTTGCCGCGTAGAATGGCGTTGAGTAGAGCTCTCTAGCTCAACGGGTTCAGGAGTGATGGTGATGGAAGTGGAGGTATCTTTTGCCCGTATTTACCTCGACGCGTCCGAACACTCAACCGCGGCCCCGGCTACGACGCCCAGTTGCACTCGTCGCTCCACCCGCAATTATGCCGGGAAGCGATTTGATAGTGTTTTATAGTTTATTATGTCATTTATTATAGTTATTATGTTATTTTCACTCAATAGTTATTTACATGAAGTTATTTGTGTCTCTGTCACTTATTACTTAGTTTTATTATTATTATTATGATTATTAGTGGCACTTTCACTGGACTTTGATAATTGATAGTGTCATTTTCACTGTTATGTATTGTTAGGTAAGCTAATAACATATATAGTGTCACTTTCACTTGTTCATATTGTTATGAAGGCACTTATTATTACTTGTGTGTGTCTCTTTCACTTATACATAGTTTTATTATTATTATACTGTCACTTTCACTTGTTCATATTGTTATTGAAGGCACTTATTATTACTTATATGTGGCCTTGCTCGGGGCCTCGGGGCTGTTAGGCCAAGCAGCTTGGGAAACAACAACAACAACAACAACAACTTATATGTGTCCTTTTCACTTATACTTAGTTATATTATTATTATTAGCCTAACAGTTGAGTGTCACTTTCACTGGTGTCACTTCCACTTCAAAAGTTTGTTAGAGTGTGGAAGTCGTTGTAGCAGGTGCCAGCACACAGTCCAACTTGACACTCGAGGCATTCCCAAGTGGTTTTTGTGGGTTTGCGGGGTCTGCGAGTTGTGTGGCTGCACCCATGGCACCTCTTCTGCACTCTTGGCTTAGTATGAGGACCCTGGAAAGGAAGGGCATTGAGCTGGTGCTTCCTGAAAAAGTCAGCACACCCCGTTCTGTCCAGCTGGCCTGGTCCTTGTAGTGGCCTCCCTGGTGTACCCGCATGTTTAGCTGGTGTACCCGCATGTTTAGCCAGGAGCTCAAGTAGCACCTGCTTGTGGAACTTCTGCAGGGACTTGTACTTCTTGGCTCCTGGAGTCCTCAGACGGTAGATGTTGTAGGCATTGAGGACCGACATATCTACCGTATGCAGGATAAAGTTCTTGTACCACCTGCAAGATGTTTGCAGGCAGTCGATGAAGCCCATCTGCATGTCGGACTTGTCGACGAGGCTCATATTGATGTTGTAGTCCAGGACAACAGCTGGTTTCTGGACGGGGTTCTTGGTTCTTCGGTCCACCTTCCCTGTGGCGACCATCTCGGCCTTGTGGCATGTGGTGAGGAGGTTGACCTTGCGCTGGTCATGCCAGTGGATGGAGAGGATGGGGCCACTCTTCTTGTGGAAGATGTCCACCTTCTTCGTCTTGGTTGGGTAGCCTGGCATGCCCTTCCTCTTGCCCTTGACTGTGCCGACAGTTCCGGTCTTGCGGTCATGGAGGTACTTGGTCAGGAGAGGCGACGTGTAGTAATTATCTGTGTAGAGGATGTGGTTTTTATTGAAGTGCCTCTCCATCATCTTCTTCACTACAGCGCCACCAAAACCAATGAGGGGGTCAGTCACAATTTCTCCACCCTTGCCGCTGTAGACCACAAAGTCCAGCACATACCCCGTCAAACAGTCGCAGAGGACGAAGAGCTTGATGCCAAAGCGGTGTCTCTTGGACGGGATATACTGTCGGAAGTGCAGCCTACCACGGAACAGGACCAGAGACTCGTCGAGGCACATCTTCTGGAAAGGAATCAGGTAGGTGGTGAACCGATGACATATCATGTCATACAGCTTCCTGATCTTCCATAATGAGTCGGGAAGGTGGACTGCCATGTTGTTTGTCAGGTGGAGATAGGAGAGGATGTCGAAGTACCTGTCCCTGGACATGTACTTGCCAAATGCTGAAGTCGTTATGATGTCGCCAGTGATCCAGTAGTCTGCCAGAGTGTGCTTCCTGATATGTGTCATCAGCATTGTGAGTGCCAAGAACACATATAGTTCTGCCACAGTGACAGCTCTCCATGCCACCATCTTGGCACTGGTTTTCCTGCCAAGAAAGTTGGCACAGATCTCATGATGGTTGTTGGTCTCCTCGACGAGGTATTCCATGACTTCATCATCATAGAAGCCACAGAAAATTTCACTGGGGGTAGCATCTGGGCCACAGGGAAATGTTGGTGACACCCCGGACCCCATCTGTACCTCGTCAAAGGCAGGACAATCTGGCTCAAAATCAGCCCCATCTGTCCACACAAACAGGTCTGATGCTGATCCTCGTGCAGGTGCAGCAGGCACACGCCCTGGACGCCCTTGGCCACGCGGACGCCCACGCCCACGCCCAGGGGCAGCGGCGTCGGCAGCCTGACCACGTCCACGACCTCTCCCTCTCACTCGTCTTGCCGGGACTTCTCCTGTTCCTGTTCCTGTTCCTCTTCCTCCTCAGGCGACGTCAGGTCATCTGGGGCAATGTTGGGGTCGTCATCATCCTCTTCAGGAGACAATTCTGGTTCCGAAATGACCGGGCGTCGGGGGCGCGGGAGGCTGCGGGAGTTGGGCTCCTTTTGCGGCGAGCCGAGGGCTTCTCCGCAACAAATAATGCTCTGCGGTGTGTTGAGGGCTGTGGCACATCACCAATACCACTTGAAGAGGCCCTTTGGTCCTCCTGAAGGAGACATGAAGTCGAGAGCTGTGGGTGACCCACGCGGCGTCCCGGGTCAAGGCATCGTGACAATGGAATGCGGGTGGTTGCTAGTCCAGGGTCGTCGTCACTATCACTCTCAGCTTCCCTAGCCTTTTCTGCGGCTGCCCTGCGTGCTTTTTTAGCTGCACTTTTCACCAGCGACTGTTTGTAAAAATATTTGCCCACTTTCAAGGGCGTACGGGCAGGCAAAGGGGAAGATCCTGGGGTAGGGCTAGGCCTAGGCCTAGCCCTAGGCTGACCTACCAAAGATGGCGAGGGGGTAGGCCTAGGTTCTAGAACACTTGGAAGTTCAATAGCACCTTCCTGAAACACTTCCACATCAGGATCATCACTACTGTCTCCCCCCTCAAACAAATCCACATTATCGTCGTCTCCAAAGCCAACGAAATCGTCTTCTTCGCTTGCACTGATAAATGTTTCTTTGTCCACCAAGCTTTCGCCACTGCTCTCTTCAATATCAAAGAGTGCTCGCAGTATGGCGCTATCACTTAACAAACGCTTCACTTTCTTTTGTTGTTGTTTCTTCTCTGTTGCTACAGGTGTCGAAGTTGCTAGTATTTACCTAATTGTATTTACCTAATTGTAGTTTACAGGAGTTGAGCTAAGCTCGTGTTGTCCCGTCTCTCAGTCTACTTTTTATCCAATTTTTTCTTGAAAATATGGATATTCCTTGCCCCTACCACCTCCTCCTCCAGCCCATTCCATTTGTCAATACATCTATAGGGGAAGCTAAACTTCCTGATATCGTTCTTGTAGGTAGGTCTTTTTACTTTGTAGCTGTGGCCCCTAGTTATTCCTGTATCCATAATTAATATATCCTCCCTATCCAGCCTCTCCAGCCCCCGGGTGCATTTGTACATCATTATCATGTCTCCCCTCTCTCTCCTCTCTTTTAGACTCGGTAGATTTAATTTGTCTAGCCTCCCTTCATATGGCAGCTCTCTGAGACTTGGAACCAATCTAGTAACTGCTCTCTGGATTCTTTCTAACTTGTGAATATGCTTCTTTAGATGCGGGGACCACACCACTGCTGCATACTCCAATCTTGGTCTAATCATACTCTTCATAATTTTCGCTACCATGGTCTCATCCAAGTAGTTTTCAGAGCAACTTTCATATTCCCGGCCATTGCATACATTCCGCTAAAGAGCTTGTTAATATGTTTCTCTGGCGACAAATTATCTTGTATAATCAACCCTAAATCCTTTTCTTTTTCGGCCTTGCTAATTATATTATCTCCCATCCTGTACTCCCAATTTGGTCTATTCACACTTCTTTCCCATATTTAACACATGGCATTTACTTATATTAAATTTCATTTTCCACTTGGTGCTCCATTCGTATATTTTATCTAAATCCCCTTGCAGCTCCTCACAACTACTTTTATTTGTTATTTGTCTCATAATTTTTACGTCATCTGCAAACATTGACATGTAGGAGTTTATGCCTATCGGCAGGTCATTCACATACATAAGGAACATGAGAGGTGCCAACACAGATCCCTGCGGCACACCACTCTCAACTTTCCGCCACGATGAGTAAGTTCCTCTAATGTTGGTCCTCATTTCCCTATCTGTTAAATAGTGGGGTAGCAGTGGGGCGCGCGGGAGGTTGCACCGAATCGGACGCGTCGGAATCCATTTTTCCTGTATTACTCGGTATGGCGGCCACGTACGAACTGATAACGGTAGTAGTTGATGCTTGGTGGCGCTGCGATCGCCCTGCAAAACAAAATTTGGCCGCGCGAATTTTGAAGCACGCATTCAAGCACAAGCCTTTTAAAAGGACACCCGGGCACCTGCCCTTCTTTCGTGGTGTCCTTCTGAAAGGACACCCGGGCTGGAAGGGTTAAGAAAAGAATCACTGCAGTGGAATTTATTTAGTAAGCCCTAACTCAATAATGCCCCTGTAAATCTTAGGTATGAGAAGGAACGCCCACCCCTGGATTCCCGATACAAGGATGACCGTAGCTACCCGGTGAAAACGGGTGACAGTGGGTGGCGGGAGAGGATCGGAGGGCAGCCAAATACACTGTCCCGCAGCCCACAAGACCAACGACGACGGGAGACCAGGCAACCCTCATCACCACACAGGTCGCTAAAAATTCTTCCGTGTCGGTTTTGGTATCACTGGATAGGTTATTCATAATGCCTGTACTATTCACTCCTATTTATTTTGAAGATTAGAGGGTATTTTCATGACCCCCTTATAACCTCTTTCATAATTGATATTATATTTGATATAACTAAGATGGGTTTGTGGGAACTGTATTTTTAGCAGGAATAAGATAAAGAGAGAGGCAGCGAACAACAATTATATAATCAGACGTTTCGACATGTCCAGAATGTCATCATCAGTGATCTAAAAAGATCTATTCTATCTATCTATTTACTCAGGCCCAATCCCCACTTTTCCTATTTTTAGTTTTTCCTGTTCTTTTTCCCTCTTTTCCTTTTCTTTTCTTTTTTTTTTGGGGGGTGGCTGACTCAAGACAGAGCAAGTACATGGAAAACACTAAACACAACAAAAAACAATGAACACACAAGAACAAAATACAAATTCACAAAAATCTAGGTGGAGAAGACCTAGAGACCAGGGTCACCAAGGTCCCTCCAGCACTCCCCCGGGCCCCGACCACCCGGAGAGGTTCCGATCTCGGCAGGCAGACATGCAGCGGAGATTAAGCCACAAGCCCGCCCACCATACTTCCAGGCGCATCCTTCATATTAATCGTCTCCCCTGGCCAGGCGCCTGATGGACTATTATCTAGTCCAACTTGTGCCCGACCCCTTCCCCCAAATGACCAAGACTAGTAACAATTATTATATTGAAATTCTTTAGTAAAAATAAATTGTATTGAAATTCTTGACCTCTCTCTCTC